>LR778269.1:43747831-43782061 GCA_902810595.1 Coregonus sp. 'balchen' | reverse complement strand
CTTATTAGACACCAGATGAGCTCGGCGTACTACGCTAGTCTTGAGGCTATTACAGACTTCCGTAGATAGGCTGGTATGTTCATTTGAGGAACAGTTTGTTGTCTCTATCTGAGACCTGAATAGATTGCTTTTCCCGGGACACACTAGCTCTTTAGGGCAATACAGTGTGGTGTGTTCAATTAACACACACACACACACACACACACACACACACACACACACACACACACACACACACACACACACACACACACACACACACACACACACACACACAGTTTAGATGCCTGTTCGTAAGGGTCATTTACTGAGGCTGTAAATATGCGTTCTATCTCCAGTGGTAATCCGTGACTAGACTGAGGGTTTATCAAATCAAATCTGATGTTGTCTGCCTGTTCAGAGATGATGTCCTGGCTAACTGAGGGTTTATCTGGCTAGGCAGGCCTGTCCTGGCTAACTAAGGGTTTATCTGGTTAGGCTGGCCTGTCCTGGCTAACTGAGGGCTTATCTGGCTAGGCTGGCCTGTCCTGGCTAACTAAGGGTTTATCTGGCTAGGCTGGCCTGTCCTGGCTAACTGAGGGTTTATCTGGCTAGGCTGGCCTGTTCACTGAGTTGGGCTAGATGGGATCTACCAGGTGGGATTATTACACACACACACACACACACACACACACACACACACACACACACACACACACACACACACACACACACACACACACACACACACACACACACACACACACACACACACACACACACACACACACACACACACACACACACACACACACACACACACACACACAGTTTAATTGCCTCCATAAGAAGTGGGTTAATTTCCTTCAGTAGTTATTATAATACATTGTGATTTAGTTTGCATGTCATTTTCCCACTGTGCTAGGTGTTCCTCCATTTATCACCTGACCAGGCTGTATTAACCATCACCTGACCAGGCTGTATTAACCTAGAAACCCAGTGGGTGTGTCTGTTAAGTCTCGGTTTGTCCACTCACGCTGAACGCAGTTCCAGAGTCCTGCTGTCCCTCCGTGTGTGTATATGTGTGTGTATGTTTGTGGGTGTGTATGTGTGTGTGTGTGTTTATGTGTGTGTGTGTGGGTGTCTATTCTGTAATTCATTAGCCCTGTCAGACACTTCAGACACTACACGCATTCACAGCACTTCATCTCCTCCTTCACAGGACAGGGGCCTCAGACAGAGAGCATGGCATGCAAAGATTGATACTGTCACAGAGGAATGTACACACAGACAGACAGGGTGGACAGAGTAGACACGCAGGCCTGGCAGACTGCCTGGCACTTACAGTACAGAGCCTGCCATGCAGCAGGAGGGTGGGAGAGGAGAGGAAGGAGAGAAGGAAGGAGGAAGGGAGGAGAAGGAAAGAGAGAGAGAGAGAGAGGGAGAGAGAGAGGAGAGAGAGAGAGAGAGAGAGAGAGAGAGAGAGAGAGAGAGAGAGAGAGAGAAGGAGAGACAGAGAGAGAGAGAGAGAGAGAGAGAGAGAGAGGCAGGGATGGAGGGAGAGACAGAAACACAGCCAGCCTCCTCTCCTCTCCTCTCCTTTCAGTTCACCAACAGTTAATCCCTCCCTCCCCCTCCCTCCCTCCCTCCCTCCCCTCCCTCCCTCCCTCCCTGTCTGCCTGGCTGTCTCACTGTTTCACAGCCTAAATAGAACTGGGCATGAGGAATAAAAGCTCTGTCTTGTAATGCAAAGTGTTCTCTTTTGGAACTTGGACACGGTCCCTCCCCAGGAATGCAGCATTAGGAATTCCTTTCAGACGATTTTCAAGTTCATTCTCATAAGGGGTCATTGTTAGACTCATAATGGGTCTGACTCAATATATTTTTTGCTGTAAAAGGTAATCTAATCACAAATTCTCCAGGATACTGTTAAGGAATATGCTTCATAGCTCTTTCCTGCAGTCAAATGACCTAGTAGCCTTATGGGTGGAATGGTATTAATATTTTTCATAATTAATAAACATTGTTTAAAAAAACAGCCGAAAATCTGGTGATTCTATGTACAACGGTTTTGTTATATTTCAGTCTTTTTTTGTTAATAAAGTGTAATATTGAGATGCAAACTCAAAATGTAATATATTTAAACTCTATATCTGACATGGTACAGGTGTCTTCTTTTTTTTAAGCCCATAACCATGTGTGTGATGTGTATACTTCTGTTTCAAAGTAGATTTGTTTAAGACTACCAAGAAACACTCTGTGTGACCCTGATTTAGCCCACTGCAGTAAATTAAGGATTAAGGAATGCTGCTGTCCTACTGTGTGCCCCAAAAACAGCCCTATTCCTAAACAGGTCTGTTTGGACAGTTGGACAGCAGATGGAGTAGCGTGATATTTACTTACAGTGTTGTAGGACAGTTGGACACAGATGGAGTAGCGTGATATTTACTTACAGTGTTGTAGGCCCACGGTGCAAAAGTGATGATGATGATGATGATGATGAGGACAGCGATGATGATGATAATATTTACACATTTACAGTCCAGGAATTCAAGACAAAAACTGTTGTAGGCCGTAGTTCAAAAGGTTTCAAGTTGACAAAAAAAAGACAGGACAAAAATGACCCAAAGCAGGCTACTTACAGTAACAACCTAGGCTACAGGGCAAAACGCCCAAACACTGCCAAGCTGCAGAAAGACTCACACAGCTGAGTCGAATACCTGAGAGCTAAAGCAACAGTGCACGTTGTCTATACATGACCAGCCAACCCCATTATTTGTTATATTTTATTAAACCATTCTTTTGACAGGGAGTCAATGCTGAGACCAAGGTCTCTTTTCCGGTGAGCCCTGTGTAGCACCACATAACACATCAAAATACAAAAAAACACATTAAACTACACATTCGTATACACAATACAATACACGTTACTATACACAACAATACACGTTACTATACACAACAATACACGAAAAGCAGGGATGTGATCTACGTGACTTCAAAGAAATCCAGCCAACCTTTTGTTAAAAAATACAGCGTCTCCTGTGATAAAATGAAGGGTGCTATGAAAAACGGCATCCAATGGTTTAAGAGTAGAGGCAGCTGCACTTTGATAAATAGTATCACCATAATCAATAACAGGTAGAAAGGTTGACTGCACAATCTGCTTCCTGCTGACCGTAGAGTGACAAGATCTGTTTCTGTAAAAAAAGTCCTCTTTAAATCTTAGTTTCTTAACAATCTCAGTCATATGTTTTTTACGTGATAAATCATTGTCAATCCAAATACCAAGGTATTTGTATGCAGAGACTCGTTCGATTATAGAACCATACGATGAGTAAAGATGTAATCCATCTGAGACAATCGTCCAAAAACTTGAAAACAACATATATTTAGTTTTGCTCGTATTAAGTACAAGTTTTAAATAAGTAAGAGCTTTATGTATAACTGCAAAATCGGACTGTAGCCTTGTCACAGCCAGGTCAGCAGTCGGGGCAATTGCCTACATACAGTGGGGGAAAAAAGTATTTAGTCAGCCACCAATTGTGCAAGTTCTCCCACTTAAAAAGATGAGAGAGGCCTGTAATTTTCATCATAGGTACACGTCAACTATGACAGACAAATTGAGAAAAAAAATCCAGAAAATCACATTGTAGGATTTTTTATGAATTTATTTGCAAATTATGGTGGAAAATAAGTATTTGGTCACCTACAAACAAGCAAGATTTCTGGCTCTCACAGACCTGTAACTTCTTCTTTAAGAGGCTCCCCTGTCCTCCACTCATTACCTGTATTAATGGCACCTGTTTGAACTTGTTATCAGTATAAAACACACCTGTCCACAACCTCAAACAGTCACACTCCAAACTCCACTATGGCCAAGACCAAAGAGCTGTCAAAGGACACCAGAAACAAAATTGTAGACCTGCACCAGGCTGGGAAGACTGAATCTGCAATAGGTAAGCAGCTTGGTTTGAAGAAATCAACCGTGGGAGCAATTATTAGGAAATGGAAGACATACAAGACCACTGATAATCTCCCTCGATCTGGGACTCCACGCAAGATCTCACCCCGTGGGGTCAAAATGATCACAAGAACGGTGAGCAAAAATCCCAGAACCACACGGGGGGACCTAGTGAATGACCTGCAGAGAGCTGGGACCAAAGTAACAAAGCCTACCATCAGTAACACACTACGCCGCCAGGGACTCAAATCCTGCAGTGCCAGACGTGTCCCCCTGCTTAAGCCAGTACATGTCCAGGCCCGTCTGAAGTTTGCTAGAGTGCATTTGGATGATCCAGAAGAGGATTGGGAGAATGTCATATGGTCAGATGAAACCAAAATAGAACTTTTTGGTAAAAACTCAACTCGTCGTGTTTGGAGGACAAAGAATGCTGAGTTGCATCCAAAGAACACCATACCTACTGTGAAGCATGGGGGTGGAAACATCATGCTTTGGGGCTGTTTTTCTTCAAAGGGACCAGGACGACTGATCCGTGTAAAGGAAAGAATGAATGGGGCCATGTATCGTGAGATTTTGAGTGAAAACCTCCAGCCAATCAGCAAGGGCATTGAAGATGAAACGTGGCTGGGTCTTTCAGCATGACAATGATCCCAAACACACCGCCCGGGCAACGAAGGAGTGGCTTCGTAAGAAGCATTTCAAGGTCCTGGAGTGGCCTAGCCAGTCTCCAGATCTCAACCCCATAGAAAATCTTTGGAGGGAGTTGAAAGTCTGTGTTGCCCAGCGACAGCCCCAAAACATCACAGCTCTAGAGGAGATCTGCATGGAGGAATGGGCCAAAATACCAGCAACAGTGTGTGAAAACCTTGTGAAGACTTACAGAAAACATTTGACCTGTGTCATTGCCAACAAAGGGTATATAACAAAGTATTGAGAAACTTTTGTTATTGACCAAATACTTATTTTCCACCATAATTTGCAAATAAATTCATTAAAAATCCTACAATGTGATTTTCTGGATTTTTTTTTCTCATTTTGTCTGTCATAGTTGACGTGTACCTATGATGGAAATTACAGGCCTCTCTCATCTTTTTAAGTGGGAGAACTTGCACAATTGATGGCTGACTAAATACTTTTTTTCCCCACTGTAATAGTATCATCCGCTTATAGATGCAATTTATGAAGAGCAAATGGTTTAAATAACCTGAAACAGGAAATGGTCCCATAACACAGGGGTTCTCAAAGTGGGGTCCGAGGTACTGCAGGGGGTCCGCAGACAGATCCCCCCCCCCAAATAAAAATAAATAAAAATATAAAAAAATGAATATTACTAACACCTACAGGTGGATCCACACATGAAACAAACAGACACTTCAAAACAATATGCAATAAACATTTATTTTACATCAACAAATACAATGGTAATTGGAAATAGTATAATGCATTTTAATTAGCACAAAATAAAATATTATCTCACTGACATTTAAAAATGGATTATCCCAAACACCAACCAACAGCCGGTGAGACTCAAGCCGGTGAGTAGAACATTTCGGTAAAAGTTTACAAACTAAACAGTGTTTTTTAGGCAAAAGTAACAATGTAATGACTTGGTCTAAGCAATAATGTTAGGAATCACTATTACTAACACATACAAATGCAAGCTCTCATCTGCACATGAATAAATAGGCAACTTTAATTACACGCAACAGCACTAGAGACAAACAATATGGAGAATGAATGTGTCGTCATCTATCACAAAATTATTCTAAAAATACTTTTCATAAGGGATCGTTTTCAAAAAGATGGTTTCTTTGGCAACCTGCTAGAAGCCTATGAATTCCCCTTATGACTATGGAAAAAAAAAAGATGTGCACAGAATTGGAAAGATATGTTAATTCTATGTTGAGGAAAATTATAGATATTTTTTTTAATGTTTGTTTTCACGTAGTATAAGCGCTCCGAACCCTATGTTTGTAAGCATTAGCATTTTCATAGACTTTGACTGGGCGGATTAGCTAGTTAGCTTTGTGGCACAACAGATTGCAAATATCCTAATGTTATCTACACGAAACATTTTGGCACCATTTCTGTCTTTTGTCGTTGACAAATCTGTGTCTAACAACATTTCAATTTCAAGCATTGATCTTTCAGTGAAAAGTGATACAGCCTGTAGGGATAACAACCATTAGATAATAATAATAATAATAATATGCCATTTAGCAGACGCTTTTATCCAAAGCGACTTACAGTCATGCGTTTTTTTTTGTTTTTGTGTATTGGTGGTCCCGGGGATCGAACCCACTACCTTGGCATTACAAGCGCCGTGCTCAGCTGGTGCTCAGCTGGTAGAGCTAACTAGCTAACCTTCCCAGTCAAAGTATATGAAAATGCTCATGCTTACAAACGTTTTCTTCCGAGTGCTTATACTACGTAAAAACAAATGTTTAAATGTTTTAAATAATTTTCCTCAACACATAATTCATATTTAAAATGATGTGTACATTATTTAATAGTTCTGACAAATGTAATTCATAGTTAATTATGTTTTGCTTGTTTTTGAATGGGCCGGGAGGAGGAAAACAATCACGTTCGATCAAGAACTTGGTCAAGTGGGCTGGGCATCATAAGGTGAATTTCTTGAACATAATAGATTGTGAATATTTGAAAGACTTTCTCTCTTGGTTGAATTGTAGCATAGGCCTACTGGGAAGTTGACATTATCCTGTTGATTGTATGAGGCCTTGTAGGCCTTAGGTAGGAAACAGTAGGCTAGCCTAAATGTAGAATATATTTATCCCTGTTGTAGCCTTCTTGTTCCTGCTTCACAGTAGTTACAGCTGGTTTTGGAATGTCCAATTTTGGCATTCATTTGACATTGTTTGAATGTGGTATTATTGGGAGACCATGCAGTAAACTTTGAATTTGATATTTTGGAATATGTTTGAATGAAAGTATAGCATACTTCAAATTAGAATGTCCAAATTTTATTTCTGAACACTGATTCTGCCCTTTGACCTACATTATTACTACAGACTTGTTATTAATATTAAAGCATCAAACACACATTGAACATAATCGTATGCCTGCTGTTAGGCTACTCTAAATTAATCATGGTTTAAACACATATTGTAATCTGCTCCAGAAATTGTATTTCACTGCACATTTTCTTTACATAAAAATTCCAGATGATGCGGGTTAGACTACATGATAATGCGTGTTAGGCTAAATGATGATGGGTGTTAGGCTAAATGATGATGGGTGTTAGGCTACATGCGTGTTAGGTTACATGATGATAGGTTTAGGCTACATTATGATGGGTGTTAGGCTAAATGATGATGGGTGTTAGGCTACATGCGTGTTAGGTTACATGATGATAGGTTTAGGCTACATTATGATGGGTGTTAGGCTACATGATGATGGGTGTTAGGCTACATGATGATGGGTGTTAGGCTACATGATGATGGGTGTTAGGCTACATGATGATGGGTGTTCGGCGTGACATGATGATGTGTTCGGCTACATGATGATGGTGTTAGGCTAACATGATGATGGGTGTTAGGCTACATGATGATAGTGTATTAGGCTACATGATGATGGGTGTTAGGCTACCATGATGATGGGTGTTAGGCTACATGATGATGGGTGTTGCTACCTGATTATGGGGTTTTCGCTACATGATGATGTGTTAGCCCTTGTTAGGCTACATGATGATGGGTGTTCGGCCTACATGATGATGGGTGTTAGGCTACATGATGATGGTGTTAGGCTACATGATGATGGGTGTTCGGCTACATGATGATGGGTGTTCGGCTACATGATGATGGGTGTTAGGCTACATGATGATGGGTGTTAGGCTACATGATGAGGGTGTTAGGCTACATGATGATGGGTGTTAGGCTACATGATGATGGGTGTTAGGCTACATGATGATGGGTGTTAGGCTACATGATGATGGGTGTTAGGCTACATGATGATGGGTGTTAGGCTACATGATGATGGGTGTTAGGCTACATGATGAGGGTGTTGGCTACATGATGATGGGTTGTTCGGCTACATGATGATGGGTGTTAGGCTACATGATGATGGGTGTTAGGCTACATGATGATGGGTGTTAGGCTACATGATGATGGGTGTTAGGCTACATGATGATGGGTGTTAGGCTACATGATGATGGGTGTTAGGCTACATGATGATGGTGTTAGGCTACATGATGATGGGTGTTAGGCTACATGATGATGGGTGTTAGGCTACATGATGATGGGTGTTAGGCTACATGATGATGGGTGTTAGGCTACATGATGATGCGTGTTGATGTGACCTGTCTGAAGGGGACATGGTCTATTAACCTGAGTGGTGGGTAAAGGCCTGTCTGAAGGGGACATGGTCTATTAACCTGAGTGGTGGGTAAAGGCCTGTCTGAAGGGGACATGCGTCTATTAACCTGAGGTGGGGGTAAAGGCCTGTCTGAAGGAGACATGATCTATTAACCTGAGTGGTGGGTAAAGGCCTGTCTGAAGGAGACATGGTCTATTAACCTGAGTGGTGGGTGAAGGCCTGTCTGAAGGGGACAAGGTATATTAACCTGTGTGGTGGGTAAAGGCCTGTCTGAAGGGGACATGGTCTATTAACCTGAGTGGTGGGTAAAGGCCTGTCTGAAGGGGACAAGGTCTATTAACCTGTGTGGTGGGTAAAGGCCTGTCTGAAGGGGACATGGTCTATTAACCTTAGTGGTGGGTGAAGGCCTGTCTGAAGGGGACATGGTCTATTAACCTGAGTGGTGGGTGAAGGCCTGTCTGAAGGGGACATGGTCTATTAACCTGAGTGGTGGGTAAAGGCCTGTCTGAAGGGGACATGGTCTATTAACCTGAGTGGTGGGTAAAGGCCTGTCTGAAGGGGACAAGGTATATTAACCTGAGTGGAAGGTGAAGGCCTGTCTGAAGGAGACATGGTCTATTAACCTGAGTGGTGGGTGAAGGCCTGTCTGAAGGGGACACTCTGCTGGCCTGGATGCCTGCTGGAACTCTGGTTGCGTCCCAAACGGCACCCTATTCCCTACATAGTGCACTACTTATGACCAGAGCTTTGTGGGCCGTTTGACACAGCCTGCTGTCACTGCCCCAGGTGTGGCCCTGAGGCTCTGAGTCATCTTTCTGCTAGAGGTCACCCTGGGTTACCCAGTTTTAAAGCTAATTTCCTGCAATTCAACACATTATGCCGTGGCTTATGCCGTGTTCTTCTGCTATCTGAGTGCCATGCCATGCCATGACATTTCTTTTGAATTTTAGATTATCCCTGACTGTCTCGTTTTTATTGAGATGGTTGTTAGTTCTCAAAGATGATCTTATTAAAAAGATAATATTTATCCCCATTATCTTTCATATTTTATATCTGGTTTTAGTCGTTTAAATTTACCCTGAAAGCATTTGACCATCCTGAAAATTATATATATTTTTACATGGAAACTGACCCCAACCCTGCTATCAAACTATCAAAGCAGGCTGACAACAGAATACCACATGTGATTAATGATGTCCTGAGTGTTCCAGTGTAACCCAGTGTTTCCCCTATATTCATTAAGCAGGGGCGGGCCATTCATTTTTGTATCATATATTTTGGAGTTGGTGCCCGCCGCCGCCGCTAAATGAGTACAGGGGAAACACTGGGTTACACTGGAAAACTCACAACATCATTAATCACATGTGGGATTCGGTTGACAGTCTGGTTTGATAGTTTGATAGCAGGATCGGGGTCAATTTCCATTTAATTCCAGTCAATTCAGTACACTGAAATTCAAATTCTCTTCAATGAGGAAAATGTGGAATTGGAATTTGGTTTACTTTCTGAATTGACTGGAATTGAAATGTAATTGACCCCAACCCTGTTTGATAGTGACTGTATTAATGTTGGGGCCAAGGTTTTGGTTTCATTGTATATCCAATAAGTTGTTTTTCCTTCTACACAATACCGTATGGCACAGACAGCCAGCCAGACAGCCAGTCAGCCAGCCAGCCAGCCAGACAGACAGACAGCCAGACAGCCAGCCAGCCAGCCAGCCATGCACTGGTTTGTTATCCATCCTCTGTTCACTGAATTTATGATAAAGGTAGCTAGAATTGTGCTGTAGTATTTATGTGATGGACTGACACCTTGTCTAACTCTTCAGTGACAGCAGACACTTAATGTTATGTCTTCTCTCACTATGGCCAGTCTACAGTACCTACCATACAGTACCTAGTGCCTACAATCCCCTAGTCCTTCACAGTGTGTCGGCCTCCCCTCTCTCCCACCCCTATCCCATCCCCAGATCCCAGCTTACAGGAAGCAGCCAGACAGACAGAAGGGAAGCTAATGTATCTGCAGCATGCCTTACGGGCTAATCCTCTCCTTGTCTACCACTCTGTAAAAACAGCCAGTGATGCATCAGACTACAAAGTCAATGAGCTGTGTGAAACACTGGAGGCATTCTGCTAAAGCTGTTGCTGCCACACACAACACACAACACACACACACACACACACACACAACACACACACACAACACACACACATACACACAGCACAGCGCAGCACAGCACAGCACAGCACAGCGCAGCACAGCACAGCGCAGCACAGCACAGCAAGGCGATAGCTGTCACCACCACTGCTGGTTGGAATAATTAAAAGCGATACATAATATACATAATGTAGGTGTGGTGTTAGACTGACAGGTGTAATGAATACCATTGTGTTACATTGACAGAGTGTGTGAGTGAGTGAGTGTGAGTGAGGCACAGAGTGACACAGAGCCCCCCTCCCTCTCTCTCTCTCTCTCTCTCTCTCTCTCTCTCTCTCTCTCTCTCTCTCTCTCTCTCTCTCTCTCTCTCTCTCTCTCTCTCTCTCTCTCTCTCTCTCTTGGAGGCATCTTCATCATTCGTAGTTATACTGTGTGTGTTAAAAAGGCCAGCTCTTGTTTAGCAGTTACATTTTTTACATTTTACATTTTAGTCATTTAGCAGACGCTCTTATCCAGAGCAACTTACAGTTAGTGAGTGTATACAATCTTTTTTTTAAATTCTTTTTTTTTATACTGGCCCCCTGTGGGAATCGAAGCCACAACCCTGGCGTTACATCACATATATTCTAGTAGTTAGTTGTACTTGCCCAACACCCCTTATTTCCTCATTAGTGGTACCTACAAGTCACCCCACTTGTATCAGCCAATCACAGTCTGCCATTCCCTGTGCACCTCACTGAACCCCGCTCCTGTCTTCAGAGTGAGATCGCGGTCAGAAGTCAATGGTCTCATTGGACTGCTGGGTTAGTTTAGTGACCATGAGGCCTTTCGTTTGTTTTTGACTCTTTAGTTCAGGCCTTTTTATTTTTCCTTTTTGTGTATATTTATGTTTCATCAACATCTGAACTAAAAATAATCTGCCTGGATTGGCCGACTCAGAGGTTAAGACGGAGCTGGCCCTGGACTCAAGTTGCTGTCTCCTGGGAACATGTGCATCCAACATGGACCTCAAACGCTGATTTCTCACATAAATGCACACATTCATTCAGGTTACAGACCATGTAACTAGGACTAAGACCCCTAGACATAATGAGTCAGGTTACAGACCATGTAACTAGGCCTAGGACTCCTAGACATAATGAGTCAGGTTACAGACCATGTAACTAGGCCTAGGACTCCTAGACATAATGAGTCAGGTTACAGACCATGTAACTAGGCCTAGGACTCCTAGACAAAGCCAGTGCTACAGTAGGCTAGTTCTGGGCCTCGTAACACTACCGTGTGCGAAGCCTTATGTAGCATGCAGCCCATTTAGCCTGTGCCTTTCCTCGTGATGCAGTCACTATTCCACGTTGGTCGTGGTCTCGTGCACATACGCAGACCTCGTTTACATCACGGTCACGTTTGAGTTATTATGCGGACCAGTATTGGGCCTTTGTCCTGGAAGTGTATTTCTATAGCCTGTGCATTTGACATTATATCATGACTTAGCAGGATAGAGATGGTGTGTACTATGTCATCTGGTTTACTATATAGCAGCATGTATACCTCCACAGTCTATGCTATGGGTCTGTATGTTTTGTATGTAATCCTGTACTCATGGTCATCATTTCTGTTCCTTCCATAGAACCACTTCTGTTACTCTCTCACCCACTGGCAGCTGTCAATACAGAGTAGTGGTGAACCTTTACATGTGGAATAAACCGGTTCTAAAGACATCCGGACTTGTTCTGACCGGACAGACCAGGTGGCTGAACCTCGGTTCTAAAGACATCCGGACTTGTTCTGGCCGGATAGACCTGGTGGCTGAACCTACTGGCACCTACAGCCCTCTACTAGTGCCGTTCTACATGGTCCTCACCTGATCAGCCGTTAGTATTTTTCAGTGTGTGTGTGTGTGCGTGTGTGTGTGTGTTTGCGCGTGTGCGCGTCTTTGCGCGTGTGCGCGTGCATGTGTGTGTGTGTGTGTGTGTGTGTGTGTGTGCGTGCGTGCGTGTGTGTGTGTGTGGGTGTGCGTGCGTGTGTGTGTGGGTGTGCGTGCGTGCGTGTGTGTGTGTGTGAGTGCATGCTCATGTGCTATAGCTCTGACTGGAAGTTCATATACTGTCATACACTTGTACCCAGTGACCTCCCAGAAACATACTAATGTGCCAACCGAGAAGAGCGAATGAGGTCATTCATGCCCAGATGCAAAATGTTGCTGTTCGATTTCTCTACTGCAAGCTGTTATAGGTTTGAGTGTTCTGCCCCCAGTGGACAAAAGGCATCCTGCATGCCAGTGTGATATCCTGTAAGGAAGCATTTTTACACTCACAAGTTTCTTTCTGAAGATTTTGAGGCTGGAGATGTAGGCCTAATTTTAATTCCCCCATGGTTTCTAGTTAATTTAATTTAATTTAGGCAATACAATTAAGTTGATTAGTGTTATTGTCTTGTCTAGCAATGCTGCTGTGCACTTCAATATAAATCCATCTATCCATCCCAATGGTTTACATGCAGGCATATAGAGAGAATAACTCTAACTCCATATATCTGATGTTTACCTCACTACACAGTCTCCCTTTAATAGCAAATAGTAATTAATCTTAATGATTTGTTGTCTGAACTGACGATGGAGAATTTTAAATCTGAACATGTGCTATTGTCTGTGTGTGTTTGTTTGTGTGTTTGTTTGTGTGTGTGTTTGTGTGTGTGTGTGTTTGTGTGTGTGTGTGTGTGTGTGTGTCAGGGTATATTTCATGTAGCAGTGAAGTTAATGCTAATTTATGATGCCATTACGAGCATCTCCTATGTTTCGCCTGTGTGTGATGTCCATACACAAACTGTTCTACCCACATATAATCCAATAACGGAGCTGAGGGGGAGATTAGAAAGAAAATTTGCCAGACATTTTGAAATTGCTGCAACATTTCATGAGAAGGCAGTTTTTCCCCCCTCAGAGAATAAAGACAGAGACAGGGAACGTGAGTAGGGAAACAGAGACAGGGACAGGGACAGGGACAGGGACGGGGACAGAGACAGAGACAGGAGACAGAGACAGGGACAGGGACAGGGACAGGGACAGAGACAGAGACAGAGACAGAGACAGAGACAGAGACAGAGACAGAGACAGGGACATTGACGGAGACAGAGACAGAGACAGAGACAGAGACAGAGACAGAGACAGAGACAGAGACAGAGACAGAGACAGAGACAGAGACATTGACAGAGACAGGGACAGAGACAGAGACAGAGACAGAGACAGAGAACAGAGCTTGAGTAAAGATCTCCCCATCATGGGGCTGTGGGAGGTTTGGCCCCCCAACTTCATGTCCCCTCACACACTGTTTTTGGTGGATTTGAGAATTGTAGCCTAAAGCTCTTTTTTATAAACACTATGCAATCACTCAGAGTGACACTTTACATTTCACATTCCCCATGAAATGCTTACTTACAAGCCCTTAACCATCAATGCAGTTCAATAAATAGAGTTAAGAAAATATTTGCTAAATAAACTAAAGTAAAAAAGTAAATACAAAGTAACACAATAAGATTAAATAACAATAACGAGGCTATATACAGGGGGTACCGGTACAGAGTCAATGTGCGGGGGTACAGGTTAGTCCAGGTCATTTGTCCAGGTCATTTGTACAAAGTGACTATGCATAGATAATAAACAGCGAGTAGCAGTGGGGCGGGGGGGAGCAATGTAAATAGTTTGGGTGGCCATTTGATTAATTGTTCAGCAGTCTTATGGCTTGGGGGTAGAAGCTGTTAAGGAGCCTTTTGGACCTAGACTTGGCGCTGCGGTACCGCTTGCCGTGCGGTAGCAGAGAGAACAGTCTATGACTTGGGTGACTGGAGTCTTTTACCATTTTTTGGGCCTTCCTCTAACACCGCCTAGTATATAGGTCCTGGATGCCAGGAAGCTTGGCCCCATTGATGTACTGGGCCGTATGCACTACCCTCTGTAGCAGGCGGTGATGCAACCTGTCAGGATGCTCTCAATGGTGCAGCTGTAGAACTTTTTGAGGATCTGGGGACCCATGCCAAATCTTTTCAGTCTCCTGAGGGGGAAACGGTGTTGTCGTGCCCTCTTCACGACTGTCTTGGTGTGTTTGGACCATGATAGTTTGTTGATGATGTGGACACCAAGGAACATGAAACTCTCGACCCGCTCCACTACAGACCCGTCGATGTTAATGGGGGCCTGTTCGGCCCTCCTTTTCCTGTAGTCCACGATCAGCTCCTTTGTCTTGCTCAGTCAGTAGGTACATGTGTTCAGTCATCAGTCAAACAACGAGGGTTATAATTCAATCAGCAGGTTAATGTGTTCAGTCATCAGTCAAACAACGAGGGTTATAATAATAATATAATAATAATATGCCATTTAGCAGACGCTTTTATTCCAAAGCGACTTACAGTCATGCGTGCATACATTTTTGTGTATGGGTGGTCCCGGGGATCGAACCCACTACCTTGGCGTTACAAGCGCCGTGCTCTACCAGCTGAGCTACAGAGGACCACAGTTATAATTCAGTCAGTAGGTAAATGTGTTCAGTCATCAGTCAAACAACGAGGGTTATAATTCAGTCAGTAGGTTAATGTGAACAGTCATCAGTCAAACAACAAGGGTTATAATTCAGTCAGTAGGTTAATGTGTTCAGTCATCAGTCAAACAACGAGGGTTATAATTCAGTCAGTAGGTTAATGTCTTCAGTCATCAGTCTATGGTGTTCCTGTATGAGCAGCTACAATAGGATGTGGTTAACAGACAGTGTTAACACCCTGGTCGGTTACACACCAGCTCCCTAGGCGTCTCGCCTGCTTCCTACTGCCTGTGAAACCAGGAAGTGTGTTGGTGCTAGGACGATGAGGATCAGGAATGCTGATCTTGTTCTCACCCCGCCCGCTGTGGATGAGGCTGTGTGAATGTGTGGTGCCAACAGACTCTAGCTCCATAGGCCCTGCCTGTCTGCGCTGAGATCCATCCCATTAGATGATTTTCCAGACTTTGGGTGGCTGATGACAGGATGTCTGCTGTGTGTGTGTGTGTGTGTGTGTGTGTGTGTGTGTGTGTGTGTGTGTGTGTGTGTGTGTGTGTGAGATAGAAAGAGATTGTGTGAAGTGCAAAGCAGAGCACCACAAGTCGCTCTGAGTGTCGTTGCCAAAGCATGTTTTCTTGGCTGTAGACCAATACATTATGTTAGACCAGTGCTGTTGGAAGGAGAGCATTTACATTGAGATCAGATAATATGGCATTCTGCTAATTGCTCTGGGATGACTGGAGGTAAATAGACCCCTTTCTTTACAGAAAAAAACCCATCATCAAAATGGCTCCCTATCTCCCAATGTTGAAATGGCAGAGTGAGTGAAATCTCTAGCAAACTCCATCCACTCAGGTGGCTTATCAACAAAGATACCTGCACAGCTGAGTTGAAAGTATCAATAGGGTTCTTTCGAAGTTTCATCTCCTCCATGGGCTTAGAGTGAATCAAGGACTGCGTCCAAAATGGCACCCTGTTCCCTATATAAGCTACCCAACTTGTCCCAGTGAGGTCAAACTACTTTTGGAGAGAAAAAATTATGAGGGAATGTTGAGCTGTTCTGGGAACAGAACTGTGCCGAATAGGAGGAATAGAATGAGGGAATGTTGAGCTGTTCTGGGAACAGAACTGTGCCGTCCAGGAGGAATAGAATGAGGGAATGTTGAGCTGTTCTGGGAACAGAACTGTGCCGAATAGGAGGAATATAATGAGGGAATGTTGAGCTGTTCTGGGAACAGATCTGTGCCGTCCAGGAGGAGTAGAATGAGGGAATGTTGAGCTGTTCTGGGAACAGAACTGTGCCGTCCAGGAGGAATATAATGAGGGAATGTTGAGCTGTTCTGGGAACAGAACTGTGCCGTATAGGAGGAATAGAATTAGGGAATGTTGAGCTGTTCTGGAAACAGAACTGTGCCGTCTAGGAGGAATAGAATGAGGGAATGTTGAGCTGTTCTGGGAACAGAACTGTGCCGTCCAGGAGGAATAGAATGAGGGAATGTTGAGCTGTTCTGGGAACAGAACTGTGCCGTCCAGGAGGAATATAATGAGGGAATGTTGAGCTGTTCTGGGAACATAACTGTGCCGTCCAGGAGGAATGAGGAATGCCTGCTTAGTGCTTTTCGTAAGCTTGCCTTGACTCAATGCTTTTTTCCAGCCATAGGTTTAGGGAAGGTGTCACTAACAGAGAGAGAGAGAGAGAGGGAGGAAGAGGGAGAGGGAGCGGGAGAGGGAGAGGGAGAGGGAGAGGGAGAGGGAGAGGGAGAGGGAGAGGGAGAGGGAGAGGGAGAGGGAGAGGGAGAGAGGGAGAGAGGGAGAGAGGGAGAGAGGGAGGGAGGGAGAGAGAGAGAGAGAGGGAGAAAGAGAGAAGAGGAGCATTCTTCACAGTCCAGTGGAAATTAACTACATATATTTCTGCCTGTTGTGTACAGGACAGGCTTGTGTGTGTGTGTGTGTGTGTGTGTGTGTGTGTGTGTGTGTGCATGCTTGTGCTTGTGTGTGTGTGTGTGTGTGTGTGTGTGTGTGTGTGAGTTGACCCAGCTCAAGCCACTAATCCATCTATGAGTCAGAAGAAGTATCAGAGAGGAGACATGTATCAGGTCATGGGCCTCACCCTGTCCCCAGGGTTCCCCTTAGCCTGGTTCCAGATCTGGTTGTTTCCTGGGTTCCCCTTAGCTTGGTTCCAGATCTGGCTGTTTCCTGGGTTCCCCTTAGCCTGGTTCCAGATCTGGTTGTTTCCTGGGTTCCCCTTATCCTGGTTCCAGATCTGGTTAAAATATAAGGGTGTAGTTATACGTATAACATGTAGATTAGCTCACAAAGTAGATGCAGACCCTTGATGTCTGTTTCTTATCTTTGCAATGTGATTTATATTAGGCACCCTATTCAAACCCTGTCTGACCAAAAACAGTTAACTGTTAGGGCTGGGAATGGCCAGGGACTTCACAATACGATATTATCACGATACTTAGGTGCCGATACGATATGTATTGCGATTCTCACGATTCAATATGTATTGTGATTAGGGCTGTTATGGTGACCATATTACCGGTCACGACTCATGACAGCAGTCAAATTCCACGTGACCGTTTAGTCACGGTAATTAGGCTTCTCCAAGCGCTGATGTTGCTGATGGTCATTAGTAGCCTACCAAACTTGCTAACTGCCTGGTACTCAGCACTCTATTGTCCCTCTAGTCACTCTGACATCAATGCAAATGTAATCGAAAATCTAATCAAACACTTTATGAGAGAAACATGAGAAAACAGAGTGATGGCCTCTATTAAAAAGAGGAGAATCCCATCAGCCTTTTATAGGCTAGGCCTACTATATTTATTTCTCAACTTTCCTAATATTAAGCACACTGCTTCTCTTTACAACAGGAGTATAGCCTACCTGGCTGGCATGAAAATAAACCATGGGGAAAATCGTCCTCCATTCCCTATTTAAGTACATACAGTGGGGAAAAAAAGAATTTAGTCAGCCACCAATTGTGCAAGTTCTCCCACTTACAAAGATGAGAGAGGCCTGTAATTTTCATCATAGGTACATGTCAACTATGACAGACAAAATGAGAAGAAAAAAAATCCAGAAAATCACATTGTAGGATTTTTTATGAATTTATTTGCAAATTATGGTGGAAAATAAGTATTTGGTCAATAACAAAAGTTTCTCAATACTTTGTTACATACCCTTTGTTGGCAATGACACAGGTCAAACGTTTTCTGTAAGTCTTCACAAGGTTTTCACACACTGTTGCTGGTATTTTGGCCCATTCCTCCATGCAGATCTCCTCTAGAGCAGTGATGTTTTGGGGCTGTCGCTGGGCAACACGGACTTTCAACTCCCTCCAAAGATTTTCTATGGGGTTGAGATCTGGAGACTGGCTAGGCCACTCCAGGACCTTGAAATGCTTCTTACGAAGCCACTCCTTCGTTGCCCGGGCGGTGTGTTTGGGATCATTGTCATGCTGAAAGACCCAGCCACGTTTCATCTTCAATGCCCTTGCTGATGGAAGGAGGTTTTCACTCAAAATCTCACGATACATGGCCCCATTCATTCTTTCCTTTACACGGATCAGTCGTCCTGGTCCCTTTGCAGAAAAACAGCCCCAAAGCATGATGTTCCCACCCCCATGCTTCACAGTAGGTATGGTGTTCTTTGGATGCAACTCAGCATTCTTTGTCCTCCAAACACGACGAGTTGAGTTTTTTACCAAAAAGTTCTATTTGGTTTCATCTGACCATATGACATTCTCCCAATCCTCTTCTGGATCATCCAAATGCACTCTAGCAAACTTCAGACGGGCCTGGACATGTACTGGCTTAAGCAGGGGGACACGTCTGGCACTGCAGGATTTGAGTCCCTGGCGGCGTAGTGTGTTACTGATGGTAGGCTTTGTTACTTTGGTCCCAGCTCTCTGCAGGTCATTCACTAGGTCCCCCCGTGTGGTTCTGGGATTTTTGCTCACCGTTCTTGTGATCATTTTGACCCCACGGGGTGAGATCTTGCGTGGAGCCCCAGATCGAGGGAGATTATCAGTGGTCTTGTATGTCTTCCATTTCCTAATAATTGCTCCCACAGTTGATTTCTTCAAACCAAGCTGCTTACCTATTGCAGATTCAGTCATCCCAGCCTGGTGCAGGTCTACAATTTTGTTTCTGGTGTCCTTTGACAGCTCTTTGGTCTTGGCCATAGTGGAGTTTGGAGTGTGACTGTTTGAGGTTGTGGACAGGTGTCTTTTATACTGATAACAAGTTCAAACAGGTGCCATTAATACAGGTAACGAGTGGAGGACAGAGGAGCCTCTTAAAGAAGAAGTTACAGGTCTGTGAGAGCCAGAAATCTTGCTTGTTTGTAGGTGACCAAATACTTATTTTCCACCATAATTTGCAAATAAATTCATTAAAAATCCTACAATGTGGTTTTCTGGATTTCTTTCTTCTCAATTGTCTGTCATAGTTGACGTGTACCTATGATGAAAATTACAGGCCTCTCTCGTCTTTTTAAGTGGGAGAAC
Source organism: Coregonus sp. 'balchen' (assembly GCA_902810595.1). Taxonomy (NCBI): domain Eukaryota; kingdom Metazoa; phylum Chordata; class Actinopteri; order Salmoniformes; family Salmonidae; genus Coregonus; species Coregonus sp. 'balchen'. The sequence continues at coordinate 43,762,584 of LR778269.1, read as the reverse complement.
TTGCACAATTGGTGGCTGACTCAATACTTTTTTTCCCCACTGTAGATGACATGCATTTTTCACTTGTGAATGATACATTATCACATATGAATGATACATTATCATGTGTGAATGATACATTATCACTTGTGAATGATACAATATCACTTGTGAATGATACATATCACTGTGAATGATACATTATCACTTATGAATGTTACATTATCACTTGTGAATGATACATTATTTATCACTTGTGAATGAACCATTACCACTTGTGAATGATACATTATAACTTATGAATGATACATTATCACTTGTGAATGAAACATTATCGCTTAGGAATGATACATTATCACTTGTGAATGATACATTATCACTTGTGAATAATGCATTATCACTTGTGAATGATACATTATCACTTATGAATGTTACATTATCACTTGTGAATGATACATTATTTATCACTTGTGAATGAACCATTACCACTTGTGAATGATACATTATAACTTATGAATGATACATTATCACTTGTGAATGAAACATTATCGCTTAGGAATGATACATTATCACTTGTGAATGATACATTATCACTTGTGAATAATGCATTATCACTTGTGAATGATGCCCAGTTTAAGGCAAGAAACAGCCCACGTTTCGTTTTTTTACTTTTTCAAATCATAGTCGCACACCTCATGTAGCCTAGCCCATACATTTGTGCTTATAGCCTACTGCCGTGTGCGCATTGCTGTGCTTATAATATGAAGAAATAGCCTAATAGTTTATCAACATTTTAAGCTAAATGTTCTCATCTGTTGCGTCAGGCTCATTGCTTAAAACCTTTTTTTTTATACTAGTGGTTGTATTAATTTGGGATCTATCGCATCCCACAACTGTCCCAGACTATGTTTGGAATATTTATTTCTCGCACAGAATAGAATAGGTCGACTTTTGTACTATGGGGGATAGTAGATTGACATAGGCTTGTGCTTTTGCTGTTCGTTAGGCCTACTCATCTTGTTGGCTGACGAAAAGTAAATGTGGACAGTTCTTCCAATATCTTCAATATGCGTCTCGGAATTGGATAAGGACGTGTCTATCTTCACTTGTAGCCTGTGAGAAAGACCCGATCACGTGACGGAGAGCCATGTGAGTGAGAGGTGCTTCGGCAAGCAGCCGGGAGAAGGGAATTATAATTATTATATTCCGCCCAAGGGCACAATGGCCACTGGCTGCAAAAGGCAGGGATTTTTTTTATTGTGCATTACGGCCACACAAAGGGGACGCCACAATGAAATTCTAGGCATTATCAAGTGCTTGTCTAATTGTGAATGAGTGACTGATGCAGTGTGTACTGCCTTTGCAAAAAACAAAGCAGAGCTCATGCCTTTCAAGCGACTTTTTTCAAATCATCATTTAGAGTCGCATCATGCAGCCTTACGATGTATTAACAATCAAAACATATAGCCCAACGTTTCTAGAACAACTAAAGTTACATTAATAACTCTAAATGAAGCATATAGGAGTAGCTGTTTCTTTGTTAATCGCTCAACACAGAATAGCCGTATGTGCGCACTCCCTCAAATCATTTGGAGAAAATATCCTTTCTATTTTATTCAGCTTTGTTCAGTTGTTTTCTTCATAATATAAAATAATATAAAATAATGCCACAGAATTCTAACCAAATCTTGTTGGCTAAATGAACTAGTGTAGCCCACAGCCATATGGCATAGCCAGATCAGAGCCTAACATAAGGACAACTCAGAGTATGCTATTCTGTTCTTCTGAAATATACTACATTTTCTTCATATCATGCTTCTTTAGACCTGTCTAAAATAAATAATGGATTTATTGTGAAGGTGTAGGCTATATTACATGGATTTATTAGACTTTAAAATGTAGATGTTCCCAAGGTCTGCATCAGTGGCTTGTAGGCTATGTGTGGAAGCCAAGAGATGCTAAATGAGTTTATGTTAATTAACGGTCAATTACCATGAGACCGGCAGTTATTTGCTTGACAATCACTTGCTGACAAAATGTCATGACCACCACAGCCCTAATTGTGATTCAATACTGTGATTTTATAGTGATTTGATGTTCCAAACATATTGCTCACTATGTGTCTGCTGCAGAGAGACAAGAGAGAGCATGAGAAAATGAGTTTTGATCAGTCATGGAAATAAAGTATGTTGGATCACTATTTAAAAATAAGATGGAGAACAAGCTATAAGATGAAAAATACAGGAGTTTTGGCTTGGTACAGCCAAAACTTGGAGTCAAATATCAATATAATATTGTCCAAAAATAAAATAATATTACAGTAACATTCCATTCTAATGCCAGTCTCTCCTCTGATCGCTAGAGGATAGAGTCTAGCCATCTAATATCGAAGATGAAAGATCGAGAGAAGGATAGAGAAGATCTAAGAGATAGCGTAGTCTCTCTCTCTCTCTCTATCTCTCAATCATATCTCTCTCTCTCTCTCTCTCTCTCTTCTCTCTCTCCTATCTATCTCTCTCTCTCTCTCTCTCTCTCTCTCTCTCTCTCTCTCTCTCTCTCTCTCTTCTCGCTCCCCCTCTCTCTCTTTCTCTCATTGTGGGTGTTTCTTGAGCACTAGAAAGACAGGTTATTGCACATGACATGTTGTTTAGGCTACAGTGCATTCGGAAAGTATTCAGACCTCTTGACCTTTTCCACATTTCGTTATGTTACAGTCTTATTCTAAAATGGATTACATTGTTTTTTTCCCCTCATCAATCTACACACAATACCCCAAAGAAAAAAAAGTTTTTTTAAACATAAGAATTCAGACCCTTTACTCAGTACTTTGTTGAAGCACCCTTGGCAACAATTACAGCTTCAAGTCTTGGGTATGGCTTGGCACACCTGTATTTGGGGAGTTTCTCCCATTCTTCTCTGCAGATCCTCTCAAGCTCTGTCAGGTTGGATGGGGAGCATCGCTGCACAGCTTTTTTCAGGTCTCTCCGGGCTTTGGCTGGGCCACTCAAGGACATTCAAAGACTTGTCCCGAAGCCCGTGTGCTTAGGGTCATTGTCCTGTTGGAAGGTGAACCTTCGTCCCAGTCTGAGGTCCTGAGCGCTCTGGAGCAGGTTTTCATCAAATATCTCTTGGTACTTTGCGCCGTTCATCTTTCCCTCGATCCTGACTAGTCTCCCAGGCCCTGCCGCTGAAAAACATCCCCACCGCATGATGCTGCCACCACCATGCTTCACCGTAGGGATGGTGCCTGGTTTCCTCCAGATGTGACGCTTGGCATTCAGGCCAAAGAGTTCAATCTTGGTTTAATCAGACCAGAGAATGTTGTTTCTCATGGTTAGAGAGTCCTTTAGGTGCCTTTTGTCAATCTCCAAGTGGGCTGTCATGTGCCTTTTACTGAGGAGTGGCTTCCGTCTGGCCACTCTACCATAAAGGCCTGATTGGTGGAGTGCTGCAGAGATGGTTGTCCTTCTGGAAGGTTCTCCCATCTCCACATAGGAACTCTGGAGTTCTGTCAGAGTGACCATTGGGTTCTTGGTCACCTTCCTGACCAAGGCCCTTCTCCCCCGATTGTTCAGTTTGGCTGGGCAGCCAGCTCTAGGAAGAGTCTTGGTGGTTCCAAACTTTTTCCATTTAAGAATGATTGAGGCCACTGTGTTCTTGGGGACCTTCAATGCTGCAGAAATTGTTTGGTACCCTTCCCCAGATCTGTGCCTCGACACAATCCTGTCTCGGACCTCATGGCTTGGTTTTTGCTCTGACATGCACTGTCAATTGTGGGACCTTACAGTATATAGACAGGTGTGTGCCTTTCCAAATCATGTCCAATCAATATTTGTGAAACACTATTTCTACTAATCTTAAAAGACCACTCATATTTCTGACTTTAGAAGGTGAAGAGGTAGTTATTTGTGATGGTGGACTATGTTGTGTTGTTATCATCAGCTAGTCTCCTGTGAAGGTGGATATCTATGCCCTGTTATGGACAGACCTGCTAGTGTCCTGTGAAAGTGGATATTTACATTTACATTTTAGTCATTTAGCAGACGCTCTTATCCAGAGCGACTTACAGTTAGATATCTCTGCTCGGTTGTGGACAGATCTGCTAGTCTCCTGTGAAGGTGGATATCTCTGCCCTGATGTGGACCCAGACCTGTAATGAACACTAATGTTACTGCTAACTGTCAGATCTTATCTACAGACCCACAGAGCTGCTAGAGTTAAATTAACCCGTACATCCCACCCTGCTGAGAGAGAGGGAGCAGAAGGGAGCGAGGGAGCGAGGGAGGGAGAGAGGAGAGAGAGGGAGAGGGAGGGAGAGAGGAGAGAGGAGAAAGAGGAAGGGGGAGGGAGAGAGGAGAGAGAGGGAGAGGGAGAGGGAGATAAAGAGAGGAGAGAGCTAGAGGGATAGAGGGAGGGAGAGAGGGAGAAAAGCAACTTGCTTATCTCCTCTGAGCGTCAACAACAAAGCATTCTGTTAGCGCCACTTCTCTATTAAGTTGCTTGACTCTCAATGCCTCTGTTGTGAGGCTGTATCCTACTGTGATGTGACCTCTTAATGAGACTGTAGCCTGCTGTGATGTGACCTCTGTTGTGAGGCTGTAGCCTGCTGTGATGTGACCTCTGTTGTGAGGCTGTAGCCTGCTGTGATGTGACCTCTGTTGTGAGGCCGTAGCCTGCTGTGATGTGACCTCTGTTGTGAGGCTGTAGCCTGCTGTGATGTGATCTCTGTTGTGAGGCCGTAGCCTGCTGTGATGTGACCTCTGTTGTGAGGCTGTAGCCTGCTGTGATGTGACCTCTGTTGTGAGGCTGTAGCCTGCTGTGATGTGATCTCTGTTGTGAGGCTGTAGCCTGCTGTGATGTGACCTCTGTTGTGAGGCTGTAGCCTGCTGTGATGTGACCTCTGTTGTGAGGCTGTAGCCTGCTGTGATGTGATCTCTGTTGTGAGGCTGTAGCCTGCTGTGATGTGATCTCTGTTGTGAGGCTGTAGCCTGCTGTGATGTGATCTCTGTTGTGAGACTGTAGCCTGCTGTGATGTGATCTCTGTTGTGAGGCTGTAGCCTGCTGTGATGTGACCTCTGTTGTGAGGCTGTAGCCTGCTGTGATGTGACCTCTGTTGTGAGACTGTAGCCTGCTGTGATCTCTGTTGTGAGGCTGTAGTCTGCTGTGATGTGACCTCTGTTGTGAGGCTGTAGCCTGCTGTGATGTGATCTCTGTTGTGAGGCTGTAGCCTGCTGTGATGTGACCTCTGTTGTGAGGCTGTAGCCTGCTGTGATGTGATCTCTGTTGTGAGGCTGTAGCCTGCTGTGATGTGACCTCTGTTGTGAGGCTGTAGCCTGCTGTGATGTGACCTCTGTTGTGAGGCTGTAGCCTACTGTGATGTGACCTCTGTTGTGAGGCTGTAGCCTACTGTGATGTGTCCTCTGTTGTGAGGCTGTAGCCTGCTGTGATGTGACCTCTGTTGTGAGGCTGTAGCCTGCTGTGATGTGACCTCTGTTGTGAGACTGTAGCCTGCTGTGATCTCTGTTGTGAGGCTGTAGCCTACTGTGATGTGACCTCTGTTGTGAGGCTGTAGCCTGCTGTGATGTGACCTCTTTTGTGAGGCTGTAGCCTGCTGTGATGTGACCTCTGTTGTGAGGCTGTAGTCCTGCTGTGATGTGATCTCTGTTGTGAGGCTGTAGCCTGCTGTGATGTGATCTCTGTTGTGAGGCTGTAGCCTGCTGTGATGTGACCTCTGTTGTGAGGCTGTAGCCTGCTGTGATGTGACCTCTGTTGTGAGGCTGTAGCCTACTGTGATGTGTCCTCTGTTGTGAGACTGTAGCCTACTGTGAACTCTGTTGTGAGGCTGTAGCCTGCTGTGATGTGACCTCTGTTGTGAGGCTGTAGCCTGCTGTGATCTCTGTTGTGAGGCTGTAGCCTACTGTGATGTCACCTCTGTTGTGAGGCTGTAGCCTACTGTGATGTGACCTCTGTTGTGAGGTTGTAGCCTACTGTGACCTCTGTTGTGAGGCTGTAGCCTGCTGTGATCTCTGTTGTGAGGCTGTAGCCTACTGTGATCTCTGTTGTGAGACTGTAGCCTGCTGTGATGTGATCTCTGTTGTGAGGCTGTAGTCTACTGTGATGTGACTTCTGTTGTGAGGCTGTAGCCTACTGTGATCTCTGTTGTGAGGCTGTAGCCTGCTGTGCTCTCTGTTGTGAGGCTGTAGCCTACTGTGATCTCTGTTGTGAGGCTGTAGCCTGCTGTGATGTGATCTCTGTTGTGAGGCTGTACCCTACTGTGATCTCTGTTGTGAGGCTGTAGCCTACTGTGATCACTGTTGTGAGGCTGTAGCCTACTGTGACCTCTGTTGTGAGGCTGTAGCCTGCTGTGATCTCTGTTATGAGGCTGTAGCCTGCTGTGATCTCTGTTGTGAGGCTGTAGCCTGCTGTGACCTCTGTTGTGAGGCTGTAGCCTGCTGTGATCTCTGTTGTGAGGCTGTAGCCTGCTGTGATCTCTGTTGTGAGGCTGTAGCCTGCTGTGATGTGATCTCTGTTGTGAGGCTGTAGCCTGCTGTGATCTCTGTTGTGAGGCTGTAGCCTACTGTGATCTCTGTTGTGAGGCTGTAGCCTACTGTGATCTCTGTTGTGAGGCTGTAGCCTGCTGTGACCTCTGTTGTGAGGCTGTAGCCTGCTGTGATCTCTGTTGTGAGGCTGTAGCCTGCTGTGATGTGATCTCTGTTGTGAGGCTGTAGCCTGCTGTGATCTCTGTTGTGAGGCTGTAGCCTACTGTGACCACTGTTGTGAGGCTGTAGCCTACTGTGACCTCTGTTGTGAGGCTGTAGCCTGCTATGACCTCTGTTGTGAGGCTGTAGCCTGCTGTGATCTCTGTTGTGAGGCTGTAGCCTGCTGTGACCTCTGTTGTGAGGCTGTAGCCTGCTGTGATCTCTGTTGTGAGGCTGTAGCCTGCTGTGATCTCTGTTGTGAGGCTGTAGCCTGCTGTGATGTGATCTCTGTTGTGAGGCTGTAGCCTGCTGTGATCTCTGTTGTGAGGCTGTAGCCTACTGTGATCTCTGTTGTGAGGCTGTAGCCTGCTGTGACCTCTGTTGTGAGGCTGTAGCCTGCTGTGATCTCTGTTGTGAGGCTGTAGCCTGCTGTGAAGCTGAGGTAGGCTGCCTCAGACTGTGCACCCTGCCCCCCTGCTGCCCTGTGTAGCAGAATCAGTTCAGACTCTGATGCCTCTACACAGTACTACAGCGTTTTCTGTTTTCTAACACCTTCCTACACCTTAATAAAGGAAGGCCATCTCAGCCTGCACCCTGTGACCTGCACGGCAAAATCAGTTGAGATTCTCACACCTCTACATGTGTCTGTTGATGAGAGCACTGCAGGCTACAGCCTGCACCCTGTGACCCTGTGACCTCTACATGTGTCTGTTGATGAGAGCACTGCAGCGACAGCCTGCACCCTGTGACCTGTGACCTGTGACCTGTGACCCTGTGACCTGTGACCCTGTGACCCTGTGACCTCTACATGTGTCTGTTGATGAGAACACTGTAGCGACAGCCTGCACCCTGTGACCCTGTGAACCTGTGACCTCTACATGTGTCTGTTGATGAGAGCACTGCAGCGACAGCCTGCACCCTGTGACCTGTGACCCTGTGACCTGTGACCCTGTGACCCTGTGACCTCTACATGTGTCTGTTGATGAGAGCACTCCAGCGACAGCCTGCACCCTGCTCCCTTCCTAGCAGTATCAGTTGAGACCCTCATATAGTAGCTGGTGTGTGTGTGTGTGGAATCCCTGAGCCGACTAGGTGAAAAATCTGTTGATGTGCCCTTGAGCAAGGCACTAATTGCTCCTGTAAGTCGCTCTGGATAAGAGCGTCTGCTAAATGACTAAAATGTAAGTGCTGTAACAGAGATGACTGGAGGCAGGCAGGCGAGGTGGTGGGGCCGTGGAGAGTTCAGCCGGCAGGGGATTGGCTCAGAAGGTTAAATCTCCAAGGGTCCTGGCAGGTCACCGTAACAGCACACAACAGACAGTACAACACACTCAGGTGGCTTCTGAACCGCACCTGACCTCCTGTGTGAGTCTGTGTTTTTCTATGACGTATTTCACCACTGCAGCACGTGCCAGGAATGGTGTTATGTGTCAGAATACTGATTAACAAAACATTAGGAACACCTTCCTAATATTGAGTTGCACCCCCTTTTGCCCTCAGAACAGCCTCAAACACTGGCATGGTTTAAATAGACTGTCAGTACGTGGCTGATAAATACTGGCATGGTTTAAATAGACTGTCAGTACATGGCTGATAAACAATGGCATGGTTTAAATAGACTGTCAGTACGTGGCTGATAAATACTGGCATGGTTTAAATAGACTGTCAGTACATGGCTGATAAATACTGGCATGGTTTAAATAGACTGTCAGTACATGGCTGATAAACACTGGCATGGTTTAAATAGACTGTCAGTACATGGCTGATAAACACTGGCATGGTTTAAATAGACTGTCAGTATGTGGCTGATAAATACTGGCATGGTTTAAATAGACTGTCAGTAAGTGGCTGATAAATACTGGCATGGTTTAAATAGACTGTCAGTACATGGCTGATAAACACTGGCATGGTTTAAATAGACTACCAGTACGTGGCCGATAAACACTGGCATGGTTTTAAAATAGTGTACACATTAAACAACTCTATGGTAAAGAGAATGAAAGGAATTCACTGTAGCATCTGGCTTCTAGAACTATTGCTGTTTTTCAGCCGTATTCTGTAACGTTGCATTAGCAACAAAAACCCTGCAAAAAAACAAAAGACCAATCATCAAGTTGCTTTGAAGCCTGTGAAGCTGTCAACTCCCTAGCTCTGGTAGCACTCACGGGATGAATTACTTCCATCCCAATTGGCACCCTATTCCCTACATAGTGCACCACTTTTGACCTGGTCTGGTCCAAAGTAGTGCACTATGTAGGGATTAGGGTGCCATTTGGGACATGGCTTCTGTGTTCTGTTTCTACCGCCCTTGGTCATACTGAGGCGATGATTGAACCGACTCTGCAGCTTGGTGCTGTTTGAAAAGTGTGTGTGTTTGAGTGTGTGTTTGTGTGTGTGTTTGTGTGTGTGTGTTTGTGTGTGTGTTTGAGTGTGAGAACAAAGCGTTGAGAGCAAAACAGGAGCCCTACTCTGCCTTGATGTTCTCAACCAGCTAATCAGCCGAGGTCTATTTGACACACGCCTTATGGTTTCTTTCTCCACCATGTAATTTGAGCCCTGCGAGCTCAAACACTGGGTTGACCCCCTGGTGAACCTGTGAGGATGACAGATTTGAGGAACAGAAGCTTTTCATTTAAACCATTTTAATATATTGTGTCTTTCACCACAAACGGACTGTAGCCCAGTGTGTTAGTGATGCGAGGGTTGACTCATAACCAGCAGTCCCCGTGGTTATATCCGCAGGCGGGCGGGTTTAGGGTCATGAAATATTGTGTGGATGAAGGGCAGGTGGGTGGCGGGCGGGCGGGTGGGTGGTGGGTGGGAAAACAATGCATAAAGAATCCATGAATGTATCATTCTTGTGCAACTCATATCTATAGGCTACATTGACTGTTTTCTTTATTTTTATTTGCTGTTGGTGCGTAAGCCTAAGCTTGAGGGCCTAACTGTACGGGCCAAATACACGCCAATCGCCAAATGCTTTTGGGAACTTGGGCAGAAAAAGTTAACGTCAATCCACTGAGGCAGCGTTTCCCAAACTCAGTCCTGGGGACCCCAATCGGTGCACGTTTAGGTTTTTTACCTTACCACTACACAGCTGATTCAAATAATCAACTCATCATCAAGCTTTGATTATTTGAATCAGTGATGTAGTTCTAGGGCAAAAACCAAAACGTGCACCCCTTGGGGTCCCCAGGACTGAGTTTGGGAAACGCTGCACAGAGGTAAAAATAAGAGAAAAGCTGTGAAGTGGAGAGTTAAAGATAAAGAGTAGGGAGGACAGAACAGTGATGTTTGGGAAAGATTTGGTGAAGTGGTAAAAGAGGATGATATCAGTGCCAGCTATGTGATGTGTGATGATTGTGAGGCTCTGTACAAATTCGACAGTCACAAGACAAGGGAACTGTATTGTTCAAATGGAATAGTAACTGAAATCTGGACACTAACTGTAGATCTATAACCTCTCACATAGCCTAATATAATATTAACTCTTGCAGAATTAAGCAACTCTTGCTGTAAAATAATACACCAAATGTACATTTTGACTTGGGAACAGGGTTGGGGAAATATGCTTTATTTAATTTTAGCATCTTGAGAGAATGACGTTTAGTTTATGTTATTAATTCAAGCTTTTTAAAAACAAGCACATGTAAAACTGAAAAAGACGTACATACACATGAGTAAAATCATGGAGGATAACACACGAAGTATGGGACTTATTTCCATTGTGGTCCTCTTGAAACAAGATGGCTGGCAAGATCCAACACGGTTGTACACAGTATGACAGCGAGATATATAAAATAAATAAAAACAAAGAAGAAGAATCTATTTTGTTATTGCAGTTACCTCGTAGGGGACATTCAGAAGACATCAAACTGTTTTTAACCTTATTTTTAAAGCTGCCCAGAGAGGACATCATTTTTATAGGCAGAGGCAACTCATTCTACTCTAATGCTCTTGTATAGAAGACAGTACCTTTCCCACCATTACTCCTGAACCTGTATAAGCACATATTAGCAACACCTGATCTGGTGTTGTGGTTGTGTGCATCCATAACATGGGGAAAATAGTCAAATGCACGATTAGGGACCATCTGTAAAGGTGCCGTCTTTATCAGCGTAATAGAAGCTGATAGTATTTCAACCACATAAAATATGCATCCAAGCCGAACTGAAATCTTATCAGAAACATGTTGGGTCATTTTCACAGCTTTTAATTCCCTTAAAACTAAAAACTGTTATTGGATTTGGATTTTCTCCCCGGTCCCTAAACGTCTTTGCTGCGAGAGAGAAGCAGAGATGAAAGAGAGAACTTTACCGATGTCAACTAGATTGAAGCATTCATTCTATCGATGTATGACGTTATTCTGGTGAGCAAGGGTTTATTTAGTCTTCTAGAGCAACAAGTAGGGCACTGACAGAAGAGAAGCTGCATGTATCTAATTATAGACAAGTTGACTAACAGATAGCTGACCAAACTGTCGTAAATTATAAGCAGGAACAGGCCTATCTAAATTAGGCACAAAAAAAAATAATCCCGCAACCCCTGTCAAAAAAAGAGTTCTGGCATCTCTGACTGTACAGCACATTTTTTATATTAGCGGGTAAGGGTCGGTTGAGGGCCTCAGATTTCCACTTTATCACATACAGTCGGGCTGTTGTGGATGGGTTATTAGCAATTGCGGGCGGATGCGGGTGAACAAACAGCTGACCCCCGCACCACTACAGTGTGTTTAAAGATCAAGTGTTGTGGCATTGATGTGTGTGTAGACCATCAACTCTTTGTCTGATAAGAATGGCCATAACAGGAGTGATATGAAAGACAGGCAAGTGCTTTGTAGGCCTGTGAATGGTAATGCTGATTGAGCTGTCTGTAAACACCTTTTACATGGCTATTACCATCAGGCTGGGTAACAGGTGGAGGGAGGATATTACTATCAGGCTGGGTAACAGGTGGAGGGAGGATATCACTATCAGGCTGGTTAACAGTAGAAAGACAAGGTGGAGGGAGGATATATTATATATGTACTGTCTGTTTATTAGGTGGAGGGAGGATATATTATATATGTACTGTCTGTTTATTAGGTGGAGGGAGGATATATTATATATGTACTGTCTGTTTATTAGGTGGAGGGAGGATATATTATATATGTACTGTCTGTTTATTAGGTGGAGGGAGGATATATTATATATGTACTGTCTGTTTATTAGGTGGAGGGAGGATATATTATATATGTACTGTCTGTTTATTAGGTGGAGGTAGGATATATTATATATGTACTGTCTGTTTATTAGGGGGCTTACAAACTGTGAAACAGACAGGTTGTTGTCTTTTTAAATCCGGCCTGGCAGTCTGTGTGTAGAGTGTATGTGTGTGTGTGTGCTGTGTGTGTGTGGTGTGTGTGTGTTTGTGTGGTGTGTGTGGTGTATGTGTGTGTGTGTGGTGTGTGTGTGTGGTGTGTGTGTAGTGTGTGTGTAGTGTGTGTGTGTGTGTGTGTGAGGTCTCTGGAAGGTCATTACTATGTGATGGTCAGAGCTCGCTGCCCAACACGCTGCACACTGTCATGCTCTCAAGATGAAGCCTTGGCAAAGCCCTCTGCCCTCTGCCCTCTATTCCTCCTCTCTCTCTCTGCCTCCCTCCCGCTCCCTTCTCTCTCACTCCGTCTCTCTATCGCACTCTCTCCATCCCCCTCTCCCCCTCTCTCCTTCTCTCCCCCCTCCCCCCCGTGTAAGCATGCCACAGTGCAGACACACACGAGGGACTGGGTGGTTGGATGAGGCATACATTACACCGTGGAGAGACTGGGTGGTTGGATGAGGTATACATTATACCCTGGAGGGACTGGGTGGTTGGATGAGGTATACATTACACCCTGGAGAGACTGGGTGGTTGGATGAGGTATACATTACACCCTGGAGAGACTGGGTGGTTGGATGAGGTATACATTACACCCTGGAGGGACTGGGTGGTTGGATGAGGCATACATTACACCGTGGAGAGACTGGGTGGTTGGATGAGGTATACATTACACCCTGGAGGGACTGGGTGGTTGGATGAGGTATACATTACACCCTGGAGGGACTGGGTGGTTGGATGAGGTATACATTACACCATGGAGAGACTGGGTGGTTGGATGATGTATACATTACACCCTGGAGGGACTGGGTGGTTGGATGAGGTATACATTATACCCTGGAGGGACTGGGTGGTTGGATGAGGTATACATTACACCATGGAGAGACTGGGTGGTTGGATGAGGCATACATTATACCCTGGAGGGACTGGGTGGTTGGATGAGGTATACATTACACCCTGGAGGGACTGGGTGGTTGGATGTAATCCTCTTCCCTCTTCTCATCCTCAGAGACTAACCCCAGGTCAGCAGAAGGTCAAGCCCACTGCCCTGTCGAAGTTAGAGGTCAGGGGTTAAAGGTCATGTCCTGTTGACCCTGCGTGTGAGATAAGCAGCTAGGCTGGGAGCAGTGAACCCCTGGTGGAAGGACATGGCTCTGGACCTTGGTTGTTGTTGGCAGCTTGTCAGGCTGAGAAGAGCTGGACAGCAGGAGGTAGCTATGATGTGCTGTGTTATCCAGGCAAGCTGTGTGTGTCTGGTACGTCCAGGCGGACTGGGCTATGACTTGTTCCTGTGAACCTCACTCACACCCCATGCAACACTGAATGTGAAGAGCTTCGTAGCCTGGGGAAAAGATCCAGTTGATATTGTTGTTAATATTATCCAGGCTATTAGAACCAAGTGGACAGAATGGAGTATTGTTGTTAAAGTTATCCAGGCTATTAGAACCAAGTGGGCAGAATGGGTTTGGTTGTTATTATTATCAGTCGATGATCCTCAGATTTTATGGGACGCCGTTAAAGGTTTTATTAAAAACAATGCAACTGCATTTGCATCTAGGCTGAATAAATCACAATTAAAGAAGATTGGAAAAGTTGTTCATGACGTTAGAGCGACTACTCTCTTCCAAGTCAAGACAGAACTAATCTAATCTATTGAAAAGCAGAATTTGCCATCCATGGAGTTAGATTCAACCAGTACTTCCATGGTAATCGACCCAGTCGTCTACTGGCTAACAAGCTTCACAGTAATGATCAATTAGCTGATATTGCAACTATTGAATCTGAAACAGGTTAATTACTATCAGAACCCAAATTAATCAACCAAAGATTTTCCTGTTTCTATAAAGAATTGTACACCTCTGATTGTAAATCCACACCAAGCCAGATTGAGTCCTTTTAAAAATATATAAGAACTCCTCTTCTCTCAACTGAGGAAGCCGGCTTGCTGAGAGCCCAAATCTCTCTCCATGAACTCAAAAGGGCATTGGATTACATGAATAAAGGCAAATCACCGGTATTCCTCCTGAGGTCTATTTAAAATGTTGGAACCAATTAGGTCCACTGTTAGTTGAAGTGATGAACACAGCCGTTCACAAAGGTTCATTTGGAAGGGATGTAAATACACCACTAATTTAAGTCGCTTTGGATAAAAGCGTCTGCTAAATGGCATATTATTATTGTTATTATTATTAATTTCTCTTCTATTAAAAAAGGTAAGGATGCCACCCAGTGCTCTCACTATCGCCCCCTATCTTTGATAAACACATGCTGTATATGAAACTATTTTCTGTTGTCCCATCTCAACACTTACTTACCCAAATTGGTATATCTGGACCAAATGGGGTTTGTTAAAAAATGATTATCCTCAGAAAACCTCCGTCATCTATTACATATCTGACATACTTCATCGGAAACCAAAGCTCCTTGGGCAGATCTGTCTCTCAATGCAGAAAAAGCTTTTGATAGACTAGAATGGTCTTTGGTCGGTTTTGGAACATATGGGACTTGGCTCTAATTTAATGAATTTGATGTAAAATACTATATGCCAATCCCTCAGCCATAGTAATAACAGGAATTACCTGTCTCTATTCTGTTCAGAATAACTAGAAGTAGCAGGCAAGGTGATCCCATCTCACCTTTATTGTCTATGGAGCCCCTGGCCCAGGCAATTCGACAATCAAAAGAAATTACACCAATATCTCTTAATTCTACAGATCACGT
>LR778269.1:43727831-43742831 GCA_902810595.1 Coregonus sp. 'balchen' | reverse complement strand
TATTGTATTCCCTATATAACCCTCTGTCGTTCATTGTGTGTTGTGTGTGATTGTTCTCGTCATTGTCGGCAGTTGCTATTGTGCGGGTATTCTCCTCCCTGTTTGGAGGTTGTTTTGTACTCTGGTTACTTTGTTAGTAAAGTACGTTTCCAGTAGCTCGGTGTCCTGTGTTTGACGTCCCCTACCCCATTCACGTCGCACTTTGACAGAATCACACACCACTCATGGAGTCAGCAGGAGCGGCGGTGCCAGCTGGATCTATGGAGGCACGCGTCGAACACCAAGCGGCCATGATCCAGGCTCTCGGCACCGCCATGGAACGGGTGGTGAACACCATTGAGCGATGGGAAAGAGGGGGTCTACCTATACCCCCTCCAACGATACCACCACCATCGGCGATGCCCATCGCTTCACCTCCGGGGTCCAGTGGGATTCGGCTCTCGCTCCCGAGGGCTTATGATGGCACAGCGGCCGAGTGCCAGGGTTTCCTACTCCAGGTTGAACTCTACCTAGCAACCATTCACCCGGCGCCCTCGGGATACGAGAGCGTGTCCGCCCTCATCTCCTGTCTGTCCGGCAAGGCGCTGGAGTGGGCCAACGCCGAGTGGGGTGGGGTAGACGCCGCTACGGTCAACTATGCAGAGTTCACCCGCCGCTTCCGGGCAGTATTCGATCATCCACCAGAGGGTAAAGCGGCGGGTGAGCGTCTATTCCACCTTAGACAGGAGAGGAGGAGCGCGCAGGAGTTCGCATGAGGGCCCTCTCATTCCATCCCGGACGCTGGCTGCCAACGTGGGATGGAATGAGAGGGCCCTCATCGACCACTATAGATGTAGCCTGAGGGAGGACATGCGTCGGGAATTGGCCTGCAGGGACACCAACCTCAGCTTTGATCAAGTGGTGGACATGTCTATTCGCCTGGATACCCTGTTGGCTACCCGCGGACGTCCGGATTCGTGGCCGTCCATTCCATCCCCCAGCACTTCCGAGCCGACGCCTATGGAGCTCGGGGGTGCTGGTGCTAGGGAGACCAGGAGGGAGACCAGGAGGGAGGCCGTCCCCTGCACCAACTGTGGCCGCAGAGGACACACTGCTGGTCGGTGCTGGGGAGGGTCTCCTAGGAATCGAGACAGTGGGCGACGCACTGATGAGTCATTCCAGGTGAGTAGGCACCCAACTCACCCAGAGCTCTCTGTTGCTCATATGTGTATTAAAGTGGTGTTTCCCGAGGTTTCTCCTTACTCCCAGCATAAGGCGCTAGTAGATTCAGGCGCAGCTGGGAATTTTATTGATCGCCAGTTCACCTATAAGTTAGGGATTCCTATCGTACCTGTTGATGTGCCCTTCGCTATCCATGATTGATTAGGGAGGTCACGGCGCCTCTCCGGATGAAAATGCAGGAGGGCCATGAGGAGATATTACGTTTGTATTTGATTGATTCTCCTGCGTTTCCCGTGGTGTTGGGGCTTCCCTGGTTAACATCTCATGACCCCAACATTTCATGGCAACAGAGAGCTCCCAAGGGATGGTCTGATCAGTGTACTGGCGTTTCCGTAGGGGCAACGACGGTGGAAAGCCCGAACCAAGTTCCCACCTTGCACATTCCACCTGAGTATGCCGATTTGGCACTCGCCTTCAGTAAAAAGAAGGCGACTCAATTACCACCTCATCGACAGGGGGATTGTGCGATAGACCTCCAAGTAGGCGCTGCGCTTCCACGTAGTCACGTGTATCCTCTGTCTCAGGAGGAGACGGCAGCTATGGAGACCTACGTCACCGAATCTCTGAGACAGGGTTACATACGGCCGTCCACTTCCCCTGCGTCCTCGAGTTTCTTTTTTGTGAAGAAGAAGGATGCGGGTTTACGCCCGTGTATTGATTACCGTGGTATCAATCAGATCACAATCAAATACAGCTATCCTCTCCCTCTGATTGCTAGTATGACGGAGTCATTACACAGGGCGCGATTCTTCACAAAATTGGATCTCAGGAGCGCGTACAACCTGGTGCGCATTAGGGAGGGAGATGAGTGGAAGACAGCATTCAGTACCACCTCGGGTCACTATGAGTACCTCGTCATGCCATACGGTTTAATGAATGCTCCTTCAGTCTTCCAATCATTTGTGGATGAGATTCTCCGGGACTTGCATGGACAGGGTGTAGTGGTATATATTGATGACATTCTAATATACTCCGCTGCCGAGCATGTGTCCCTGGTGCGTCGAGTGCTTGGTAGACTGTTGGAGCATGACCTGTATGCGAAGGCGGAGAAATGTCTGTTCTTCCAGGAGTCCATCTCCTTCCTGGGACATCGGTTGTCCGCGTCAGGGGTAGAGATGGAGATTGACCGCGTTTCTGGCGTGCGTAATTGGCCGACTCCCACCACGGTAAAGGAGGTGCAGCGCTTCTTGGGTTTTGCCAATTACTACCGGAGGTTTATCCGGGGCTTTGGACAGGTAGCAGCTCCCATTACATCTCTGCTAAAGGGGGGTCCGGTGCGCCTGCAGTGGTCGGCTGAGGCGGCCAGGGCGTTTAAACGTCTGAAGGACCTGTTTACCTCGGCTCCGGTGCTGGCGCATCCGGATCCCTCTTTGGCATTCCAGGTGGAGGTGGACGCTTCCGAGGCTGGGATCGGCGCTGTGCTGTCTCAGCACTCGGGTACGCCACCTAAACTCCACCCCTGTGCTTTCTATTCTAAGAAGCTCAGTCCGGCGGATCGCAATTATGACGTGGGGGACAGGGAGCTGCTAGCTGTGGTTCAAGCCGTGAAGGTGTGGAGACATTTGCTTGAGGGGGCTAAACACCCTTTTCTCATTCTGACTGACCATCGTAACCTGGAGTACATTCGGGCAGCGAGGAGGCTGAACCCTCGCCAGGCAAGGTGGGCTATGTTTTTCTCCCGCTTTGTATTGAAGCTCACCTATAGACCAGGGTCCCAGAACGCTAAGGCAGACGCCCTGTCCCGACTATATGACACAGAGGAGAGGTCCATTGAGCCCACTCCCATACTCCCGGAGTATTGTCTGGTGGCACCGGTGGTGTGGGAGGTCGATGCGGAAATCGAGCAGGTGTTACGTTCCGATCCTACTCCTCCACAGTGTCCAGAGAGTCGGAGGTACGTGCCGCTCGAGGTTCGCGATCGTTTGATATACTGGGCTCACACGTCACCCTCCTCTGGTCATCCGGGTATTGGTCGGACAGTGCACTGCCTTAGTGGGAAGTACTGGTGGCCTACTTTAGCGAAGGACATGAGGGTTTATGTTTCCTCCTGCTCGGTGTGCGCCCAGTGTAAGGCGCCTAGACACCTGCCCAGGGGGAAGTTACAACCCCTTCCCGTTCCACAATGGCCGTGGTCTCACCTATCGGTGGATTTTGTCATGGACCTTCCCCCCTCCCAGGGGAACACTACGATCTTGGTCGTTGTGGATCGGTTTTCTAAAGCCTGCCGTCTCATTCCCCTGCCAGGTCTCCCTACTGCCCTACAAACTGCTGAGGCCCTGTTTACACACGTCTTCCGGCACTATGGGGTGCCTGAGGATATAGTGTCTGATCGGGGTCCCCAGTTCACCTCTAGAGTCTGGAGGGCGTTTATGGAACATCTGGGGGTCTCGATTAGCCTTACCTCAGGTTTTTACCCAGAGAGTAATGGGCAGGTGGAGAGAGTGAACCAGGATGTGGGTAGGTTTCTGAGGTCGTATTGCCAGGACCGGCAAGAGGAGTGGTCAGGATATATTCCCTGGGCAGAGATAGCCCAAAACTCACTCCGCCATTCATCCACTAACCTTATGCCTTTCCAGTGTGTGCTAGGTTATCAGCCAGTCTTGGCACCTTGGCATCATAGCCAGACCGAAGCCCCTGCGGTGGACGAGTGGTTTCGGCGCTCGGAAGAAACTTGGAACGCTGCGCATGTCCATCTGCAGCGGGCTATCAGGCGGCAAAAGGCGAGCGCCGATCGCCACCACAGTGAGGCTCATGTGTATGCACCGGTATGTTGGCGGTTTGTGGGGCCATTTAAAGTCCTGAGGAGACTGAACGAGGTATGCTATAGGTTACAACTGCCCATTAACTACCGCATTAACCCCTCGTTCAATGTGTCTCTCCTCAGGCCGGTGGTGGCTGGTCCACTCCAGGAGAGTGAGGTACGAGAGGCTCCTCCGCCCCCGTTGGACATCGAGGGGGCTCCGGCGTACTCAGTCCGTTCCATCTTGGATTCGAGGCGTCAGACGGGGGGCCTGCAGTATCTCGTGGAGTGGGAGGGGTACGGTCCGGAGGAACGGTGCTGGGGGGGGGGGGGGGGGGGGGGGGGTACTGTCACGGAATCAGCCGAGGCTGCTCCTCCTCCTTGCTTGGGCAGGCTTCGCCGTTCGTCGTCCCCGGAGTACTAGCTGCTACCGATCTATGTTTCTGTGTTTGACTTGTTTTGTCTTGATTGTGTACACCTGTTTCCTATTATGTTGTATTGTATTCCCTATATAACCCTCTGTCGTTCATTGTGTGTTGTGTGTGATTGTTCTCGTCATTTTCGGCAGTTGCTATTGTGCGGTATTCTCCTCCCTGTTTGGAGGTTGTTTTGTACTCTGGTTACTTTGTTAGTAAAGTACGTTTCCAGTAGTTCGGTGTCCTGCATTTGACTTCGCCTACCGCATTCACGTCGCACTTTGACAAGGAGAGAGGTTGAGACTGAGGGTTAGAGAGAGGAGAGAGGTTGAGACTGAGGGTTAGAGAGAGGAGAGTGGGAGTTTTTAAAAATAATTAACACCAGAGGAATAAATATAAAATGCACAAGAATGGAGTTAAATATAGGAAGTACCAGTACCAGATCAATGTGTAGAGGTATGCGGTACTTGAGGTAGATATGTACATGAAGGCAGGGTAAAGTGACCAGCCACAGTAGGGTGGCTCTAATCGTACACAGTTAAGGCATAAGTTAATCAGATTGGTCTCTTGAACTTCCAGCTGAAAAGACCAGAAGTTAATCAGGTTGGTCTCTTGAACTTCCAAAGCTGAAAAGACCAGAAGCTAATCAGGTTGGTCTCTTGAACTTCCAGCTGAAAAGACCAGAAGTTAATCAGGTTGGTCTCATGAACTTCCAGCTGAAAAGACCAGAAGTTAATCAGGTTGGTCTCTTGAACTTCCAGCTGAAAAGACCAGAAGTTAATCAGGTTGGTCTCTTGAACTTCCAGCTGAAAAGACCAGAAGTTAATCAGGTTGGTCCCTTGACCTTCCAGCTGAAAAGACCAGAAGTTAATCAGGTTGGGCTCTTGAACATCCAGCTGAAAAGACCAGAAGTTAATCAGGTTGGTCTCTTGAACTTCCAAAGCTGAAAAGACCAGAAGTTAATTAGGTTGGTTTCTTGAACTCAGGCCAAGTCACTTCTTCTTCTTAATGTGGTCTGAGACACCTCAAAACACATTACCTCTGACTGACAGGATATCTTCTCTCCATCCTCCCTCCATCCTCTTCATCCCTGCATTCCTCTCCTCTCCCTGGCACTCAGTGTGTCTGCTGCAGTGTTAGGCCTATTTCCTGATGCATCTATATAAATGGATTTAGTACAATAGGAATTCATTTGGCCTCCTCACAGCAGCGAGTACAGATTATGGATTAACCCTCTGGCTCTATTATTTACAGAGTGATGGGTGGTAATCAGGTGATTCGTGTTTTAATAGACCTAACCTTTTTCAAGGTGGTCCGTCACCTAGTTACCCTGCCTTTTCTATTGATTGGTTTCACAGTATGGAGGCACACAGCAAATTGAGTTATTGATTATTGCTGTGACGTGTTTTCAGTCATCGTAGGGGTTCTTACTCTCTGGCCTTCATTCCTCTCTTCTCTCTCTCCACCCCCCCCTCTCTCCCAAAAGAAAAAAAAAAGATCTTCTCGCTCTCTCTCTCTCTCTCTCTTCTCCTCTCTCTCTCTCTCTCTCTCTCTTTCTCTCTCTCTCTCTCTCTGTCCTCTCTTCTTCTCTCTCTCTTTTCTCCTCTTTCTTCTCTCTTTCTCTCTGTCTTCTGTCTTCTCTCTCTCATCTTCTCTTCTCTTTCTCTCTCTCTCTCATCTCTCTCCTCTCATCTCTCTCTTCTCTCTCTGTATCTCTCTCTCTCTCTCTGTTCCTCTCTCTCATGCTCTCTCTCTCCTCTCTCTCTCTCTCTCTCTCTCTCTCCTCTCGGTCTCTGTCTCTCTCTCTCTCTCTCTCTCTCTCTTCTCTACTCTTCTATCATTCAATTCAGTCAGCAATCGACTTTATATTGACATGGCAAGTAAAATTACTTACATTGTCAAAGTATACATATAACAAAAATGGTGGGACCAACAGCAATAATAATAGTAGTAGTGGAAATGGGATTACCATTAGCAGCAACTACAACAACAATATTAATGAGAATAACAATACATTAAAGCAATAGTAGTCGACCAATCTCAACATGACTGAGAAGACACATTACATGCTATGAAAGCCAAAACAAAACAAGAAATATTATTGACATTACATTACACTTCTCACTGGCTGTCCCTCAGGTTGTGGCAGGAGGACACATATTTGGCTGCCAAAATTGCACATTTAGGCTTTTCACCCAATAAATATTTGATTTTTTCTTCCTCTTTTATAGTTTCAAATTCTTTGTACTGAATGATAATTTTGGGAAAGAAAGATTCTCTTAGGTCTGAGTATTTGTCACAGTGTAATAGGAAATGCAGCTCTGTCTCTACCTCTCCCCGGGGGCAGTGTGAGCACAGCCTGTCCTCTCTGGGCAGCCAGGTTTGCCTGTGACGACCGGTCTCTATAGCCAGACTGTGCTCACTGAGTCTGTACCTAGTCAGTGTTTTTCTCAGTTTTCTATCAGTCACAGTGGTCAGATAGTCTGCCACCATGTACTGTCTGTTTAGAGCCAAATAGCATTGAAGTTTACTTAGATTTTTTGTGGTGTCTTTCCAATAGGTGATATATTTATCTTTTTGCTTTGTGATGATTTGGTTGGGCCAGATTTTCTGAGTGCTGTCCTGAGGCTCTATGAGGTTGGTTTTGGTTAGTGAACTGAGCCTCAGAACCAGCTGGCTGAGGGGACTCTTCTCTTGTTTCATCTCTTGACATAGTAGAGCTGTGTGATGGAATGTTTTGGGGTCACTTGTTTTTAGATGGTTGTAAAATTTGATGGCTCTTTTTTCTATTCGAATAAGGAGGGGGTATTGGCCCAATTCTGCTCTACATGCGTTATTTGGAGTTTTTCTTTGCACTTGCAATACAGTCTTGCAAAACTCTGCATGCAGTATTTCGATTGGATGTTGAGCCAGATTCTAATTGGAATTTCGATTTTAATATTCCTTTTCATGGCATAGAATGCTCTTCTTGCTTTGTCTCTCAGCTCATTCACAGCCATGTGAAAGCTACCTGTGTTGCTGATATTTAGTCCTAGATATGTGTAATTTTTGGTGTGTTCTAATAGAACTGTGTCCAAATAGAATTTATATTTGTCATCCTGATTTTCGGACCTTTTTTGGAATATCATTATATTCGTTTTTTTTAGATTAACGGTCAGGGCCCAGGTCTGACAGAATCTGTGCAGATGATCTAGATGCTGCTGTAACCCCTCCTTAGTGGGAGACAGTAGCACCAGGTCATCTGCGTACAGCAGACACTTGATTTCAGTGTTGTGTAGGGTGAGACCAGGTGCTGCCGATTCTTCTAATGTTTTTGCCAATTCGTTAATGTAGATGTTAAATAGTGTTGGACTTATTGGGCAGCCCTGTTGCACTCCACGTCCCTGAGAGAAGAAGTCTGTTTGCTTGTTGCCGATTTTAATCGCACATTTGTTTTTGGTGTACATTGATTTAATAACATCATATGTTTTCCCTCCAATACCACTTTCTATTAGTTTGTAAAAAAGACCTTCGTGCCAAATTGAATCAAATGCTTTCTTGAAGTCTACAAAACACGAGTAGATTTTGCCTTTGTTTTGATTTACTTGTTTGTCAATTAGAGTAGTCTGGAGGGTGTAAATGTGGTCTGTTGTACGATAATTTTTTACAAATCCAATCTGGCTTCTGCTTAGGACGTTGTGTTCATCAAGGAAATTATGTAGTCTGCTGTTTATGATACTGGAGAGAATTTTCCCCAAGTTGCTGTTAATGCAAATTCCTCTGTAATTATTTGGGTCAAATTTGTCTCCATTTTTATAAATTGGTGTGATCAATCCTTGGTTCCAAATATCGGGGGAAAATACCTGCAGTTAGGATAATGTTGAAGAGTTTGAGTATAGCCAATTTGAATTTGTGGTCTGTATATTTAATCATTTCATTTAAAATACCATCAGCACCACAGGCCTTTTTGGGTTGGAGAGTGCAAAGTTTTTCCAATAATTATTGTTCTGTAATTGGGGTATCCACAGGATTCTGATAGTCTTTGACTGCTGATTCAAGGATTTGTAATTTTTCTTGTATATCTTGTTGTTCTGGGCTCTTTGTTATATTGCTTGTAGAGGTTTTGCAAAGTGATTTCTCCACATATCCCCATTTTGGATAGCCAATTCCTCATTATGAGGTTTGTTTAATTTATTCCAATTCTCCCATAAGTGGTTTGATTCTATGGATTCCTCAATCACATCCAGCTGATTTCTAATGTGATGTTCCTTTTTTGTTCTTAGGGTGTGTTTGTATTGCTTCAGTGTTTCCCCATATTGAAGACGTATATTTTTGTTGTCTGGGTCTCTGTGTTTATGATTAGATATATTTCTCAATGACTTTCTTAGATATTTGCAATCATTATCAAACCATTTTTCATGATCTATTATTTTTGGTTTGCTCTTATGTTTCTTAAGATTAGCCAAGGAGGCTAATTTGTCAAATATAAAGTTTATGTTCCAAACGGCCAAATTTATACCTTCATTGGTGTAGGAGAATGTTAATGCTAAAAAGTTATCCAGGAGAGATTGTATTTTTTGGCTACTAATTGCTTTTTGGTAGATTTCTGTACTGTTTGCACTCCATCTATAGGCCTGTTTAGTACCATGTAATTTATTGGGCCTTGATGCTTCATGGTTGGGTTCTGCTCTTTTCAGATACACTGTGATTTTACTGTGGTCAGAGAGAGGTGTTAGTGGGCTGACTGTGAAGGCTCTGAGAGACTCTGGGTTAAGGTCTGTGATGAAGTAGTCTACAGTACTGCTGCCAAGGGATGAGCTGTAGGTGTACCTACCAAAAGAGTCCCCTCTTAACCTACCATTGACTATGTACAGACCCAGTGTTCGACAGAGCTTCAGGAGCTGTACTCCATTTTTGTTTTTCACTTTGTCATAGTTGTTTCTAGGGGGGTATGTGGGTAGGGAAAGGTTGTTGCTTCCCGGTAGGTGTTTGTCCCCATGACTGTTAATAGTGTCTAGTTCTTCTGCTGTTCTAGCATTCAGGTCTCCACAGACCAGCACATTGCCTTGGGCCTGAAAGTGACTAATCTCCCCCTCTAGAATGGAGAAACTCTCTTCATTGAAGTAGGGTGACTCTGAGGGGGGGATGTATGTGGCACAGAGGAAGACGTTGTTATCTGTTAAGATAGCCTCCTTGTTGATTTTTAGCCAGATAAAGAATTCTCCTGTTTTGATCAATTCGATTGAATTAGTTAGTTCAGATTTATACCATATTAGCATTCCCCCTGAGTCTCTGCCCTGTGTGATCCTTGTTAATTGGTGGATGGTACGATTATCTCCCTATAACCTAGTTATCTCTCTCTCTCTCTCTCTGCTCTCTACTCTCTCTCTATCATCTCTCTGCGTCTCTCTCTCTCTCTCTCAATTCAATTTCAATTTCAAGTCAATTTCAATTCAATTTCAATTTAAGGGCTTTATTGGCATGGGAAACGTGTTAACCATTGCCAAAGCAAGTGAAGTAGATAGTAAACAAAGTGAAATCAAACAATAATATTAACAGTAAACATTACACTCAGAAGTTTCAACAGAATAAAGACATTTCAAATGTCATATTATGTATATACAGTGTTGTAACAATGTGCAATGTTAAAGTACAAATGGGAAAATAAATAAACATAAATATGGGTTGTATTTACAATGGTGTTTGTTCTTCACTGGTTGCCCTTTTCTTGTGGCAACAGTTCACAAATCTTGCAGCTGTGATGGCACACTGTGGTTTTTTCACCCAGTAGATAAGGGAGAGTTTATCAAAATTGGGTTTGTTTTCGAATTCTTTGTGGATCGCTGTAATCTGAGGGAAATATGTGTCTCTAATATGGTCATACATTTGGCAGGAGGTTAGGAAGTGCAGGCTCGTTTCCCCCTCATTTTTGGGCAGTGTGCAAAAGCGTTCTTTGAGAGCCGGGTGCTAGGGCGGCCTTTTCAATAGCAAGGCTTGTCCATGAGTCTGTAATAGTTCCGTTTCAAATTGCGGGAGTCACATTTAATTACCCAAATTTTTACTCTCTTTAGGCCCAAATAGCATTCAGTTTGGGGGGGGGGGGGGGGGGGGGGGGGGGGGGGGGGGGGGGGGGCAGGAAAAGGGTAAGGGGGGCCTCCCCAATTTAACCCCCATTTTTTTTTTCGGGGGGGTTGAAATTTTTCCCCCGGGTTTTGGGTTTTTTGGGGAGTTTTTTTTGTAAATTTTCCCAACCCCCCCCCCCCCCAAAAAACCCCTTTTAAGGGTTTTTTTAGCCCCCCCCCAAAAAATTTTAAAGGGTCATAATTTTTTTGCCCTTTACTTTTCCCCTTTTTTTTTCCTCCTAAATTTTTTTTCCCCCCCTTTTAATTGTTTTTTTTTTTTGGGTTTTCCTTTTTGGGGTTTTTTTTTTGGGGGGGGGTGGGGTGGGGGGTTTTTTTTTTGTTGAACAGAGGCCCGGAAAAGCTTACTTAGGGGACCTTCCCCCCAGTTCATCTCTCTTTTTTTGGGGCCCTTTTTTTTGATGGAAAGGGGGGGCTTCCTTTTTGTGGTTTTTCCCCCCCTTTTTTTTGGGGGTTTTTTTCTTTATTTATAAAGGGGGAAGGAAAGGGTAGGTGGTTGGGGAAGGGGGGAAGGTTTTTTTCCCAAATTTTGTGTTTCTTTTTTTAAAAATTTTTTGAAGAAATCTCCCCATCGGAGTTAAGGGGGTTTGTCCCCCATTCTTGGTTGGGGAAAACCCCCCCACGCCCTGAAATAAAGGGAAAAAATTTTCAAACTTTCTTTTTTGCCGACTATTTACAAAAGTAGCCTTTTTGGGGGGGGCCCCCCCGGGTTTTTTTAAGGGGGGTAAAGGCCCCCCCAAATTTTTTTCCTTATGTTCCAACTTACAGCTTTGGGAAAGGGGGAAAAAGCCAACGGGAAACCCCGATTTTAGGCGGGAGGGGTATGGGTTTTGGGGTTTTTTTTGTTTTTTGGTCTCGGGAAAAGGGGTCTTTTTTTTTTTTTTGAAATTGGTTTTGTTTGGAAGGATTTTTTGGAAAATTTTTTTTGGTTTTAGTTTATTGAGGGCCCAGGTTAAGAATCTGGAGGATCGGGGTGCTGTGGGGAAATAATTGGTTGGGAAAAAAAAAAAACAAAAAACCCCAATGGTGAATTTGGGGAAAGAGAGGAAAGAAAAAACAAAAAAATAAAAAAAAAAAGAATAAAGGGGAGAATAAAGGGAAAAAAAAGAAGGGGAAAAAAAGAAAAAACGAAAAAAAAAAAAAAAAAAAAATTTAAAATTCAAATTTTTGGGAAATTTTTTAAAAAACGAAAATTTTTTTTATTTTTATTTTCTTTCGCTATTCTAAAAACCCCCTTTCTTTTCTTTTCTTTTTTTCCTTTTTTCCTTTTTTCCCTTTCTCTTTTTTCTCTTCCTCTTTTCCTTCTCTCCTCTCTTCTCTTTTTGCTCTGCCTGTCTCTGTTGCTCTCCCCCTTCTTTCGTTCCTCTTTTTGTTTAAACAAAAGGAATTTTAAAACAACAAAATTAACATTAAACATTACACTCACAAAAGTTCAAAAATAATAAAGACATTTCAAGTGTCCTATTATGTACAGTTGAAGTCAGAAGTTTACATACACCTTAGCCAAATTCATTTAAACTCAGTTTTTCACAATTCCTGACATTTAATCCTAGTCTTAGGTCAGTTAGGATCGCCACTTTATTTTAAGAATGTGAAATGTCAGAATAAAAGTAGAGAGAATTATTTATTTCAGCTTTTATTTCTTTCATCACATTCCCAGTGGGTCAGACGTTTACATACACTCAATTAGTATTTGGTAGCATTGCCTTTCAATTGTTTAACTTGGGTCAAATGTTTCGGGTAGCCTTCCACAAGCTTCCCACAATAAGTTGGGTGAATTTTGGCCCATTCCTCCTGACAGTGCTGGTGTAACTGAGTCAGGTTTGTAGGCCTCCTTGCTCGCACACACTTTTTCACAAATTTTCTATAGGATTGAGGTCAGGGCTTTGTGATGGCCACTCCAATACCTTGACTTTTTTGTCCTTAAGCCATTTTGCCACAACTTTGGAAGTATGCTTGGGGTCATTGTCCATTTGGAAGACCCATTTGCGACCAAGCTTTAACTTCCTGACTGATGTCTTGAGGTGTTGCTTCAATATATCCACATAATTTTCCTTCCTCATGATGCCATCTATTTTGTGAAGTGCACCAGTCCCTCCTGCAGCAAAGCACCCCCACAGCATGATGCTGCCACCCGTGCTTCACGGTTGGGATGGTGTTCTTCGGCTTGCAAGCTTCCCCTTTTTCTTCCAAACATAACGATGGTCATTATGGCCAAACAGTTCTATTTTTGTTTCATCAGACCAGAGGACATCTCTCCAAAAAGTACGATCTTTGTTGCAAACCGTAGTCTGGCTTTTTTATGGCGGTTTTGGAGCAGTGGCTTCTTCCTTGCTGAGCGGCCTTTCAGGTTATGTCGACATAGGACTCGTTTTACTGTGGATATAGATATTTTTGTACCTGTTTCCTCCAGCATCTTCACAAGGTCCTTTGCTGTTGTTCTGGGATTGATTTGCACTTTTTGCACCAAAGTACATCATCTCTAGGAGACAGAACGCGTCTCCTTCCTGAGCGGTATGACGGCTGTGTGGTCCCATGGTGTTTATACTTGCGTACTATTGTTTGTACAGATGAACGTGGTACCTTCAGGCATTTGGAAATTGCTCCCAAGGATGAACCAGACTTGTGGAGGTCTACACATTTATTTCTGAGGTCTTGGCTGATTTATTTTAATTTTCCCATGATGTCAAGCAAAGAGGCACTGAGTTTGAAGGTAGGCCTTGAAATACATCCACAGGTACACCTCCAATTGACTCAAATTATGTCAATTAGTCTATCAGAAGCTTCTAAAGCCATGACATAATTAAATCCATTATATACAAGAGAGGGCCGCCCACCAAAACTCACAGACCAGGCAACGAGGGCATTAATAAGAGAGGCAACAAAGAGACCAAAGATAACCCTGAAGGAGCTGCAAAGCTCCACAGCAGAGATTGGAGTATCTGTCCATAGGACCACTTTAAGCCGTACACTCCACAGAGCTGGGCTTTACGGAAGAGTGGCCAGAAAAAAGCCATTGCTTAAAGAAAAAAATAAGCAAACACGTTTGGTGTTCGCCAAAAGGCATGTGGGAGACTCCCCAAACATATGGAAGAAGGTACTCTGGTCAGATGAGACTAAAATTGAGATTTTTGTCCATGAAGGAAAACGCTTTGTCTGGCGCAAACCCAACACCTCTCATCACCCCGAGAACACCATACCCACAGTGAAGCATGGTGGTGACAGCATCATGCTGTGGGATGTTTTTCATCGGCAGGGACTGGGAAACTGGTCAGAATTGAAGGAATGATGGATGGCGCTAAATACAGGGAAATTCTTGAGGGAAACCTGTTTCAGTCTTCCAGAGATTTGAGAGTGGGAGAGAGGTTCACCTTCCAGCAGGACAATGACCCTAAGCATACTGCTAAAGCAACACTCAAGTGGTTTAAGGGGAAACATTTTTTAAATGTTTGGAATGGCCTAGTCCAAAGCCCAGACCTCAATCCAATTGAGAATCTGTGGTATGACTTAAAGATTGCTGTACACCAGCGGAAACCCATCCAACTTGAAGGAGCTGGAGCAGTTTTGCCTTGAAGAATGGGCAAAAATCCCAGTGGCTAGATGTGCCAAGCTTATAGAGACATACCCCAAGAGACTTGTAGCTGTAATTGCTGCAAAAGGTGGCTCTACAAAGTATTGACTTTGGGGGGGTGAATAATTATGCAAGTTTTCGTTTTTTTTTGTCTTATTTCTTGTTTGTTTCACAATAAAAACTATTTTGCATCTTCAAAGTGGTAGGTATGTTGTGTAAATCAAATGATACAAACCCCCCAAAAATCCATTTTAATTCCAGGTTGTATGGCAACAAAATAGTACAAATGCCAAGGGGGGTGAATACTTTCGCAAGCCACTGTATGTGAGTTGATCAAAATTGCGTTTGTTTTCGAATTCTTTGTGGGTCTGTGCAATCTGAGGGAAGTGTGTGTCTCTTCAGTGAGGGAAAAAAGTATTTGATCCCCTGCTGATTTTGTATGTTTGCCCACTGACAAAGAAATGATCAGTCTATAATTTTAATGGTAGGTTTATTTGAACAGTGAGAGACAGAATAACAACAAAAAAATCCAGAAGAACGCATGTCAAAAATGTTATAAATTGATTTGCATTTTAATGAGGGAAATAAGTGTTTGACCCCCTCGCAATCAGAAAGATTTCTGTCTCCAGGTGTCTTTATACAGGTAACGAGCTGAGATTAGGAGCACACTTAAAGGGAGGCTTAAATAGTTTTTACGTATAAAAGAAAATCCCAAAACAATCAATCAACAGATTTCCCAAATCTCCAAATGGCCAAAACCAAAGAGCCTCAAAAATGTCAGGGGCAAGTTGTGACTAACAAGGCTGGAATGGGTACAAGACCAACAAGAGCTTGGTGGAAGGTGACAAAAGTGGTGCGATTTTTCGCAAATGGAAAAAAAAAAACAAAAAAAATTAATTTGGGTCAAAATTTCCCCCTTTAGGGCCTTTTGGG
>LR778269.1:43661739-43727731 GCA_902810595.1 Coregonus sp. 'balchen' | reverse complement strand
GGCCTTCCTCTCCTCGTCTCCCATTTAGATCCCTGTGGCAGGCCTCCGTGCTGCCCAGCGCACCCTGCCGTGGTTGCACCCCCTAAAAATGTTCTGGGGTTGCCTCTCGTCCGTCCGACGACGACACTGTTGACGCCGTTGCTCCTCTCTAGCCAGGGCCTTAATCTTAGCCCATGGCCCCCGAGCATGTCCTCCCAGGACCACGATTTGCCCACCTGGGCCATCGCCAACCTCTCCAGCTCCTTTCCCGGCGCTTCCTCCCATGTCCAGGCCGCCTGCTCCTGGACACGCTGCTTGGTCCTGGTATGGTGGGATCTTCTGTCACGATCGCTAGAGTGAGTAGACCAAGGCGCAGCGTGATGAACGAACATGTTTATTTAAAGAGAGTAAACACTCGAACAAAACAATAAACGATGCGTGACATCCAAAGGACAAACCTAACTAGGAACACACCGAAAGGAACAAGATCCCACAACTATTGTGGGAAAACAGCCTCTATAAATATGGCTCCCAATCAGAGACAACCAGCAACAGCTGACACTCGTTGCCTCTGATTGGGAACCACTCAGCCAACACAGAAATACAATACATAGAATATACACACCCTGGCTCAACATATAGAGTCCCCAGAGCCAGGGTGTGACAACGATTAGCTCTTCTCTGACATACATTCACCTTTAAGGGGTTACGATTAGCTCTTCTCTGACATACATTCACCTTTAAGGGGTTACGATTAGCTGTTCTCTGACATACATTCACCTTTAAGGGGTTACGGTTAGCTCCCAGGAAGGGTAAAGAGAATGCTATGTGGTGGGTGACTATGCTAATTGTTAATTGGTTTGTATATAAAGGTAATCATTGGTCTCATTCTGAAGGGAAATGGTTGATCATGATGACACCGGATCAGACATGGGATGCATCCCAAATAGCACCCTATTCCATTTATAGTGCACTATAAAGCAGGGTGCCATTTGGGATCCATACCTGGAGGGCTGTCTTCTTAGACAGTGGTTCCTCAGGTCAGGCCAGACATGTTATTGATTTCTAGACACCTTAAACATCCCTGATAGGACATGTATTCTGCTTTTCATTGTTGTCAATGGCATTAAGATACAGATATTCTATTTTAACAACGCTAACTGATATATTAGTATAGGTACAATAGGGTATAGAAGGAATAGAATAGAATGTCTTGCCGTAAGACTGTTCCATGTCGATCTGTGGGCCCAGGCAGCCAGGCCCAGTTCCTCTGTCTTAGCCCCAGCCCCAGGCCCAGTCCCTCTGTCTCAGCCCCAGCCCCAGGCCCAGTCCCTCTGTCTCAGCTCCAGCCCCAGCCCCAGGCCCAGGCCCAGGCCCACTCCCTCTGTCTCAGCCCCAGTCCCTGGCCCAGCCCCAGGCCCAGGCCCAGGCCCAGGCCCACTCCCTCTGTCTCAGCCCCAGGCCCAGGCCCAGTCCCTCTGTCTCAGCCCCAGGCCCAGGCCCAGCCCCAGGCCCAGGCCCAGCCCAGGCCCAGGCCCAGGCCCAGGCCCAGGCCCAGGCCCACTCCCTCTGTCTCAGCCCCAAGCCCCAGGCCCAGTTCCTCTGTCTCAGCCCCAGGCCCAGCCCCAGCCCCAGCCCCAGCCCCAGTCTCAGCCCAGCCCCAGCCCCAGTCCCAGCCCAAGCCCCAGCCCCAGCCCCAGGCCCAGGCCCAGGCCCAGGCCCAGGCCCAGTCCCTCTGTCTCAGCCCCAGCCCCAGGCCCAGTCCCTCTGTCATAGCCCCAGGCCCAGGCCCAGCCCCAGGCCCAGGCCCAGCCGCGGGCCCAGTCCCTCTGTCTCAGCCCCAGCCCCAGCCCCAGGCCCCAGCCCCAGGCCCAGGCCCAGGCCCAGCCCCAGGCCCCAGCCCCAGGCCCAGTCCCAGGCCCAGTCCCAGGCCCAGTCCCTCTGTCTCAGGCCCAGGCCCAGGCCCAGCCCCAGCCCCAGCCCCAGCCCCAGGCCCAGCCCCAGTCCCTCTGTCTCAGCCCCAGCCCCAGGCCCAGGCCCAGGCCCAGGCCCAGCCCCAGGCCCAGGCCCAGTCCCTCTGTCTCAGCCCCAGGCCCAGTCCCTCTGTCTCAGCCCCAGCCCCAGGCCCAGCCCCAGGCCCAGGCCCAGTCCCTCTGTCTCAGCCCCAGGCCCAGTCACTCTGTCTCAGCCCCAGCCCCAGTCCCTCTGTCTCAGCCCCAGGCCCAGCCCCAGCCCCAGGCCCAGTCCCTCTGTCTCAGCCCCAGCCCCAGTCCCTCTGTCTCAGCCCCAGGCCCAGCCCCAGCCCCAGGCCCAGTCCCTCTGTCTCAGCCCCAGCCCCAGGCCCAGGCCCAGCCCCAGCCCCAGCCCCAGGCCCAGGCCCAGTCCCTCTGTCTCAGCCCCAGGCCCAGTCCCTCTGTCTCAGCCCCAGCCCCAGGCCCAGCCCCAGGCCCAGGCCCAGTCCCTCTGTCTCAGCCCCAGGCCCAGTCCCTCTGTCTCAGCCCCAGCCCCAGTCCCTCTGTCTCAGCCCCAGGCCCCAGCCCCAGGCCCAGGCCCAGCCCCAGGCCCCAGCCCCAGGCCCAGTCCCAGGCCCAGTCCCAGGCCCAGTCCCTCTGTCTCAGCCCCAGGCCCAGGCCCAGGCCCAGGCCCAGGCCCAGCCCCCAGCCCCAGCCCCAGCCCCAGCCCCAGGCCCAGCCCCAGTCCCTCTGTCTCAGCCCCAGCCCCAGCCCCAGGCCCAGGCCCAGTCCCTCTGTCTCAGCCCCAGGCCCAGTCCCTCTGTCTCAGCCCCAGGCCCAGTCCCTCTGTCTCAGCCCCAGGCCCAGCCCCAGCCCCAGCCCCAGCCCCAGGCCCAGCCCCAGGCCCAGGCCCCAGCCCCAGGCCCCAGCCCCAGGCCCAGGCCCAGCCCCAGGCCCCAGCCCCAGGCCCCAGCCCCAGGCCCAGGCCCCAGCCCCAGGCCCAGCCCCAGGCCCAGTCCCTCTGTCTCAGCCCCAGCCCCAGGCCCAGCCCCAGGCCCAGTCCCTCTGTCTCAGCCCCAGCCCCAGCCCCCAGCCCCCAGCCCCAGGCCCAACCCCAGGCCCCAGCCCCAGGCCCAGCCCCAGGCCCCAGCCCCAGGCCCAGGCCCAGTCCCTCTGTCTCAGCCCCAGCACCTGCCCTCTGGAACTGGAACATGCCTCTGTGAAGCTAACGTTACGTTACATGCTAACAAAGATAAGAATTGATCAGTTATGGGTTATGGCTATTGTCTCTGGTAATTGCTTAGCTAAGCAGAAAATGGGATGACTGATCCTCCCCTCTGAATGTGAATCCTCCAACCCCCTGTAGACTCAGTGGGACGTATAATGAAGGTTTCATAAAAAAATATAACCCCATATGTCTTGAGTAGTCTAGATATCCTTGACACATGGTATATCCAGGACGCATGCCATAATTGGGGTAGCATGGTATATCCAGGACACATGCCATAACCGGGGTAGCATGGTATATCCAGGACGCATGCCATAACCGGGGTAGGAGTGTGTCAGAGGAAGGCCCTAAAAATTGCCAAAGACTCCAGCCACCCAAGTCATAGACTGTTCTCTCTGCTACCGCACGACAGGCGGTACCGGAGAGCCAAGTCTAGGTCCAAATGGCTACCCAGACTATTTGCATTGACCCCCGTATTATTGACTGTCAAGTAGAATAGGGAATTATATCAGTTCTATTTAATTTGTGCAGCAGCAGTCGTTCATCCAACTCTTCAAGCAACTGTGTCCATTACAGAATAAACTGTACCAGAGACTAAAACATCCAGGTTACAGATATACAGTGGGGAGAACAAGTATTTGATACACTGCCGATTTTGCAGGTTTTCCTACTTACAAAGCATGTAGAGGTCTGTAATTTTTATCATACGTACACTTCAACTGTGAGAGACGGAATCTAAAACAAAAATCCAGAAAATCACATTGTATGATTTTTAAGTAATTAATTTGCATTTTATTGCATGACATAAGTATTTGATCACCTACCAACCAGTAAGAATTCCGGCTCTCACAGACCTGTTAGTTTTTTTTTCAGAAGCCCTCCTGTTCTCCACTCATTACCTGTATTAACTGCACCTGTTTGAACTCGTTACCTGTATAAAAGACACCTGTCCACACACTCAATCAAACAGACTCCAACCTCTCCACAATGACCAAGACCAGAGAGCTGTGTAAGGACATCAGGGATACAATTGTAGACCTGCACAAGGCTGGGATGGGCTACAGGACAATAGGCAAGCACTTGGTGAGAAGGCAACAACTGTTGGCGCAATTATTAGAAAATGGAAGAAGTTCAAGATGGCGGTCAATCACCCTCGGTCTGGGGCTCCATGCAATATCTCACCTCGTGGGGCATCAATGATCATGAGGAAGGTGAGGGATCAGCCCAGAACTACACGGCAGGACCTGGTCAATGACCTGAAGAGAGCTGGGACCACAGTCTCAAAGAAAACCATTTGTAACACACTACGCCGTCATGGATTAAAATCCTGCAGCGCACGCAAGGTCCCCCTGCTCAAGCCAGCGCATGTCCAGGCCCGTCTGAAGTTTGCCAATGACCATCTGGATGATCCAGAGGAGGAATGGGAGAAGGTCATGTGGTCTGATGAGACAAAAATAGAGCTTTTTGGTCTAAACTCCACTCGCCATGTTTGGAGGAAGAAGAAGGATGAGTACAACCCCAAGAACGTCATCCTAACCGTGAAGCATGGAGGTGGAAACATCATTATTTGGGGATGCTTTTCTGCAAAGGGGACAGGACAACTGCACCGTATTGAGGGGAGGATGGATGGGGCCATGTATCGCGAGATCTTGGCCAACAACCTCCTTCCCTCAGTAAGAGCATTGAAGATGGGTCGTGGCTGGGTCTTCCAGCATGACAACGACCCGAAACACACAGCCAGGGCAACTAAGGAGAGGCTCCGTAAGAAGCATCTCAAGGTCCTGGAGTGGCCTAGCCAGTCTCCAGACCTGAACCCAATAGGAAATCTTTGGAGGGAGCTGAAAGTCCGTATTGCCCAGCGACAGCCCCGAAACCTGAAGGATCTGGAGAAGGTCTGTATGGAGGAGTGGGCCAAAATCCCTGCTGCAGTGTGTGCAAACCTGGTCAAGACCTACAGGAAACGTATGATCTCTGTAATTGCAAACAAAGGTTTCTGTACCAAATATTAAGTTCTGCTTTTCTGATGTATCAAATACTTATGTCATGCAATAAAATGCAAATTAATTACTTCAAAATCATACAATGTGATTTTCTGGAATTACAGACCTCTACATGCTTTGTAAGTAGGAAAACATCAAAATCGGCAGTGTATCAAATACATGTTCTCCCCACTGTATGTCAAAGATGACTACATTTAACAGTCTAACTATAGTTTCTAACAATACAGAGAGTGTTGAGCTGTGACCGAGGTGGACCGAGCGCTCAGTCAGAAGTCACTGACTCCAGTAATAGTGTGTTACATTAAACTAGGATTGACAGGAATGAAAGTCAGCTAAATCTGACTTTGATGTTCGTAT
This sequence comes from Coregonus sp. 'balchen', assembly GCA_902810595.1. Lineage (NCBI taxonomy): Eukaryota > Metazoa > Chordata > Actinopteri > Salmoniformes > Salmonidae > Coregonus > Coregonus sp. 'balchen'. The sequence continues at coordinate 43,722,215 of LR778269.1, read as the reverse complement.
AAACTCAAGTGTAGGTTGAAAACTTCACAATTACAGCGAAGTCTCAGCCATATCAATAAATACCCCCTCTAGCTAATTGTCAGCCATATCAAGAAATACCCCCTCTAGCTAAGTGTCAGTCATATCAAGAAATACCCCCTCTAGCTAAGTACATATTCCTATTCTTTATGTACATTAAAAATAGTGCTATTCCATTCAGACAGCATATTGCTTTGCTTTATTTATATATTTCAATATTACATAACCAATTGTTCAAAAACTGTGTAGGCCTAACCAGAGCCATATATTTAGGATGACTATACAGTATCTAAATCCTTCACTCTGGGCCGAACCACTGTAAAATGATTACGGCTGTGAAACCTTGTTATTCTTGGTTCGAGGTTACATCAGGAAAAATATCATCTGAAATGCTCCTGTCAAGTGGACTTTTGTGTGAAATCATTTGTAACGTTGCCGCTGTGATTCATAAAAGATTATGGACAAGTCCCAAATGCCACCCTATTCCTTATATAGTACACTACTCTTGACCAGGGTACACTATTTTTGACCAGAGCCAATAGGGCCCTGGTCAAGAGTAGTGCACTATAAAGTGAACAGTGTGCCATTCGGGCCGTAGTTAAAAGGTCTGTGTTGGCCCGTTTGCGAACCCGACAGGAGAGCATTCGGGTCCCCGCCAGGTCATTGTGCCTAACTGGTAAGGTTCAGTGAAGCAGTGATGCTCTGTATTGTTTGTTACTGTGGATGTATAGACTACAATAGGCTGTTTCCATTGTCAATGGGAGTGACATAGGGAGGAAAGAAGAATTCCGGTTGGTCCAGTTAGTTCTAAATTGTCCCACTTTCAGCAGGTCCAACCATTGTTTAATAGTTGGAATGAAACAACAGATGTGTTGTGGTGTGTTTTTAAACAATGATGGTGGTTGCGTGTGGAGACACTAAGCACAGGAAAGTAAGGGAAACATGACAGGATACTGAAGTGCAAGTGCAGATAGCCTGGTCTCAGATCTGTTTGTGCTGTCTTGCCAAATCATGTAGGTCATTGGGTAAGACAGCACACACAGATCTGGGACCAGGTTTTAGGACAGAAAAGCTTCCTAACACTTGTCCTGTTTTTGCTTTGATCAATATTTGTACTATTTAACACCATCAAACATCCTAGTGATGTCAGCAGGCTAAAATGGCCGCCACTCTTCGGAGAGTGGAGGAGAAGAGAAGAGGCCACGTCAGTCTTTGTTAAAGTGTACGTGCATAAAGGCAAGGTAGCCTAGTTCCTTTCATCCACATGCTCTCCTTGGTCAACAGTCCTGTTGGCTGTAAATAGGAGGACAAAAATAGCTTTATAGACTAGAAACAGACTTTCATTACAACCACCCAGGTTGCACCTCTGCTGATCAGGTTCTTTCATTCAAAGCCTTTGATGTTGTGTTGGAACTATAAGAACACATTTAAAGTTTCTCTTTTTGATTATTCAGTTCCTTGTGACCAGATCATCCTTTTCAACCTGTGTTACCAATGTCTATTACAACCATGTGATACCCTTTATATAGACACTATATATAAACTAATAATTAACTAATAATTAGACACTAGTAAACAATGTATAAACCCTATATAATATGTTTACAATGAAAACTAATGGCTTAATATAGTGTTACCTAATTATCTACACCAATGGAACCAATCACTAAGATTGCGTATACAACCTTTGACCCTGGACACCTTCCCACCTGTCTTTGACACCAAAAAGCACCAGGCTCTCAGTTAGGAGAAAGCAATATGAACCTAAAACTCCCCCAAGCACCAAAATAAAAAAGCAGAGACATTAAGTATTGTTTGGGGGAAAGGGGGGGGGGAGAGTGGGGGGGGGGGGAGAGGGGGAAAAGGGGGGGGGAAAAAAAAAAGGGGGGGGGGGAAAAACCCCCCCCCCCCCCCCCCCCCCAGGGGGGGGGGGCCCCCCCCCCCCCTTTTTTTAAGGGGGTTTAGGGGTTTTTGAATGTTTTTTTGGAAATTTTTTATTTAGGGGTGTTTTATTTTCCCAAGCCCAAAGGAGTTACCAACCCCATTTTAAAATTTAGAGCCGGGTTTCCTTTTTGCAATAATGTATCCCATAGAGCGGCTGACAAACAACCCAAAGGCGGACTTTTGTAGAACACATTAGGGACTAGGTAGGTTAATATATTTTTTTGATAATGTTTTGTGAGGTTTTTTTAAAATTGATCGGTTGCATTGGTTGAAACACTGTTAGAAATGTGAAATTAATTTCAAAAGTAATCATCAAACTTTCTAAACAAATACTGTATTGTTTTTTTTACATCAATTTTGATGTAAAACGAACCAATAGAAAAAGAAACCCGTGGTTGTTTGATTAATTTCAGAACAAAAAGAAGAAGAGATCAATGGTTTTCTTTGAGTAAACCAGAACCAAAAGAAGAAAAGATCATGAGTTTTTTTAGTAACCCAAAAAAAAGAAGAATCAGGAGTTTTTTTAGTAATACAAACCAAAAGAAAAAAGTCATGATTTCTTTGAGTAATACAGAACCAATGAAAAAAAAGATCAGGGGTTGCTTTTTTGTAATCAAACCCAAAGAAGAAAGATCAGTGAGTTTTTTGATGTTCGAACCAAAAGAAAAGGATCAGTGGTTCTTTGGTATACGAACCAAAAGAAGAAGGAGATCAGTGAGTTGCTTTGATGTAATTCAGAAACCAATAGAAGAAGAGATCAGTGAGTTGCCTTTGGATGTAATACAGAACCAATAGAAGAGAGATCAGTGAGTTGCTTTGATGTAATACAGAACCAATAGAAGAAGAGATCAGTGAGTTGCTTTGATGTAATACAGAACCAATAGAAGAAGAGATCAGTGAGTTGCTTTGATGTAATACAGAACCAATAGAAGAAGAGATCAGTGAGTTGTTTTGATGTAATGCAGAACCAATAGAAGAAGAGATCAGTGAGTTGCTTTGAACACATTTATGACATCTTGTAGCTTTCAATTTTCCTCTATTCCACCTTGGTTGTTTATATGAATTGATACATGAGCATGTCTTCTATAGAGGCAAGGTAATCACACAGCTGCGGTCTAAAGCCGCCCATTGAAAGTAGACAGATGAATACAAGGCTTTACTCTCAATGGTAATGTCCCTCAATAAAGCTGCTCACTGCATTCAGCTTCAGGATTTCTGAAGAGGATCAAAAGAGAAACAGACGTGTTTTTGATGTCCAAGACATGGTATTATTCTGTTGTTTTTGACGTCCAAGACATGGTATTATTCTGTTGTTTTTGATGTCCAAGACATGGTATTATTCTGTTGTTTTTGATGTCCAAGACATGGTATTATTCTGTTGTTTTTGAGGTGCTTAGAGTTGTTTATCTTGCCTGAGGCCTTATCTCTTGGCAATGTCTGTTCATCCCAGAATGACCCAACCCAGGGCTGAAAACTGACATTTGCTGTAATGTGTGAAGGGAAATATGGAGCCAGCCGGGCTGCCTGCAGGGCTCCAGACTACCTACTTATCTTTGATCACGAATGTGCCATTGATTCCTGGTGAAATGTTGACATAAAATAAGTGAAACGTGTGACTGACCTTTCTGAATATCCCGGGGCAAGGAGATAATAGATACTGGCAATACCTGTTCAAATTATTCCACCTTGACATTTTAGCACCAGCCACCAGATTAGCATTCCGGACCTAAGACGGAAGGGAACATGTCAAATGTTTATTTACTAGAGGGAATAGTCCAATTAAATGTGACTTTAAGGCCACACCTGCCACGTTTACTTTCTGTCGTCGATATTTTCAACAATGCTGATTCTTGACCGTTAGTGTGACAGTTTTTTTTCTGCCTAATTTAGGATCAGCTTCTCTGTCTCTCTGGACGAACTCAGCTGACCTCTGGAATTCAGGTTTGTCTATATTATGTCAAGACCGTTGGTCAATTCTCTCTGTAGCTAGATTAGGGATGTGTCCCAAATGGCTCCCTATTCCCTATGTAGTGCACTACCCTATGTAGAGCCCTATGGGCCCTGGTCAGAAGTAGTGCACTATATAGGGAATAGGGTGCCATTTGGGACAGAGACGGATAGTCAGTTCTCCCACAGCTAGATTAACAGTCATTTCCTGTTTCAACTCTACTCTGTGTTGATGGGGGTGAATGTACTATCCTGGCTCAACTCTACTCTGTGTTGATGGGGGTGAATGTACTATCCTGGCTTTTGATGGGGGGGATGTACTACCCTGGCTTAACCTACCGTTTTTAGGGGGGAATGTATATCCTGGTTAATCTACTCTGGTTGATGGGGGAATATATTCCTGCTCAATCTACTCTGTGTTGAGGGGGTGAATTACACCCCTGGCTCAACTCTACTTGTGTTGGGGGGTAAATGATTTCCCTGGCTTCACTTACTTTGTTGATGGGGGTGAAATTAATTCCTGGCTCAACTCACTCGGGTTTTGAGGGGGGGTGAATTACACCCGGGTTAACTCTATCGTGTTGATGGGGGTGAAATACATCCGGGCTCAACTCTACTCTGTTTTTTGAGGGGGGTGAATGACATCCCTGGCTAACTTACTCTGGTTGATGGGGGGGGAATATACATCCTGGCTCAACTCTACCCCTGGGGGAAAGGGGTGAATGTACTACCTGGTTTAAAACTCTACCTGTGTGATGGGGTGAATATACTACCGGGCCCCCAACTCTACCCCTGGTGTTGATGGGGGTGAATTAAACTATCTGGCTCAACTCTATCTGTGTTGATGGGGGTAAATGACTATCCGGGTTTTTAACTTACTCTGTGTTGAGGGGTAAATTATATCCTGGCTAAACTCTACTCTGTGTTGATGGGGGTAATGATACCCTGGCTAACTCTACTCGTGTGATGGGGTTTGAATATATTTATCCTGGCTCAACTTTTACTGTGTTGATGGGGTGAATTACATCTGGCTCAACTCACTTGTGTTGAGGGGTGTAATGTATACCCCTGGCTCAACTCTACTCGTGTTGATGGGGGGAATATACTATCCGGCTAAACTCTACTCTGTGTTGATGGGGGTGAATAAAACATCCGGTCAATCACTACTCTGTGTTGATGGGGGTGAATGTACTATCCTGGGCTCAACTCTACTCTGTGTTGATGGGGTGAATGTACGGGTGTTTATAAGCTCAGCCTACCTCTCCATCCATATAAATACAACGGGATGGAAAAATGAATACCTGATGAAAGAACTAGTAGATCAAAAACACTGATGCAACGTTTTAAATCGGAAGGGTAATAGTTCTAGTGTTCGTGTGGGATTCCTTCAGAATTACTGTGGTTACAGCACTTTCATCAACACGTTTTGAGGCTGTGTGTGTGTGTGTGTGTGTGTGTGTGTGTGTGTGTGTGTGTGTGTATTGAGGCTAGGTTCAGAGAGGAGTCCTCAGCGGGCCTTTACCACCATCTATCTGTCTGGTAATATGCATCACTCCTTCCCTCCTTGAACATTCCGTCTAATGACTCTGCTGTGCCCTGCAGGTTCCTGGCTCAAAACTTGTTTTTTCCCCAGTATGATTCCTTCAGTCTAACTAACGCAGAAATAAATGGTCCAAAGTTTGTCTAAATGGAGCTGCTTGGACGTGTGTGTGGGTGTGTGTGTGTGTGTGTGTGTCTGTGTGTGTGTGTCTGTGTGTGTGTGTGTGTGTGTGTGTGTGTGTGTGTGTGTGTGTGTGTGTGTGTGTGTGTGTGTGGTGTGTGTGTGTGTGTGTTGTGTGTGTGTGTGTGTGTGTGTGGTGTGTGTGTTGTGTGTGTGTGTGTGTGTGTGTGTGTGTGTGTGTGTGTGTGTGTGTGTGTGTCTGTGTGTGTGTTGTGTGTGTGTGTGTGTGTGTGTGTGTGTGTAGAGGTTGTATCATTAGTAACACATCTGTATCTGTTGAAAAAATGTTATTTTCCATTTAACGACTGATGTTAATTCTTTACCTTCAGATAAATGTCAGTGACCCATGCTCTCACAGGACATTTAAAAAAAAAAAACGCTTGTTGCCGGGAAGATTTCCAAGACAATAGCTTTCCAATACAATACAACTGGCAGGCTGTCAGCCCAGATGGAGTCATTTTAGACCATGGCCTTAGGAGATTCCCCAGGTAACCCCAGCCTCTATCCTTCCAAGGATGATCTCATGGAGGCAGAATGTCTGTGTGTTTTCAAAGCCCAGACGTTGCTGTTAAACAAGGCCCTTCACTGCTTCCTCCAGTAGAGTCCAGAGAGGATTTTATGAATGTTCCAGACATCAGGTCCATCAGAAAAAAACACTTTACAAAACAACCATAGACAATAACAATACTAAAACAACAACAAAGAAAATGGTCCTTTGTCCTGTCCTGTCTGGTCCTGTCCAGTCCTGTCATGTCCTGTCCTGTCCTGTCATGTCTGTCTGGTCTGTCATGTCCGTCCGTCATTTTCTGTCCTGGCTTGGTCTTGTCCTGTCCAGTCCGTCATGTCCTGTCTAGTCCTCGTCATGTCGTCTGTCTGTCCTGGTGGTCTTGTACTGTCTGTCCTTCTTCTGTCTGGTCCTGTCACGTCTGTCATGTCCTGTGGTCCTGTCATGTCCTGTCCGTAGAGTCTGTCCGGTGGTCTTTGTCTGTCCAGTCCATCAGGTCCTGTCCTTCCTGTCATGTCCTGTCTCTGTCCACGTGGTCTTGTCCTGTCTGTCCGTCTGTCTGGTCCTGTCCTGTCTGTCCTGTCTGTCCGGCTGGTCTTGTCCTGTCCTGTCATGTCCTGTCTGGTCCTGTCATGTCCTGTCCTGTCATGTCATGTCCTGTCCTGGCTGGCCTTGTCCTGTCCAGTCCTGTCATGTCCTGTCATGTCTGTCTGTCATGTCCTGTCTGGTCCTGTCTGTCCTGTCCTGTCATGTCCTGTCTGTCCGGTCTTGTCCTGTCCTGTCCTGTCCTGTCCTGTATGCCTGTTGTCCTGTATGTCCTGTCCTGTCATGTCTGTCTGCTGGCCTGTCCTTCCAGTCTGTCATGTCCTGTCATGTCCTGCCTGTCATGTCCTGTCATGTCATGTCCTGTGCTGTCAGCTACTGAGAGAAGTTATCTATTAAATCAGGCAGTCGATGAGATCAGCTCACCATCTCAGAGGATTATCAACTCCATTTTCTCCTAGGGGCCCGATTCAGACTTAGGAAAGGTAAGCCTTTCCTACGCACGCCTTTCCTAAGCACTTCTCAGTAGTTGGTATTCAGACTTACCTTATGCAGGTGCGTAAGGGCGTGCGTTGCAGGCGTGGTCCCCTTGCACGCGCTGAATACCTTTTATTCCCTCCCACTTGCTGGACAATAGATTTTATTGTAGAGTTTTCATTCGTTAGGGTTTTTAGTATATTTATCTAAAGCCATCCCTTTAAATTTAGTGTACCTTTAATTTGAATTTTCTTGACAGACTCACTAGAATATATGGAGGGAAGGGGTTCAGAATGAAAGAAAGGGATGTAAATACATGCATATTCATCTCCTTTTCAGCACCAATTGGTAGATACAATTTTTTTAAAATCTGATCTTGTATATTATTTAGGGTTAGGACAGTATTTATGAATAATTTAAAAAAACTGGTTTGGAGATCCTTTACGCAGTAAAGATATCGGTGAATCAAAAATACAGTGATTTGATTCGTCCTCAAAGTTAAATTGTCCAATTCGTGACATATTGGAAGGTGAGAAAAGTGTACAATAGCGGTCGAACATTATTCCTATAAATCTACCCTAATCCTGTATGACAACGGTCCAGGCATGGTGAACGGTGCGCCAGCCTCCAGGTTTAACCTGCCTCGTTAAGTCAGCGTTCCATAATGATCCAATAGGCTACATGTCCCAAATGATTGCGCAACTTGTAATACGTTAGCCTGATATGATCCACCATTGCTAGCGATCCTCAGGAACAACCACACGAACGTGACAGAGGAAAGACAGGTAAACTAGCGATGTAATGGAATGATGCAAAATATAAGGAAACTAACACTAAAAGTGGCAGTTATAAATGTATGTTGGTATAACTGACGGTGGCTATCGATGGTGGCTAATATTTAACCCAATACAAATTGTAAAAAAAATATAGCCTAATTAATACATTCTATGAATAAATCAACTCGGTAGGTTTGGCGCCATAGGCCTACTGTCATTTGTGGAAGGCTTCAGAAGCTATAGCTTGGGTCTCAAATTTTTCCGTAAGGCCAGCTTCACAAACTCACTGGAAAAAAGAGTTGATCGTCAGTGTATATGACATTCAGTCAGCTATCGTAAGGTAATAGATGTGAAAATAAATTATATGGAAACTTACACTTTATATTGCAGCTTATCAGAGGATTACTTGGATAACTGATTGGTCTATCGATTGTGGCTAATATTTAATCCCAATACAAATTTTAATAAAAAATTTTTTTATACATTTATGAATCAACAACAACTCGTAGGTTTGGCCAAAGGCCTACTGTCATTGGGAAGGCTTCAGAAGCCTATAGCTTGGTCTCCAAATGTCAATCCTGCGAGGTCCAGGATGGCGTGGAGGCTAAACTGACAAGCTTGGGTCTTCAAATGTGTCTCTGCGGTCAGGCCAGCGTTTCGCAAACTCACTGGGAAAGATGATTGTTGATGCTCATTTGCGCCATAGACTGATTTCACGTCTCCAGCTGCGTAAGGTTAAAATGATCGAAACAATTATAATTTATATTTACAATCCCCTTATCCAAACAGTTTACTCATTTACCTGGCTCTTATCAATAGCTCTTATCAATTTGTAAATTACAGTGCATGGAAATTGTGTCATTTGTGTTGGAAAAAAGAAAGCAAGATCTTGTTCCACTTGGAACCGACAGGTCGCTAGACCTTATTCATGGTTTCATCGCGCGTAGAGGTGGTGGAATTATGAGGGAATGAAGTCGAGGTCAGAATACGGCGTATCATTAGACACACCTCCGCCACACCTTCATTTCTTTGATCTCCACCCCCACAACCAATAGTGGGAGAACATGCTATTGTCATGTTTAAATTTGAGGTCAGAATACACGTGACAACAGTGCCTAAAAAGGGAAGTACGTTCCGTTGACTCGCGCTTAACTGAGGTCTGAATTCCCACCTAGAAGAATGTCCCAATTGGCTCATTATTGGGATTTTTTTAAGTTAAGAGCCATATGAGCAAACATTTCAACATGATAATTTCAAAAGTTGCGTTCCAAACAGCTCCCTACTTCCCTTTATAGTGCACTACTTTTGACCAGAGCCCTATGGGTGCACTATAAAGGGAATAGGGCGTTTGGGACACGGTCAACACTCCCTCAGCTGTCCAACCTTTACCTTTATCAGTGGATAAGGATCTCCCGAGGCAACACTCAGATAGCCCAATCAATAAAATCATCTGATTTTCAGTCACTTCAATTTGTCAAGATGTAACAACAACATCTCCAAAAAGTAAATAATATAAGCTTAGTTCCAGGACTTAGTAGTGCGTTGCTCTATGGTGACGTTCATTCATCATGTATGCAGCTGGGGACATTCTAATTGCCATAACCTTCAGTGGTGCGAGGACTGAGTCTTGAGGGATCCCTTTGGAAACCTTGTCTAACACCCTGTAATCAGCAAAGCTGCAAAAGTGTCTCTAACTAACTAAGACAGTGCATGAGCCCGGCCCGGTTTCTTCCAGGCAAAGTGATATCATGTCATATTGTTTAATTAGTGGAGATTGAGCAACTCAACTCAACTCAGTTTTGTAATTGTGTTAAAGCATCGTTAGAACGTTGAGCTGGAATCCATTCTGCCTGGGGTGATGAGGAAATGGAGTAGCATTAAAAAGATGAATGTCAGAGAAGAGTCTGGATAAATAAAAACACTGCTGCCTGTCAGATCCACTTTCCCCCCTCCTCTCACGCCCCTCTCTCCTCCTCCCTCGCTCTCTCGCTCTCGCTCTCGCTCTCGCTCTCTCTCTCCCTCTCTCTCTCTAACTTTCTCTCTCTCCTCCTCCCTCGCTCTCTCTCTCGCTCTCTCTCTCTTTCGCTCTCTCTCTCTCTCTCTCTTTCTCTCTTTCTTTCTCCCTCTCTCTCTCTTTCTCTCTCTCTCTCTCTCTCGCTCTCTCTCTCTCTCTCTCGCTCTCTCTCTCTCTCTCTCTCGTTCACTACTACACTAATGAATGCTAGTACGCTACACACCTAAAATACATTAGCATGTTTTAAATTGGATTGATTAATTTAGAAATATTAGCATAACCATATGGAAATCAGGGGATTATTAAATTGGTCCTAGTTCCTTTAAATGTGTGCGCTAGATTAGCAAATTCTGAGCATAACACGTCCAGATTATTATAAACATGAATAATATTGATCTGAGCATAACACGTCCAGATTATTATTAACATTAATAATATTGGAGTTTATCAGGTGTGAAGCTGGGATGTTGTGTATGTGTGTGTCAGGCAACACTGGACATATTCTGTACTCACTCCCATTCATTAACTAGGCCCACACAACCATCAGCCGATAATGTTTTCAACCCATTCTCTCTGACACTCCCCGAGCACCACTATACTGTGAGTCCCAAATGGCACCCTATTCCCTATCTAGTGCACTACTTTTGAAGAGAATCCTGGTCAAAAGTAGTGCCCTAAATAGGGAATAGGGTGCCATTTGGGACGCACACTAAAACTCTGATGATTCTTGAGTGAAGCTATTGTTGAGGCTATTTAAGAAGCAAGTGTGATCACTCTCTCCGTAGCCGATGTGAGTAAGACCTTTAAACAGGTCAACATTCACAAGGCCGCAGGGCCAGACAGATTACCAGGACGTGTACTTCGAGCATGCGCTGACCAACTGGCAAGTGTCTTCACAGACATTTTCAACCTGTCCCTGACTGAGTCTGTAATACCAACATGTTTCAAGCAGACCCTGTGCCCAAGAACACTAAGGTAACCTGCCTTTTAAATGACTACCGACCCGTAGCACTCACGTCTGTAGCCATGAAGTGCTTTGAAAGGCTGGTCATGGCTCACATTCACACCATTATCCCAGAAACCCTAGACCCACTCCAATTTGCATACCACCCCAACAGATCCACAGATGATGCAATGTCAATTGCACTCCACACTGCCCTTTCACACCTGGACAAAAGGAACACCTACGTGAGAATGCTATTCATTGACTACAGCTCAGCAATTAACGCCATAGTGCCCTCAAAGCTCATCACTAAGCTAAGGACCCTGGGACTAAACACCTCCCTCTGCAGCTGGATCCTAGACTTCCTGACGGGCCGCCCCCAGGTGGTAAAGGTAGGTAACAACACATCTGCCACGCTGATCCTCAACACGGGGGCCCCTCAGGGCTGCGTGCTCAATCCCCTCCACCCATGACTGCGTGGCCAAGCACGACTCCAACACCATCATTAAGTTTGCCGACGACACAACTAGGCCTGATCACCGACAACGATGAGACAGCCTATAGGGAGGAGGTCAGAGACCTGGCCGTATGGTGCCAGGATAACAACCTCTACCTCAATGTGACCAAGACAAAGGAGATGATTGTGGACTACAGGAAAAAGAAGAGGACCGAGCACGCCCCCATTCTCATCGACGGGGGCTGTAGTGGAGCAGGTTGAGAGCTTCAAGTTCCTTGGTGTCCACATCACCAACAAACTATCATGGTCCAAATACACCAAGACAGTCATGAAGAGGGCACAACAAAGCCTATTCCCCCTCAGGAGACTGAAAAGATTTGGCATGGGTCCTCAGATCCTCAAAAAGGTTTACAGTGGCACCATCGAGAGCATCCTGAATGGTTGCATCACTGCCTGGTATGGCAACTGCTCGGCCTCCAACCGCAAGGCACTACAGAGGGTAGTGCTTACGGCCCAGTACATCACTGGGGCCAAGCTTCCTGCTATCCAGGACCTCTATACCAGGCGGTGTCAGAGGAAGGCCCTAAAAATGGTCAAAGACTCCAGCCACACTATTCATAGACTGTTCACTATGCTACCGCACGGCAAGCGGTACCGGAGTGCCAAGTCTAGGTCCAAAAGGCTTCTTAACAGCTTCTACCCCCAAGCCATTAGACTCCTGAACATCTAATCAAATGTCTACCCGGACTATTTGCATTGTCCCCCCCTCCCCCCCACCCCCTCTTTTACACTGCTGCTACTCTCTGTTTATTATCTATGCATAGTCACTTCACCTCTACCTACATGTACATATTACCTCCATTACCTCGACTAACCTGTGCCCCCGCACATTGACTCTGTACCGGTACCCCCTGTATATAGCCTCCCTACTGTTATTACATCGACTAACACATTGACTCTGTACCGGTACCCCCTGTATATAGCCTCCCTACTGTTATTACATCGACTAACACATTGACTCTGTACCGGTACCCCCTGTATATAGCCTCCCTACTGTTTATTACATCGACTAACACATTGACTCTGTATCGGTAACCCCCCCTGTATATAGCCTCCCTACTGTTATTTCACATTGACTCTGTACGGTTACCCCCCCCCCCCACCTGTATATAGCCTCCCTACTGTTATTTCACATTGACTCTGTACCGGTACCCCCCTGTATATAGCCTCCATACTGTTATTTCACATTGACTCTGTACCGGTACCCCCTGTATATAGCCTCCCATACTGTTATTTCACATTGACTCTGTACCGGTACCCCCCTTGTATATAGCTCCCTACTGTTATTTCACATTGACTCTGTACCGGTACCCCCCCTGTATATAGCCTCCATACTGTTATTTCACATTGACTCTGTACCGGTACCCCCCTGTATATAGCCTCCCTACTGTTATTTCACATTGACTCTGTACCGGTACCCCCTGTATATAGCCTCCCTACTATTATTTTATTTTACTGCTGCTCTTTAATCATTAATCAATGAAGTTATTTTTATTCTTTACTTATCTATTTTTTACTTAACACTTTTTTTTTTTCTTAAAACGTCATTGTTGGTTTAAGGGCTTGTAAGTAAGCATTTCACTGTAAGGTCTACTACTACACCTGTTGTATTCGGCGCATTTGTGACAAATAAAAAAATGTGATTTGATTTGAAGTAGTAATCCCATTTGTGAGTTTACCCACATTTATACGTTGTCAACTGAATGTTACCTTGTGCTTATAAAGCTAAATTCAAACTTAAATTCATAGAGTAGGTAGCATTTTACAAAGTCTGTTTTACGAAAGGAAGTGATGCAGAAACTTTTACAGCAAAGAAATGTTCACCGTAGGCTCCCCGTATACTCCTGAGTGGCGCAGTGGTCTAAGGCACTGCATCGCAGTGCTAACTGTGCCACTAGAGATCCTGGTTCGAATCCAGGCTCTGTCGCAGCCGGCCGCGACCGGGAGACCCATGGGGCGGCGCACAATTCGTCCAGGATAGGGGAGGGAATGGCCGGCAGGGATGTAGCTCAGTTGATAGAGCATGGCGTTTGCAACGCCAGGGTTGTGGGTTCGATTCCCACGGGGGGGCCAGTATAAAAAAAAATATATATTAATATGTATTCACTAACTGTAAGTCGCTCTGGATAAGAGCGTCTGCTAAATGTAAAATGTTGTGTTGTCCATGTGGAGAATACTAACCTGTTTGAGGAGAATAACAATTTTTCACCGCGGAATGTTCTGGTGTGTATGAACCTCCCTGTGTACCGTGATTTATACATGAAAAAGATATGTAGCATATGGATAACATACAGCCTGCCTTTTCCGCTGAAACTACACTTCATCAAAGACCATGGACTAGAGACTGCGGGTGTCTTGTCATAGATTGGCCTAGTCTTTGTAGTATATTGTCTGTAAAAACCAGCTCTGTAGAACATTCATTTAGCAGCCTGTGTCAATATCTCTTTGGGTTCTGGGAAGAGTACAAACAGGAGTTGGTGATAGACAACAGCCCCGTAGCTCTGCTCTACCAGAAGACATCATGATTCATCTCTACTACTGTATATACATCACACGTTTAGGGCTACAGTCCTGCATCCTGTTTAGCGAGAGAAGCACAGTTCTACAGTATATCACTGCTTTAATATGTCTTGTTCTATCTCTTCCTGAACATAGAACACCAGTAGGATGACAGACCTAAACTGGAGAAGAATGGAAATGATTTCTGTCTCTGTGCTTTATTACAGCTATCAGATTCCAATTCATCCCAAAGGTGTTTGATAGGGGTTGAGGTCAGGGCTCTGTGCAGGCCAGTCAAGTTCTCCCACACAGATCTCGACAAGCCATTTCTGTATGGACCTCGCTTGCATGGGGGCATTGTCATGCTGAAACATGAAAGGGCCTTCCCCAAACTGTTGCCACAAAGTTGGAAGCACAGAATAGTCTAGAATGTCGTTGTATGCTGTAGCGTTAAGATTTCCCTTCACTGGAACTAAGGGGCCTAGCCCAAACCACGAAAAACATCCCCAGACCATTATTCCTCCTCCACCAAACTTTGGCACTATGCATTGGGACAGGTAGCGTTCTCCCAGCATCCGCCAAACCCAGATTCGTCCGTCGGACTGCCAGATGGTGATGCGTGATTCATCACTCCAGATAATGTGTTTCCACTGCTCCAGAGTCCAATGGCGGTGAGCTTTACACCACTCCAGCCGACGATTGACATTGCGCATGGTGATCTTAGGCTTGTGTGCGGCTGCTCGGCTATGGAAACCCATTTCATGAAGACAGACAATTTTTAAGCACTCAGCGGTCCTGTTCTGTGAGCTTGTGTGGCCTACCACTTTGCGGCTGAGCCGTTGTTGCTCCTAGACGTTTCCACTTCACAATAACAGTACTTACGGGGCAGCTCTAGCAGGGCAGTAGGGCATTTGACGAACTGACTTGTTGTAAAGGTGGCATCCTATGACGGTGCCACGTTGAAAGTCACTGAGCTCTTCAGTAAGGCCATTCTACTGCCAGTGTTTGTCTATGGAGATTGCATGGCTGTGTGCTCGATTTTATACACCTGTCAGCAACGGTTGTGGCTGAAATAGCCGAATCCACTTAATTGAAGGGGTGTCCACATACCTTTTTATATATAGTGTAAATTCATTAAGCATTAATCTGAAAAAGGTTGGTTTGAGAGAAACCTGATTAGTAATGATATGTGGTGAATCTGTAGCACTTGTCAGTTAAACATCATAAGAGTTCATTGCAGAAAATGCTAGATTGAAAAGTACTTTACTAGAGAAAGAGGCTCAGTAAGTTTATTTCGGTGTTAATTCTCTCCCACAACGGAACCGTTGAAATGAAATTGAAAAAAACTAAACAAGCCTGAGCTCTAAATCTGTATGTGTGTGTGTGTGTGTGTGTGTGTGTGTGTGTGTGTACAGAATCTGTGTATGAGTCTTGCAGTTCAAGGCAGGAAGGGCTTTTTTTGTGTCTAATTGCACTCAGCATGTGGTAAACAGTTATTACAACTTGACAAGCAGTGATTACATACTCCGAGGATGAAGGGAGAGACTGCATCCTAAACGGCACTCTATTCCCTATATAGTTCACTTCTTTTGACCAGGAAGTGCATTATATAGGGAATAGGGTACCATTTGGGACACAACCAGAGACAAACCATCATTCCACAGCGACTAAGCCTGTTACATGAATGTCCCTCAGCTTCCAGACAATCCTTTTATGTCCTCTTCTTCTTCTTGTATTTCTATTGATCTACTTCCTCTTTTCCAGATCCCACCCCTCAGAGATGTTGTCCCTCCCTCAGAGATCTACTTTCCAACCCTTTTCCAGATTCCCCCCCCCTCAGATATATTCTAGACATTTTCATCCTTTTAATAATTTACAAACAGGAGAAAAGGGAGAAACTGAAATGCTTATTTTTAGTTGTGTTGTGTTTGGTTGAAACAGAATGCTTAATGATTGCCGATGGGGCATTGCATTAATCCCATTTATGTGTGGTGAGACCTTTCAGATGTGCTGGCACCCATGGCAGCCAGGGAAGGGGGGGGGGGGGGGGGGGTGCGGTGGCAGCGAGGCGGGGGAGAGTGGGAGGGCAGGGGGGGGGGGGGGGGGGGGGGGAGACCTCACCCCTCCTCTCCTCTCCATCTCCTTCTTCATCCCCCGTCAACACAGAACAGATCCCCCACATCATCCCTTATGTGCCTCTGTGTGTGTGTGTGTGTGTGTGTGTGTGTTTCTGTTTGTGTGTGTCAGTCTCTCTGCATGTGTGTCAGTGTGTCTAGAAAGTCGGAGGTGTGTAATCATGTGTGTGAACTCTTTCCCATTCGCCTCCACTAGGCCTTCTGACAGCATCAAAACCCCCATCCAGAGGATGTCTCCCCACCAACCATCCAGAGGATGCCTCCCCCACCATCCAGAGGATGCCTCCCCCACCAAGGTGCCCCCCCCACCATCCCAAAATCCCCCCACCAACCATCCAGAGGTCCCCCCCACCAAACCCCCAGAGGATGCTCCCCCACCATCCAGGGAGCCTCCCCACCATCCGAGGAGCCTCCCCCCCAAACCCTCCAAGGGGTGTCTCCCCACCTCCAAGGGGTGCCCTCCCCCCCAACCTCCGAGGATGTCTCCCCCACCACCAGAGAGCCTCCCCCCCAAATCCAGGGAAATTTCCCCCCCCCCCATCCAGGATGCCCCCCCCACCCTCCGAGGATGCCTCCCCACCAACCATCCAGAGGTGCTTCCCCCCCCAAACCCTCCAGAGGGTGCCCCCCCCCAACCATCCCGAGGGGCCTCCCCCCCACCCTCCAGAGGATCCTCCCCAAACCTCCAGAGGATGCCTCCCCCCCCCACCAGAGATTTCCCCCCCCCACAGAGGATGTTCCCCCCACCATCCCCCCGAGGATCCTCCCCCCCCCATCCAGGATGCCTCCCCCCCCATCCCAAAATGTCCCCCCACCATCCAGAGAATCCTCCCCCACCATCCCCGAGAATGCCCCCCCACCATCCGAGAAGTCCCCCCACCCTAGAGAAACCCCCCCCACCATAGGATGCTCCCCACCCCAAGGGGTCTCCCCCACCCTCCAGAGGATGCCTCCCCCCCCATCCAAGGGGTGCCCCCCCCCATCCGAGGAGTCTCCCCACCATCCAAGGTTCTCCCCCACCAAGAGGTGCCTCCCCCCCAAACCCCCAGAGGATGCCCCCCCCATCCAAGGGTGCCCCCACCAACCATCCAGAGGGGGTTCCCCCACCACCAGAGGATGCTCCCCACCAACCCTCCAGAATGTCCCCCCACCCAAGGTGCCCCCCCACCAACCACCCGAGGAGTCTCCCCCACCATCCAGGATGCCTCCCCCCCAACCTCCAAAAAATGCCTCCCCACCAACCTCCAGAAGATGCCTCCCCCCCCCTCCAGAAATGCCTCTCCCCCACCATCCAGAGGATGGCCTCCCCCACCATCCATAGGATGCCTCCCCACCAACCATCCAGAGGGTGCCTCTCCCCCCATCCAAAGTGTCCCCCCACCTCCCCGAGAATGAAAACCCCCCATCCAGAGAAAGCCCTTCCCCCCCATCCAGAGGATTCCTTTCCCCCCCATATCCAGAGCGACTTACATTAGTGGGGCCTACATTTTTTTTTTTTTTTACTGGCCCCCCCCTGGGAAACGAAACCCCCCCAACCCTGGGGTTTTCAACGCCATGCTCTACCAACTGAGCTACATCCCTTCCGGCCATTCCCTCCCCTAAAACCCCGGAAAACGGGTGGGCCAATTGTGCGCCGCCCCATGGGGCTCCCGGTTTGCGGCCGGCTAAAACCGAGCCCGGAAAATTGGGTGCCCAGTTGATGTTTTCACCATTGTTTTTTTCCCAAAGTGAAACCACATTTTCCTTTTTTTCCCGCTTCCCTGAATTTTTTGCAAACACATTAACCCCCTATCTCTTTCTGCTTCAAAGGGGTGGGGGCTAAACACATTAACACATACTCTTTCTCCTTCACTTAAGTGGTGCTAGAACACATTTTAAAACCCAAAATTTTTCTTTCTGCTTCACGAAGTGGTGCAGAACCCATTAACCTCTCTCTTTCCCGTTCACTGAAGTGGGGGCTAGAAAAACTTAACACAGCTCTCTTTTTTTTTGGGTTTACTGAAGTGGTGGGAGGGAAAACATTAACAAATATCTCTTTTCTTCCTCTTCACCAAAAGTGGTGCCCAAACACATTTAAACAACCCCATCTCTTTCTGCTTCACTGAAAGGGGGGGTAGAAAACATTAACAAAATCTCCCCCTTTCTGCCCCCCTGCCTCTTTTTAAAAGACTGCTGTTTACTTCTAACCTCTACTACCAACATACCCAGGGATAAAGTCCCAAAAAGGCATCCTGTTTTCCCTTTACATGGGCCCACTTTTGAAACCCGGGGCCCCCAGAGAATCGGTGCCATTTGGGGGCGCAGGCCATGAGTAAAACTGTGCCCTTTCCACCACGTGGGTTTGTAAACAGAATGTTTTCAGTCAATCTCAACACTTCAACCCTTTTGCAGGGAGGCAGCTCGCCGTGGTGACCATGGAAGTAGGGGGGAGGAAAGGGGAGGGGAAAAGGGGGGGGGGAGGGAGGTTTTTGTCCTTTTATAGTAAATCAAAATGGGGGAAACTGCCATAAATTTTTACCTCAAGGGAATGTGGCCATAGCTTGTAAAAGATTTCCGGGGGCTTGTTGAGAGACCTTTGTAGAAATTTTTTTTTGGGTTTTTCTAAAAATGTACTTTTTGTGTTTTTTATAAATATTCCCCCTCCCAAAAACCCCGCAGTCTGGGATTTGGGATCCCCAAGGCACCCTATTCCCCATGGGCCCTTTCAAAATTTTGAACTACAGTAATAAGGGGGAAAGGGGGCCAAATTTGGGGTTGGGGGTTTTTTGGGGGGGGGGAAAACTGAGTCTTCATTATCACATAATGAACAGCCTGGGGGGGGCTTTCTAAAACCCCCCCGTACCCGGCGACTTTGGGCCCCCCTGCCCGCCTCCCTCCCTCCCTGACCCGCCCGCCCCGCCTGCCTTCCTCCCCGCCTGCCTGCCCCGCCCCCCCCCCCTGCCTCCACCCTGCCCCCCCTGCCTGCCTCCTTTCCCCGCCCCGCCTGCCCCCCCTCCTGACTGCCTGCCCCCCTGCCTCCTGGGCCCGCCTGCCCGCCCCGCCTGCCTGCCTGCCACCCTCCCTCCCCGCCCTGCCTGCCGGGCCCGCCTGCCTTCCTCCTGCCTTCCCCGCCTGCCTCCCCCCTGCCCGCCTTCCTGCCTGCCTGCCTCCCTCCCTGACTGCCTGGGCCCGCCTGCCTTTCCCGCCCCCCCGGGCCCGCCGGGCCCCCCCTGCCTCCCCCCCCTGCCTGCCTCCCCCTTCCTGCCTGCCTCCCTCCCGACGCCTTCCGACTGCCCGCCCCCCCTCCCTGACTTTTCCTCCCTGACTGCCCGCCCCCCCTCCTGACTGCCCTGCCTTTCCCCGCCTCCTCCCTGCCCCGCCTTCCCCCCCCGCCTCCCCTGCCTGCCTCCCCCGCCTGCCTGCCTCCCTCCCCGACTTTCCTTTCCCCCCTGGGCCCCCCTTCCTGCCTTTCCCGCCTGCCTCCCTCCCTGCCTCCCTTTCCCCGCCTCTCGGGCCCGCCCCCTCTCTGCCTGCCTCCCCGCCTGCCTGCTTGCCTTTCCTGCTTGCCTTCCTGCCCCACCCCCCCTGCCTGCCCCCTCCCCGAAATTTCCCCGGGCCCCCCTTCCCGGGCCCCCCTCCCTACTGCCTAACCCCCTGCCTGCCTTCCTCCTGCCCGACTGCCTGCCGTGCTACCCTGGGTTAACCCCCGCCCCCCTGCCCCCCCTACCTCCTGCCCCCCCTGCCTGCCTTTTCCCTGCCTGGGCCCCCCTCCCTGATGCCTAAAACCCCCCGCCTGCCTCCTCCCTGCCCCGAACCCGCCTGCCGGGTCCCTGGGCCCCCCTGCCCCCTACCTGCCTGCCTGCCCGCCCTTCCTGCCTCCCTCCCGGGCCCGCCTCCTCCCCCGCCTGCCTGCCTCTCTGCCTGCCTCTCCCGCCTGCCCCGCCTCCCTGCCTCCCCCCCCTCCCTTCCTTTTCCCGCCCCGCCTCCCTCCCGCCCCCCCTCGCCCGGGCCCCTCTGCCTGCCTGCCCGCTGCCTGCCATCTCATTACAACCCATAAAGGGGGTTTTGGGGGGTTTTTACATTTTTAGAGAGAGGATGGTTCATCATTTGAATGCCCATTGGGAAAAAGGGGTTTGGGGGGAGAAGTGTGGGTCAACTCTTAAAAATATGTATCTTTAAGGGAAACGGCAGATTTTTTTTGAGAATAAAACCATCTGCAAATGAAATTTTGGGAAAGAGGTAAATGACTCTCTCTCTCTCTCCTCTCCCCTCTCCTCTCTCTCCCTCCTCCTCTCCTCCTCCTTTTCCCTTCCCCCGCCCCTCTCTCTCTCCCCTCCAAACCCCTCCCCTCTTTCCTTCTCTCCCTCTCCCCCCTCCTTTCCCCCCTCCCCTCTCTCCTCCCCCCTCCTTTTCCCCTCCATCCCTCCCCCCCCCCCCAAAAAAAGGGCCCCCCCCCCCTTTCCCCTTGCTCTCATTCTTCAACGGTCAAAAGCGGGGGAAAGGGGGCGGGGGGCCCCCCGCCGTCCTCTCCCCTCTCTTTTCTCCGTTCTTCCCCCCTCTTCGGGGAAACCTCTTTCTGCCCGGGGGCCTTTTCCTCCCTTTCCCCCGCTTCTCCCCCACCGCCCCGGTCTCTTTTTCTCCCTCTCTCTCTCCCTTCTCTCCATCATCTTTTCTCCTCTCTCCTCTCTCTAAAACTCTCTCTCTCTCTCTCTCTCTGTGTGTTTCAGTGTGATGTATTTGTTTGTGTCAGTCTGAATCAGTGGACTTGATTCCCGTTGAGGTTTAGATGGGCAGACTTGTTCATCAAGCTGTGGTGCCAGGAGGTTGGACTAACCTGTCCTCTCTCATCAAGCTGTGGTGCCAGGAGGTTGGACTAACCTGTCCTCTCTCATCAAGCTGGGGTACCAGGAGATAGGACTAACCTGTCCTCTCTCATCAAGCTGTGGTGCCAGGAGGTTGGACTAACCTGTCCGCTCTCATCAAGCTGGGGTACCAGGAGATAGGACTAACCTGTCCGCTCTCATCAAGCTGGGGTACCAGGAGATAGGACTAACCTGTCCTCTCTCATCAAGCTGTGGTGCCAGGAGGTTGGACTAACCTGTCCGCTCTCATCAAGCTGGGGTGCTGAGTGGCTGTGTGGCAGGAGGTAGGACTAGCCCTCTGATCAGTGTCTAAATGTGTCTATGTACGGGGCCTCGCATGGGGATGCCAGGGGACGTGGGACCCATCTGCAGCTCCTCAGATGTGCCACTCAGTTGTCATGTGGACCATGTGGGCACAACAAAACTCATTACACTGGTGACCCCAATCCCACTCTGACGCACACAGATATACAGGACCTCTCCAGAGGGCTGGGACCCAATCCCACTCTGACGCACACAGACATACAGGACATCTCCAGAGGGCTGGGACCCAATCCCACTCGGACACACACAGACATACAGGACATCTCCACAGGGCTGGGACCCAATCCCACTCTGACGCACACAGATATACAGGACATCTCCAGAGGGCTGGGACCCAATCCCACTCTGACGCACACAGACATACAGGACATCTCCACAGGGCTGGGACCCAATCCCACTCTGACGCACACAGACATACAGGACATCTCCAGAGGGCTTGGACCCAATCCCACTCGGACGCACACAGACATACAGGACATCTCCAGAGGGCTGGGACCCAATCCCACTCTGACGCACACAGACATACAGGACATCTCCAGAGGGCTGGGACCCAATCCCACTCTGACGCACACAGACATACAGGACATCTCCAGAGGGCTGGGACCTAATCCCACTCTGACGCACACAGACATACAGGACATCTCCAGAGGGCTTGGACCCAATCCCACTCTGACGCACACAGACATACAGGACATCTCCAGAGGGCTGGGACCCAATCCCACTCTGACGCACACAGACATACAGGACATCTCCAGAGGGCTGGGACCCAATCCCACTCTGACGCACACAGACATACAGGACATCTCCAGAGGGCTGGGACCCAATCCCACTCTGACGCACACAGACATACAGGACATCTCCACAGGGCTGGGACCCAACCGCACACAGACATACAGGACATCTCCAGAGGGCTTGGACCCAATCTGACGCACACAGACATACAGGACATCTCCACAGGGCTGGGACCCAATCCCACTCTGACGCACACAGACATACAGGACATCTCCACAGGGCTGGGACCCAATCCCACTCTGACGCACACAGACATACAGGACATCTCCAGAGGGCTTGGACCCAATCCCACTCTGACGCACACAGACATACAGGACATCTCCAGAGGGCTGGGACCCAATCCCACTCGACGCACACAGACATACAGGACATCTCCACAGGGCTGGGACCCAATCCCACTCTGACGCACACAGACATACAGGACATCTCCAGAGGGCTTGGACCCAATCCCACTCGGACGCACACAGACATACAGGACATCTCCAGAGGGCTGGGACCCAATCCCACTCTGACGCACACAGACATACAGGACATCTCCAGAGGGCTGGGACCCAATCCCACTCTGACGCACACAGACATACAGGACATCTCCAGAGGGCTGGGACCTAATCCCACTCTGACGCACACAGACATACAGGACATCTCCAGAGGGCTTGGACCCAATCCCACTCTGACGCACACAGACATACAGGACATCTCCAGAGGGCTGGGACCCAATCCCACTCTGACGCACACAGACATACAGGACATCTCCAGAGGGCTGGGACCCAATCCCACTCTGACGCACACAGACATACAGGACATCTCCAGAGGGCTGGGACCCAATCCCACTCTGACGCACACAGACATACAGGACATCTCCACAGGGCTGGGACCCAACCGCACACAGACATACAGGACATCTCCAGAGGGCTTGGACCCAATCTGACGCACACAGACATACAGGACATCTCCACAGGGCTGGGACCCAATCCCACTCTGACGCACACAGACATACAGGACATCTCCACAGGGCTGGGACCCAATCCCACTCTGACGCACACAGACATACAGGACATCTCCAGAGGGCTTGGACCCAATCCCACTCTGACGCACACAGACATACAGGACATCTCCAGAGGGCTGGGACCCAATCCCACTCAGACGCACACAGACATACAGGACATCTCCAGAGGGCTGGGACCCAATCCCACTCTGACGCACACAGACATACAGGACATCTCCAGAGGGCTGGGACCCAATCCCACTCGGACGCACACAGACATACAGGACATCTCCAGAGGGCTGGGACCCAATCCCACTCTGACGCACACAGACATACAGGACATCTCCAGAGGGCTGGGACCCAATCCCACTCTGACGCACACAGACATACAGGACATCTCCACAGGGCTGGGACCCAACCGCACACAGACATACAGGACATCTCCAGAGGGCTTGGACCCAATCTGACGCACACAGACATACAGGACATCTCCACAGGGCTGGGACCCAATCCCACTCTGACGCACACAGACATACAGGACATCTCCACAGGGCTGGGACCCAATCCCACTCTGACGCACACAGACATACAGGACATCTCCAGAGGGCTGGGACCCAATCCCACTCTGACGCACACAGACATACAGGACATCTCCACAGGGCTGGGACCCAACCGCACACAGACATACAGGACATCTCCAGAGGGCTTGGACCCAATCTGACGCACACAGACATACAGGACATCTCCACAGGGCTGGGACCCAATCCCACTCTGACGCACACAGACATACAGGACATCTCCACAGGGCTGGGACCCAATCCCACTCTGACGCACACAGACATACAGGACATCTCCAGAGGGCTTGGTCTCATGTGTCCATGACGTTACAGTCTAATGGAACAATCCAACTCAGTATCAGAAGGTGTCCTTAACGTTTTGTACACTCAGTGTATGTTTCACTGTCAATAAAGGCGTCTCCTAAATGACCATATTCCTGCAGTGGAAATGGATTTGAGACGTTCTAAAGAGGCTAGAATATGACTAAACCCTCTAGTCCATGAATGTATTTCAGTCAACTGCCTGTCTGTCTTTACTGCTGTGGTGCTCTTATAATGGCTTTCGAATCTGGTCTTTCTTAACTGTTACTGGCATTTGCTCTTTTAAGTGACACACATTGGTCTTCTGTTGGCATTTGTCTGTGTGTGTGTGCATGCGTGTATGTGTGTGTGTGTGTGTCCCTCTAGCTGATGTTGACAGTGAACACGTAGAGGCCTGATAACTGGGCCTTCGTGGGGTTCTGGTCATTAGCAGTGCTCTATAGGGTCGGAGAGGCCTGATAACTGGGCCTTTGTGGGGTTCTGGTCATTAGCAGTGCTCTATAGGGTTGGAGAGGCTTGATAACTGGGCCTTCGTGGGGTTCTGGTCATTAGCAGTGCTCTATAGGGTCGGAGAGGCCTGATAACTGGGCCTTCGTGGGGTTCTGGTCATTAGCAATGCTCTATAGGGTCGGAGAGGCCTGATAACTGGGCCTTCGTGGGGTTCTGGTCATTAGCAGTGCTCTATAGGGTCGGAGAGGCCTGATAACTGGGCCTTCGTGGGGTTCTGGTCATTAGCAGTGCTTTATAGGGTCAGAGAGGCCTGATAACTGGGCCTTCGTGGGGTTCTGGTCATTAGCAGTGCTCTATAGGGTCGGAGAGGCCTGATAACTGGGCCTTCGTGGGGTTCTGGTCATTAGCAGTGCTCTATAGGGTTGGAGAGGCCTGATAACTGGGCCTTCATGGTGTTCTGGTCATTAGCAGTGCTCTATAGGGTTGGAGAGGCCTGATAACTGGGCCTTCATGGTGTTCTGGTCATAAGTAGTGCCCTATAGGGTCGGAGAGGCCTGATAACTGGGCCTTCGTGGGGTTCTGGTCATAAGTAGTGCCCTATAGGGTCGGAGAGGCCTGATAACTGGGCCTTCATGGTGTTCTGGTCATAAGTAGTGCCCTATAGGGTCGGAGAGGCCTGATAACTGGGCCTTCGTGGGGTTCTGGTCATTAGCAGTGCCCTATAGGGTTGGAGAGGCCTGAGAACTGGGCCTTCATGGTGTTCTGGTCATAAGTAGTGCCCTATAGGGTGCTATTTGGGATGCGTACCATCTCTAAACGTAGAGATCTAAATGATCACACTCATCCTCCTCGTCATGCTCTAGTTTCCTCCTCTTTCCGGAACAACTGGATGGAGGCTGAGTTGGACTGGAGTCAAACGTTTTCCTCTCACTATCTGGCTGTCTGGCTGTCTGGACTCCTGGCAGCTTTAACCAACAACAGTTCAACAAATTGACAGTATTACCATAGATATGACGTTAATATTTTTTTTTCCTAAGACACTTTACAAAACGGCTAGACTTATGATGGTTAGAATTCTGATTTCCGGTTACTTTGAAGTGAACATTGACAGAGATGGCAGTGGCTAACATTACCCTTCAACACTATCACCCCGTCCTTACACCCTCAGATTGTCCATTTCTAGTCATATTAGCATTTTAATACTTCTGATTATGCCAGTCTGCATTAAATATTCAGAGAGGGCCTCACAATCCAATGAAATGTGTCACGTACGTTAAGGAACGGGACGGACCAAGGTGCAGCGTGAACGGCGAACATGTTTATTAACTAATAAACACACGAAACAGTAACCAAAACAACAAACCTAACCGTGACGGTCCAAAGGCTAACACACAAGCCTAAACATGAACATAACATACTAGATCCCACATAGAAACTACTACATAACAAACCTGTCTACACACCCCTGACTCAACATATACGAGTCCCCTGAGTCAGGGTGTGACAGTACCCCCCCCCCCCCAAAGGTGCGGACTCCGACCGCACAACTTAAACATAACAGGGTAGGGGCCGGGTGGGCATTCCGCCTCGGAGGCGGATCCGGCTCGGGGCGTGACGACCTCTCACTCTCCGCCTCCCTGTTGCGCCCCTGGTCTGGTCTGGACCTCGGCGCGCTGCTTCCCCTGGACCCTGGTGTGGGAGACCCCGAACCTGGAGAGGGGCTGACGTTATGGTCTGGACTGGAGCCGCTGACCGGAGCTGGACTAGGCACCGGTGGAGCGAACTGCTCTGGCTCCGGAGTGGAGCCGCTGACCGAAGCTGGACTGGGCACCGGTGGAGCGGACTGCTCTGGCTCCGGAGTGGAGCAACTGACCGGAGCTGGATCAGGCACCGGTGGAGCGGACTGCTCTGGCTCCGGAGTGGAACAGCTGACCGGCACTGGATCAGGCACCGGTGGAGCGGACTGCTCTGAATCCGGAGTGGAGCAGCTGAACGGGCACGGGCCATGCCGGACTGGACAAACGCACCACTGGTCTGGTGCGAGGAGCAGGCACGGGCCGGACCGGACTAGGAACACGCACCACTGGCTTGGTGCGAGGGTCAGGAATGGGCCGGGCCGGACTGGCGACGTGCACCACTGTCTTGGTGCGAGGAGCAGGAACAGGCCGGGCCGGACTGGCGACGTGCACCACTGGCTTGGTGCAAGGAGCAGGAACAGGCCGGGCCGGGCTGGCGACACGCACCACTGGCTTGGTACGAGAAGCAGGAACAGGCCGGGCCGGACTGTGGAGGCGGACTGGAGGTCTGGAGCGGAGAGCTGGCACAACCCGTCCTGGCTGAATGCCTACTTCCGCACAGTATGTGTGAGGCATCAGCACAGGACGCACAGGGCTGTGCACGCGCACTGGCGATACATTTCTTGGAACTGGCGCAGGATATGCAGGACCGAGGAGGCGTACTGGAGACCAGGAGCGTTGAGCCGGCACACCCCGTCCTGGCTGGATGCCCATCTTCACACGGCACGTGCGTGGTGCAAGCACAGGACGTACAGGACTGTGCCGGCGCACTGGCGACACAGTACGTAGCTCCGCATAACATGGAGCCTGCCCAGTCATACGCTTCCTCGCGTGAGTACGGGGAGTTGGCTCTGCTCTGACACTATGGCTCCGCCAACCACCCCGTGTGCCCCCCCTCCAACATTTTGTTGGGGCTGCTTCTCGGGCTTCCTCCTCGACCGGCCTCCTCCGTGTTGCCGTTGCTCCTCTCCTGCCTGGGCATCTACCTTAGCCCATGGTCCTCTCCCCGCAAATATCTCTTCCAATGACCACAAATTGCCCACCTGTGACATGGCCCTTCGCTCCGCCTGGGCACGCTGCTTGGTCCTCGTTTGGTGGGATCTTCTGTCACGTTCGTTTAATGACGGGTCAGACCAAGGCGCAGCGTGATATGCGTACATGTTTATTTAAACTGAATAAACACACGACAAAACAATAAACAAACAAAACGTGAAGTCCTAAGGTTTAACACACAACAAACCTTACCCGGAACAAGATCCCACAACTCAATAGTGCCAATAGGCTGCCTAAGTATGGGCCCCAATCAGAGACAACGAGCGACAGCTGCCTCTGATTGGGAACCACACCGGCCAACATAGAACTAAACATACTAGATCCCACATAGAAACTACTACATAACAAAGAATCTACACACCCTGACTCAACATATACGAGTCCCCTGAGTCAGGGCGTGACAAAATGAGAGATGTGCTTTAAAGGCATCAGCAAACACGATTGAATGCAGAGCTCTCGATGACAAACAGGGCCAATTTCAAGAGGCTGGAGAGACTCGCCAGGAAGCTGAATGGCGCAATGTGTTATCAGCGATGAAATGATGCATGCTGGGTGTCTGCGAAAGAAGTGCAGGAGCTCATGCACCAGCATGTCCAAACACACACACACTCAGGCACGCACACAAATCATCATCCGTCTCTATCTGTCTCCAATCGTTGCTACAAGAAGTGGAGTTCCTGCTCTGAACGTATCTGTCTGCCTGTGTCTGCCTCCCACTGACTAGTGTGATAAATATGAAGAGTGAAATGAACTCAAACGTGCTTTAATTAAAAAGACCCCACCAAGATGTGATTAACAGGAGAGACGCTGTGGATTATCATGACTATAATGTCTCTGAAGACTCAAGGTTTGGGGGGAGAGAGAGACGCTGTGGATTATCACGTCTAAAACAGCTCTGAAGATTTAGGGTTTGGTTGGGGAGAGGGAGACGCTGCGGATTATCACGACTAAAACGACTCTGAAGACTCAGGGTTTGGGGAGAGAGAGATGCTGCGGATTATCACGTCAAAAACATCTCTGAAGACTCAGGGTTTGGGGTCGGAACCTTCATTTGTCACCATCTATCCTGACCCCATGTTATAGTGGGTTAGTTAGTTAGTGAGGTCCCTGTTACACAGTGGGTACGTCCCAAATGGCATTCTATTCCCTATATAGTGCACTACTATGGGCCCTGGTTAAAAGTAGTGCACCATATAGGGAATAGGGTGCCATTTGGGACACACACAGTGTCAAAGTCCAGTACGTTTAAGGCTCCTTTACATTGTGATACAGATATGAAGGCTAATTAACAGTGACCTGTCTGTCCCTAATACTCAACTCTACACAGGCTCTAATGACTGGGTCCTTTTAATGGCTGGGATTTAATTGAAGCAAATAAGATGATACACCTTTATGCTATTAGCCAGACCCTTATGGTATTAGCTAGACCATTATTTACATTTACATTTTAGTCATTTAGCAGACGCTCTTATCCAGAGCGACTTACAGTTAGTGAGTGCCAACATTATATTTTTTCATATTGGCCCCCTGTGGGAATCGAACCCACAACCCTGGCGTTGCAAACGCCATGCTCTACCAACTGAGCTACATCCCTGCCGGCCATTCCCTCCCCTACCCTGGACGACGCTGAGCCAATTGTGCGCCGCCCCATGGGTCTCCCGGTCGCGGCCGGCTACGACAGAGCTATTAGCTAGACACTTATACTATTAGACAGACCCTTATGCTATTAGCTAGACCCTTATGGTATTAGCCAGACCCTTATGGTATTAGCCAGACCCTTATGGTATTAGCCAGACCCTTATGGTATTAGCCAGACCCTTATGCTATTAGCTAGACCCTTATGGTATTAGCTAGACCCTTATGGTATTAGCCAGACCCTTATGCTATTAGCCAGACCCTTATGGTATTAGCCAGACCCTTATGGTATTAGCCAGACCCTTATGCTATTAGCTAGACCCTTATGCTATTAGCCAGACCCTTATGGTATTAGCTAGACCCTTATGCTATTAGCTAGACCCTTATGCTATTAGCTAGACCCTTATGCTATTAGCTAGACCCTTATGCTATTGGCCAGACCCTTATGGTATTAGCTAGACCCTTATGGTATTAGCCAGACCCTTATGGTATTAGCCAGACCCTTATGCTATTAGCTATACCCTTATGGTATTAGCTAGACCCTTATGCTATTAGCTATACCCTTATGGTATTAGCCAGACCCTTATGCTATTAGCTAGACCCTTATGCTATTAGCTAGACACTTATACTATTAGACAGACCCTTATGGTATTAGCCAGACCCTTATGCTATTAGCCAGACCCTTATGGTATTAGCCAGACCCTTGTGCTATTAGCTAGACCCTTATGGTATTAGCCAGACCCTTATGCTATTAGCTAGACCCTTATGGTATTAGCCAGACCCTTATGCTATTAGCTAGACCCTTATGCTATTAGCTAGACCCTTATGGTATTAGCTAGACCCTTATGCTATTAGCTAGACCCTTATGGTATTAGCCAGACCCTTATGGTATTAGCTAGACCCTTATGCTATTAGCTAGACCCTTATGCTATTAGCTAGACCCTTATGGTATTAGCCAGACCCTTATGCTATTAGCTAGACCCTTATGCTATTAGCCAGACCCTTATGCTATTGGCCAGACCCTTATGCTATTAGCTAGACCCTTATGGTATTAGCTAGACCCTTATGCTATTAGCTAGACCCTTATGGTATTAGCCAGACCCTTATGGTATTAGCTAGACCCTTATGCTATTAGCTAGACCCTTATGCTATTAGCTAGACCCTTATGGTATTAGCCAGACCCTTATGCTATTAGCTAGACCCTTATGCTATTAGCCAGACCCTTATGCTATTGGCCAGACCCTTATGCTATTAGCTAGACCCTTATGGTATTAGCCAGACCCTTATGCTATTAGCTAGACCCTTATGCTATTAGCTAGACCCTTATGCTATTAGCTAGACCCTTATGGTATTAGCTAGACCCTTATGGTATTAGCCAGACCCTTATGCTATTAGCCAGACCCTTATGGTATTAGCTAGACCCTTATGCTATTAGCTAGACCCTTATGGTATTAGCCAGACCCTTATGCTATTAGCTAGACCCTTATGGTATTAGCTAGACCCTTATGGTATTAGCCAGACCCTTATGGTATTAGCTATATATAGGTTTATTAACTGGGCTGATGATGAAGGGAAATGGTAATGGGGTTGTTAGATGTATCTGCTGTTCAACTATAAATACTAATGATATTGAACTTGGGTTGACATTTAGGTCCTTTAAGGTGGGTAGTCCCGTATGCAATATTCAGTCTATTAAGTATTGTGTTCTGTCAAGTGATGATAATAGTTTAGAGGTGTATCCAAAACCAGCAGATCAGAAGGTTATGATTATGCATACAGATTGAAATCTGTTATATTTACGATTAGGGTTAGGGGAGGTAATGTTAGGATTAGGGTTAGAGTTAGAGTTAGGGGAGGTAATGTTAGGATTAGGGTTAGCGTTAGGGAGGTAATGTTAGGATTAGGGTTAGCGTTAGGGGAGGTAATGTTAGGGATTAGGTTTAGGGGAAGTAATGTTAGGATTAGGGTTAGCGTTAGGGGAGGTAATGTTAGGATTAGGGTTTAGAGTTAGGGGAGGTATGTTTGCTAGGGTTAGAGTTAGGGAGGTATGTTAGGATTAGGTTTAGTGGAGGTAATGGTTGATAGGGTTAGAGTTAGGGAGTAATGTTAGGATTAGGGTTAGGGTTAGAGTTGGGGCGGTCATGTTAGGATTAGGGTTCGCGTTGGGGGGTATGTTGGATTAGGGTTAGAGTTGGGGGCAGTCAGTTAGGATTAGGGTTAGAGTTCGGGGGTACTGTTAGGCTTGGGTTCGGGGAGGTACTGTTCGGTTGGGGTTCGCGTTCGGGGCGGTCCTGTTCGGCTTCGGGTTCGCGTTAGTGGGGTCACTGTTGGTTCGGGTTCGGGGCGGTCCTGTTGGCTTCGGTTTGCGTTCGGGGCGGTCCTGTTGGCTTCGGGTTCGGGGCGGTCCTGTTCGGCTTCGGGTTCGGGGGGGTCCTGTTCGGCTTCGGGTTCGCGTTCTGTCGGTCCTGTTCGGGTTAGGGGCGGTCCTGTTCGGCTTCGGGTTCGCGTTCGGGCGGTCCTGTTCGGCTTCGTGGTTCGGGGCGGTCCTGTTCGGCTTCGGGTTCGTTCGGGGCGGTCCTGTTCGGGTTCGGGTTCCGGGGCGGTCCTGTTCGGCTTCGGGTTCGCGTTCGCGGCGGTACTGTTCGGGTTCGCGTTCGGGGCGGTACTGTTCCGGCTTCGGGTTCGCGTTAGGGGCGGGTCCTGTTGGGTTCGGGTTCCGGGGCGGTACTTTTCGGCTTCGGGTTCGCGTTCGGGGCGGTCCTGTTAGGGTTGAGTTCGGGGGCGGTACTGTTCGGCTTACGGGTTAGAGTTCGGGGCCGGTTCTTTAATGTTCCGGGTTCGCGTTAGGGTTACCTTCTTATTTCTCTGCACCTTTACCTGATGACCCAACTAAGTCTGCTGTAGCCCCAAAACACTTCTACTGTGTAACAGCATAATCCCCAACATGAAAACGAAGTTCTTCTCTAGTCTAGTACGATACTCATTGAATTATTCAAGCATAGCTGCTTTCATTTACAGAATGGCATTTCCTCTTTAATTAGTGGGATCGTTTCATGTCCTTTCATAAAAGACCACTTACTTTTGAATATTGAAATTATCTCAATTAATAACCAAGACTTTTGGCTTAATAACTTTTCTAAATGGCTTCTGAATTTTTTTATAAACTGTATTGAGGGCCATCAAAGTCGGCTGCAGTTCGAAAGCATTCAGCAAATGAAATAAATATTTAAAACATTCACAGAAAGAAAGATTTAAAATGTGACCGCTGTGAATGGTAATGTGAATGGAAATCCGCCAAGGTGTTAAATGAAATGTGTTTTTATGAAATCATTAGTGTGTTAGGGACTTAAACAGATGCAAATTGCAATCATGAATACTTTATTTACAGTATTAGTAACAGAAAAATACTTGAAATAGTGAACGGTAGAGGTGAATGTCTAGGTCGGTGCTATATTATTAATCCAACTCCTAAATAGTGTCATGTCTCATTTCAATGTGTTCAGTGTCCTTTTAAACTTAAAGAACTGCATCAATGCACTATCACTGGGTCTCAAATGGCACCCTATTCCCTAATATAAAGTGAACTATTTTTCACCAGAGCCCTATGGGTCCTGTTCAAAAGTAGTGGATTATATAGGGAATAGGGTGCCATTTGAGATGCACCGTATCTCTCCGTTTGACAGAGTTTCTGATCTTCGCTACAGCCTTCAGTTCTAATATGAATCAACATCTAGTCTATTGTGTGATTATCTACGCGCTAAACAGAGAGGACGCGCCATAGATCATCTATTTTACATCAATGTGATTAACATTAGCACTACAGTCGGTATCCAACACATAGATCAATAGATTAGATAGAGAGTGCATCCCAAATGGCACCCTGCTCTCTTTATAGTGCACTACTTCTTTTCACCAGGGCTCATGGAGCTCTGGTCAAACATAGTGCACCATGTAGGAAATAGAGTGCAATTTGGGGGACACACCCTATCTAATCTTTATAGAGGAGCCAGAACACTCCTCCATAACTGCTCTGTGTCATGAGCCATGGGGCGGCGCACAATTGGCCCAGCGTCGTCCAGGGTAGGGGAGGGAATGGCCGGCAGTGATGTAGCTCAGTTGGTATCACGGTTGACGGTTGACAACTCCGTTGTGTCCTCCTCCCAGAGTGCGAAGAGCCTTGGCGTGACCCTGGACAAACACCCTGTCGTTCTCCGCTAACATCAAGGCGGTGACCCGATCCTGTAGGTTCATGCTCTACAACATTCGGAGAGTACGACCCTGCCTTACACAGGAAGCGGCACAGGTCCTAATCCAGGCACTTGTCATCTCCCGTCTGGATTACTGCAACTCGCTGTTGGCTGGGCTCCCTGCCTGTGCCATTAAACCCCTACAACTCATCCAGAATGCCGCAGCCCGTCTGGTGTTCAACCTTCCCAAGTTCTCTCACGTCACCCCGCTCCTCCGCACACTCCACTGGCTTCCAGTTGAAGCTCGCATCTGCTACAAGACCATGGTGCTTGCCTACGGAGCTGTGAGGGGAACGGCACCTCCGTACCTTCAGGCTCTGATCAGTCCCTACACCCAAACGAGGGCACTGCGTTCATCCACCTCTGGCCTGCTGGCTCCCCTTCCTCTGCGGAAGCATAGCTCCCGCTCAGCCCAGTCAAAACTGTTCGCTGCTCTGGCACCCCAATGGTGGAACAAGCTCCCTCACGACGCCAGGACAGCGGAGTCACTCACCACCTTCCGGAGACATTTGAAACCCCACCTCTTTAAGGAATACCTGGGATAGGATAAAGTAATCCTTCTACCCCCCCCCCCCCCCCCCCCCCCCCTTACTCCAACCCCCCCCCCCCAAAATAAAATAAAAAAATTATAATAATTGTAAAGTGGTTATCCCACTGGCTATAAGGTGAATGCACCTATTTGTAAGTCGCTCTGGAGAAGAGCGTCTGCTAAATGACGTAAATGTAAATGTAAATGTAGAGCATGGCGTTTGCAACGCCAGGGTTGTGGGTTCGTTTCCCACGGGGGGACAGTATGAAAATGTATGCACTCACTAACTGTAAGTCGCTCTGGATAAGAGCGTCTGCTAAATTACAAAAATGTCAAATGTAATGTGTGCCTGCTTGTGACAGTTTACGCAAGCCAATATATCAGTTCATCAAAGGCTGAAGAAGAACATCAATTTCAGGGTGATGTGAGAGAGCAGGTTACACAATGATAGTTGAGGGAAGCTCTCCTCATGTATCACATCTTTCTCAACCTCCTTGACAATGACTGATTAACCAAATATAACCGTAACAGCCTCATCCCAGTTCCTCGTCCACTAGATGATTAACCTGATATAACCGTAACAGCCTCATCCCAGTTCCTCGTCCACTAGATGATTAACCTGATATAACCGTAACAGCCTCATCCCAGTTCCTCGTCTACTAGATGATTAACCTGATATAACCGTAACAGCCTCATCCCAGTTCCTCGTCCACTAGATGATTAACCTGATATAACCGTAACAGCCTCATCCCAGTTCCTCGTCCACTAGATGATTAACCTGATATAACCGTAACAGCCTCATCCCAGTTCCTCGTCCACTAGATGATTAACCTGATATAACCGTAACGGCCTCATCCCAGTTCCTCGTCCACTAGATGACTGACTGTGCTCATCTACACGTGAAGAAACACAAACAGGGATGTTTCAATTGCAAAACCGTGACGTCAGCCACTCAATCAAACATGGGCATTGTTGTTTTCATGACAATGGCCTTTTCTCATTTGGACGAAAGTCCATCCTCCGTCCTCTCTCCTCCGTCATCTCTCCTCCGTGACCTGGAAACCGATGTGGTTGAGTGGTCGAGGAAGGTGTCAATTCGTTAGTAGGAAAACAGAAGACAGTCCTCCCCTCCTCAATAGCCTCCCTTTGGCCAGGAAGCATAAGTGCAACCTACCTGAGTCCTTTGTGGAAGAGTTCTGAAATCTTCCACACCCCCTTTGAATCAGCTATAGTTTTATTGAAGGAGAAAAGCATGCCAACGTTTAAAAACGATATGCTATTCAACATTTTGAATGTCTTCACAACTAGCTACATTGGTTTTGATCACTTTATACATTTATTTTGGGATTCCACCCTGTAAACGTCATTTGCCTGATGACGCGCCATTGGGAGGAGAGTCTCATTTCATATAAGCGCATTTTCCTCTCCTCGCCACCTCTCCTCGATTACCTTTGTCCTTTTTCAAAAGGAGGCCAGGGAGGAGAGAGGAGTTGAGCAAATCCAATTGAGAAAAGGCCACTGTCTGCACTGCCTCATCTGTCACTCCAGTAGGCAGTTAGAAGATGTGACTGAGACGACTGAGCTGAGGAAGCACTGAGCCATAACAGACACATCGCCTGCAACCCAAATGGCATCCTCTTCCCGAACATAGTGCACTACTTTTGACCAGAGCAGTATATAGGGATGCCATTTGAGACGCCGCTATCATCACAATCTGAAGTCACTTAAACAGGATCAGCAACACTCCAGTATGGAGTCCGCTAGCTGACTGAACAATGCTGTCACAATCATTATGGGGAGAGAAATATCCACTGGCTGACTGAACAATGCTGTCATAATCATTATGGGGAGAGAAATATCCACTAGCTGACTGAACAATGCTGTCACAATCATTATGGGGAGAGAAATATCCGCTAGCTGACTGAACAATGCTGTCATAATCATTATGGAGAGAGAAAGATCCACTAGCTGACTGAACAATGCTGTCATAATCATTATGGGGAGAGAAATATCCGCTAGCTGACTGAACAATGCTGTCATAATCATTATGGGGAGAGAAATATCCACTAGCTGACTGAACAATGCTGTCATTATCATTATGGAGAGAGAAATATCCACTAGCTGACTGAACAATGCTGTCATAATCATTATGGGGAGAGAAATATCCGCTAGCTGACTGAACAATGCTGTCATAATCATTATGGGGAGAGAAATATCCACTAGCTGACTGAACAATGCTGTCATTATCATTATGGAGAGAGAAAGATCCACTAGCTGACTGAACAATGCTGTCATAATCATTATGGGGAGAGAAATATCCACTAGCTGACTGAACAATGCTGTCATAATCATTATGGAGAGAGAAATATCCACTAGCTGACTGAACAATGCTGTCATAATCATTATGGAGAGAGAAATATCCGCTAGCTGACTGAACAATGCTGTCACAATCATTATGGGGAGAGAAATATCCACTAGCTGACTGAACAATGCTGTCATTATCATTATGGAGAGAGAAAGATCCACTAGCTGACTGAACAATGCTGTCATTATCATTATGGAGAGAGAAAGATCCACTAGCTGACTGAACAATGCTGTCATAATCATTATGGGGAGAGAAATATCCACTAGCTGACTGAACAATGCTGTCATTATCATTATGGAGAGAGAAAGATCCACTAGCTGACTGAACAATGCTGTCATTATCATTATGGAGAGAGAAAGATCCACTAGCTGACTGAACAATGCTGTCATAATCATTATGGAGAGAGAAATATCCACGAGCTGACTGAACAATGCTGTCATTATCATTATGGGGAGAGAAATATCCGCTAGCTGACTGAACAATGCTGTCATTATCATTATGGAGAGAGAAAGATCCACTAGCTGACTGAACAATGCTCCTAATGTCATTATGGATCATGAACAGCAGAGTTGCCTAGGTGGATGATTAATGCTCCTAATGTCATTATGGATCATGAACAGCAGAGTTGCCTAGGTGGATGATTAATGCTCCTAATGTCATTATGGATCATGAACAGCAGAGTTGCCTAGGTGGATGATTAATGCTCCTAATGTCATCATCATTATGGATAGTGAAAGGTACAATAGAAGACTCACAGTAGATAAGGTGGCTGGAACAGCACAGTAGGTAACAATGGTCCTAGCTAATGTTATTATAGATAATGTAGAGGTGGTGGCTGGAACAATACAGTAGGTAACAATGGTCCTAGCTAGTGTTATTATAGATAATGTAGATGGCTGAGCAGAACAACATGCCTAAATGTCAATATACTCCTGCCTTCACAACCCCTGCTAGCTTAACTTCCTACCTTCACAACCCCTGCTAGCTTAGCTTCCTACCTTCACAACCCGTGCTAGCTTAGCTTCCTGCCTTCACAACCCCTGCTAGCTTAGCTTCCTACCTTCACAACCCCTGCTAGCCTAGCTTCCTACCTTCACAACCCCTGCTAGCTTAACTTCCTACCTTCACAACCCTTGCTAGCTTAACTTACTATCTTCACAACCCCTGCTAGCTTAGCTTCCTACCTTCACAACCCCTGCTAGCCTAACTTCCTGCCTTCACAACCCCTGCTAGCTTAACTTCCTGCCTGCTCTTAGCCTCAAAGCAGCAGTCTGCTTTCACAACCCCTGCTAGCTTAGCTTCCTGCCTTCACAACCCCTGCTAGCTTAATTTCCTAACTTCACAACCCCTGCTAGCCTAGCTTCCTACCTTCACAACCCGTGCTAGCTTAGCTTCCTGCCTTCACAACCCCTGCTAGCACGGGTTGTGAAGGCAGACTGCTGCTGTGAGGCTAGGAGCAGGCAGGAAGTTAAGTTAGCAGGGGTTGTGAAGGCAGGAAGTTAAGTTAGCAGGGGTTGTGAAGGCAGGAAGCTGCTGTGAGGCTAAGAACCAACCGCAGCTACAGGAGAGGAGTGTGTAGGCTGTGTTTAGCATGCCTATGTGTGTATAAGTGAGGTGGGGGGTGGATGTGTGTGTGTGGCTGCTACTCCTCCTACACCCAGTGGAAATCAACTGAACACAGCTGCCTGCATGGAGAAATGACAGCTCTTTCTCATAAACACACTCCCACTCTATTTCTCCCCCCTCTCTCTCTCTCTCTCTCTCTCTCTCTCTCCTGCTCTCTCTCTCCTGCTCTCTCTCTCTTTCTCTCTCCATCTCTGTCTCTCTCTCCCCCTTCTCTCCCCTCTCTCTCTCTCCTGCTCTCTCTCTCTCTTTCTCTCCTCTCTCCCTCTCCTCCTCTCTCTCTCTCTTTCTCTCTCCATCTCTGTCTCTCTCTCCCCCTTCTCTCCCCTCTCTCTCTCTCTCCTGCTCTCTCTCTCTCTTTCTCTCTGTCTCTCCCTCTCTCTCTCTCCCTCTCTCCCTCTCTCTCTCTCTCTCTCTCTTTCTCTCTCTCTCTCTCTCTCTCTCTCGCTCTCTCTCGCTCTCTCTCGCTCTCTCTGCATCTGTGATGTTGTTGTCCCTGCGGAAGATCGAGCCCCTTCCATAGCAGGTAGTAACAGAAGTGGCAAGAACTGACGGAGGGTGGCGTTACACATCTCTACAAGTGTGAGAAATTACATGATCTGAAGATGAAGTGTTTTCCCACAGCCGTGCTCCATGTGAAACATGTGATCAATACATATGCAATTTCTTCCACAGTGGTACATCTCTGTCCATTTCCATCTAATCAGTTTTAATGAGAACAAGGCCCAGTAACAGGGGAGCATAAAATGACTTTTCATAGTCCTCATTTCTGCTGTAACCTTTCTCAAGACAAGTCTCAATGCAACAGGACAGCTGCTGAACAATGCTATAGGGACTTGTCTTGAGAAAGACCTTCACATTAAAAAAGTATAATTGATAACTTCACTGTAATTTGGTAATTTCTCTTTCTTTGTTTATGTTATAAAAGCATTAATGATACAGTACACATGCAATGGTTGTAAGACACCTGAGGTAAGTTAAATGTTGTGCCTTGACACCATTTGTGGAACCCTGAAAAGTGCTGAACCCTAAAATAACAGAATTCAGTCCCATTTAGTGAATTGATAGGTTACGTACCATTCCATCCATGCAACACTCCACAGTTCACAGAGTTGGGCAAATAAGACATTTACATTACATTACATTTTAGTCATTTAGCAGACGCTCTTATCCAGAGCGACTTACAGGAGCATTTAGGGTTAAGTGCCTTGCTTAAGGGCACATCGACAGATTTTTCACCTAGTCGGCTCGGGGATTAGAACCAGCGACCTTTCGGTTACTGGCACAACGCTCTTAACCACTAAGCTACCTGCCGCCCTAAACAGATTTCCTGGCTGTTGGTAAACTGTTTTAAACCATCATAGAGGTTGCATCCCAAATGGCACCCTATTCCCTACAAAGAGTACTACTTTGGCTATGGGCCCTGGTCAAAAGTAGTGCACTTCATAGGGAATAGGGATCCATTTGGGACTGAGGAAAGGAAGGAAACAGACTGAGGCTTTAAGATGAAGTGAACCTTTCATCAGAGAAACCGCTCTCCCTCCTCTCGCCATCTCTCTATCCTTCTCGCTCTCCTTTGCTCCCAGTCTGCAGACAGTCTGATTGAAATTGAGCAAGGTGTATGATCAGAATGAATTTATCCTCTGCGTTCGGCACCATTTCCAGGGCAGTATTGTAACGTTCGATGCCTGATGGAGGTCGGTGGCGTACAATCTTATCAAGAGAAGGAGGCTGCCTTGAGATTCTAAGCGTGTCCCAGCTCTTCAGTCACTTATTACACAGTGTGATGGCTTCAATGCTTTATCATAGAGCCAACAGCATAACAGAGGATAATCTTTGCTGCTTTTGCTAGCCGGCGTGTCTGCACTTCAGTCTATCAGCCCCAGGCACAGTCGAAATCTCCTCTCACTTTTTATATCGTTGGAATGGAACCAATACCGTCTGCATAATTTTAATGTGGCCTATTGTACTGTAACGTAGGACTTTGGAAAAGTATGGAGCGAAATAAATGATGTGTTCAAATATTATTTTGATATGTTAAAGTGCTGAGTATTAGCTAAGTACATACAGCGGTGCCAATTCCCCTTTTGAAAAGTGTGAGAGAGACAGATACTTTAGTACGTACACATCTCTATATACTGTAGGGCTCTGCATAGACCTACTTTACAATCAACTCACATGTACATGGATTAAGTCATGTAGGAAACATCATAAACCTACTTTACAATCAACTCACATGTACATGGATTAAGTCGTGTAGGATACATCATAAACCTTCTTTACAATCAACTCACATGTACATGGATTAAGTCATGTAGGATCCATCACCAGAATAAGGCATGTGTGCTTTGTTCCACTGACCAACTGACCCAGTAAGATGCTTAACAGGTCTACTTCATATGGTTTCTAGTGGAGGATAATGAAATCAATCTGTAAAGTGTGTGCTATTTTTCAGGGTGGACTTGAACTCCACTACTGGTATTGATTTACATTAAACAACATGAAGCACATATGGAAATGAATAAGTAGGGTCTACAGACTGTAACCACCTCCTCTCTCTGTGTAGGGTCTACATAGTGTAACCACCTCCTCTCTCTGTGTAGGGTCTACATAGTGTAACCACCTCCTCTCACTGTGTAGGGTCTATAGTGTAACCACCTCCTCTCACTGTGTAGGGTCTACATAGTGTAACCACCTCCTCTCACTGTGTAGGGTCTATAGTGTAACCACCTCCTCTCACTGTGTAGGGTCTACATAGTGTAACCACCTCCTCTCACTGTTTAGGGTCTACATAGTGTAACCACCTCCTCTCACTGTGTAGGGTCCAGATACTGTAACCACCTCCTCTCACTGTGTAGGGTCTACATAGTGTAACCACCTCCTCTCACTGTGTAGGGTCCACATAGTGTAACCACCTCCTCTCACTGTGTAGGGTCTACAGACTGTAACCACCTCCTCTCACTGTGTAGGGTCTACAGACTGTAACCACCTCCTCTCACTGTGTAGGGTCTACATAGTGTAACCACCTCCCCTCACTGTGTAGGGTCTACAGACTGTAACCATCTCCTCTCACTGTGTAGGGTCTACATAGTGTAACCACCTCCTCTCACTGTGTAGGGTCTATAGTGTAACCACCTCCTCTCACTGTGTAGGGTCTACATACTGTAACCACCTCCTCTCTCTGTGTAGGGTCTACAGACTGTAACCACCTCATCTCACTGTGTAGGGTCTACATAGTGTAACCACCTCCTCTCACTGTGTAGGGTCTACATAGTGTAACCACCTCCTCTCACTGTGTAGGGTCTACAGACTGTAACCATCTCCTCTCACTGTGTAGGGTATACATAGTGTAACCACCTCCTCTCACTGTGTAGGGTCTACATAGTGTAACCACCTCCTCTCTCTGTGTAGGGTCTACATAGTGTAACCACCTCCTCTCACTGTGTAGGGTCTACATAGTGTAACCACCTCCTCTCACTGTGTAGGGTCTACATAGTGTAACCACCTCCTCTCACTGTGTAGGGTCTACATAGTGTAACCACCTCCTCTCACTGTGTAGGGTCTACAGACTGTAACCACCTCCTCTCACTGTGTAGGGTCTACATAGTGTAACCACCTCCTCTCACTGTGTAGGGTCTACATACTGTAACCACCTCCTCTCTCTGTGTAGGGTCTTCATAGTGTAACCACCTCCTCTCACTGTGTAGGGTCTACATAGTGTAACCACCTCCTCTCACTGTGTAGGGTCTACATACTGTAACCACCTCCTCTCACTGTGTAGGGTCTACATAGTGTAACCACCTCCTCTCACTGTGTAGGGTCTACAGACTGTAACCATCTCCTCTCACTGTGTAGGGTATACATAGTGTAACCACCTCCTCTCACTGTGTAGGGTCTACATAGTGTAACCACCTCCTCTCTCTGTGTAGGGTCTACATAGTGTAACCACCTCCTCTCACTGTGTAGGGTCTACAGACTGTAACCACCTCCTCTCACTGTGTAGGGTCTACATAGTGTAACCACCTCCTCTCACTGTGTAGGGTCTACATACTGTAACCACCTCCTCTCTCTGTGTAGGGTCTTCATAGTGTAACCACCTCCTCTCACTGTGTAGGGTCTACATAGTGTAACCACCTCCTCTCACTGTGTAGGGTCTACATACTGTAACCACCTCCTCTCTCTGTGTAGGGTCTTCATAGTGTAACCACCTCCTCTCACTGTGTAGGGTCTACATAGTGTAACCACCTCCTCTCACTGTGTAGGGTCTACATAGTGTAACCACCTCCTCTCACTGTGTAGGGTCTATAGTGTAACCACCTCCTCTCACTGTGGTAGGGTCTACATAGTGTAACCACCTCCTCCTCACGTGTAGGTCTACCTAGTGTAACCACCTCCTCTCTCTGTTTAGGTCTACATAGTGTAACCCCTCCTCTCACTGTTTAGGGTCTACATAGTGTAACCACCTCCTCTCCTGTTAGGGTATACATATGTAACCCCTCCTCTCACTGTGTAGGGTCTACAGACTGTAACCACCTCCTCTCACTGTGTAAGGGTCTACATAGTGTAACCACCTCCGCTCACTGTGTAGGGTCTACATAGTGTACCACCTCCTCTCACGTGTATGGTCTACAATACTGTCACCACCTCCGCTCTCTGTGTCGGGTCCTTCATAGTGTAACCACCTCGCTCTCCGTGTAAGGGTCTTAGTGTAACACCTCCTCTCACTGTGTAGGTCTACATAGTGTACACCTCCTCTCACTGTGTATGTTCTACATAGTGTAACCACTCTCACTGTGTAGGGTCTACATAGTGTAACCACCTCCTCTCACT
This sequence comes from Coregonus sp. 'balchen', assembly GCA_902810595.1. Classification (NCBI taxonomy): domain Eukaryota; kingdom Metazoa; phylum Chordata; class Actinopteri; order Salmoniformes; family Salmonidae; genus Coregonus; species Coregonus sp. 'balchen'. Next base: position 43,679,829 of record LR778269.1, on the reverse strand, counting down.
GTGTAGGGTCTACATACTGTAACCACCTCCTCTCACTGTGTAGGGTCTACATAGTGTAACCACCTCCTCTCACTGTGTAGGGTCCACATAGTGTAACCACCTCCTCTCACTGTGTAGGGTCTACAGACTGTAACCACCTCCTCTCACTGTGTAGGGTCTACATAGTGTAACCACCTCCTCTCACTGTGTAGGGTCTACATAGTGTAACCACCTCCTCTCACTGTGTAGGGTCTACATAGTGTAACCACCTCCTCTCACTGTGTAGGGTCTACATAGTGTAACCACCTCCTCTCACTGTGTAGGGTCTACATAGTGTAACCACCTCCTCTCACTGTGTAGGGTCTACATAGTGTAACCACCTCCTCTCACTGTGTAGGGTCCAGATACTGTAACCACCTCCTCTCACTGTGTAGGGTCCACATAGTGTAACCACCTACTCTCACTGTGTAGGGTCTACATAGTGTAACCACCTCCTCTCTCTGTGTAGGGTCTACATAGTGTAACCACCTCCTCTCACTGTGTAGGGTCTACAGACTGTAACCATCTCCTCTCACTGTGTAGGGTCTACATAGTGTAACCACCTCCTCTCACTGTGTAGGGTCTACATAGTGTAACCACCTCCTCTCACTGTGTAGGGTCTACATACTGTAACCACCTCCTCTCTCTGTGTAGGGTCTACATAGTGTAACCACCTCCTCTCACTGTGTAGGGTCTATAGTGTAACCACCTCCTCTCACTGTGTAGGGTCTACATAGTGTAACCACCTCCTCTCACTGTGTAGGGTCTATAGTGTAACCACCTCCTCTCACTGTGTAGGGTCTACATAGTGTAACCACCTCCTCTCACTGTGTAGGGTCTACAGACTGTAACCACCTCCTCTCACTGTGTAGGGTCTACATAGTGTAACCACCTCCTCTCACTGTGTAGGGTCTACATAGTGTAACCACCTCCTCTCACTGTGTAGGGTCTACATTATGATACCACCTCCTAATTCTCTACATGACTTCTATGACTGTGGGAACGTTTTCTCATAGTGGGACATCAACTTTATCTTAGTAAGAGACGTAAAAGTATAAGGTCCTTACTGACTGACTGACTGACTGACTGACTGACTGACTGACTGACTGACTGTCTGACTGACTGACTGACTGACTGCTTTAGGCCCAGCCAATGTTCAATAATACTCTATTTTATACATATTGGACTTGTTAGATATTTCAGTATCTCCTTTATATTGGCTGTACTGATACTTCAGTATATTTCAGTATACCTTTATATTGCCTGTACTGATACTTCAGTATATTTCAGTATCTCCTTTATATTGGCTGTACTGATACTTCAGTATATTTCAGTATCTCCTTTATATTGTCTGTACTGATACTTCAGTATATTTCAGTATCTCCTTTATATTGTCTGTACTGATACTTCAGTATATTTCAGTATACCTTTATATTGGCTGTACTGATACTTCAGTATATTTCAGTATCTCCTTTATATTGGCTGTACTGATACTTCAGTATATTTCAGTATCTCCTTTATATTGGCTGTACTGATACTTCAGTATATTTTAGTATTTCCTTTATATTGCCTGTACTGATACTTCAGTATATTTCAGTATCTCCTTTATATTGGCTGTACTGATACTTCAGTATATTTCAGTATCTCCTTTATATTGGCTGTACTGATACTTCAGTATATTTCAGTATCTCCTTTATATTGGCTGTACTGATACTTCAGTATATTTCAGTATCTCCTTTATATTGGCTGTACTGATACTTCAGTATATTTCAGTATACCTTTATATTGGCTGTACTGATACTTCAGTATATTTCAGTATCTCCTTTATATTGGCTGTACTGATACTTCAGTATATTTCAGTATCTCCTTTATATTGTCTGTACTGATACTTCAGTATATTTCAGTATCTCCTTTATATTGGCTGTACTGATACTTCAGTATATTTCAGTATCTCCTTTATATTGGCTGTACTGATACTTCAGTATATTTCAGTATCTCCTTTATATTGTCTGTACTGATACTTCAGTATATTTCAGTATCTCCTTTATATTGGCTGTACTGATACTTCAGTATATTTCAGTATCTCCTTTATATTGGCTGTACTAATACTTCAGTATATTTCAGTATCTCCTGTGCCCAGCCCAAGGGAGAGATAGATGTAATCATGAAGCTTGCAGCAATCCTACAGTCTGATTGGAGGGCTAATTTTGGGATATTGGTTTGGCTGGGTAAATGAGGAGACTTTACAGAGATGGTGCAGTTGCATAGCAACTGTTGGAACTTAATTTTCAGCTAGCAGGGTTTGATATTAGGGGGCTGGAAATGGCTTTAATGGAAGTCTGGATGGATGGAAAGACAGATATTTTTGGTTTCATGCCAAAAAATAGGGGTTGAGTAGAAAACATGTTTTTAAAGAATTTAAAAAGGCAAGTCAACGTTTGTCCTGGCAAAGTGGATTTCCCTTGCAATGCATATATACAGCCAAAGTATAGTGAATTATATACAGCCATAGTATAGTGAATTATATAAAGCCATAGTATAGTGAATTATATACAGCCATAGTATAGTGAATTATATACAGCCATAGTATAGTGAATTATATACAGCCATAGTATAGTGAATTATATACAGCCATAGTATAGTGAATTATATACAGCCAAAGTATAGTGAATTATATACAGCCATAGTATAGTGAATTATATACAGCCATAGTATAGTGAATTATTTACAGCCATAGTATAGTGAATTATATAAAGCCATAGTATAGTGAATTATATACAGCCATAGTATAGTGAATTATATACAGCCATAGTATAGTGAATTATATAAAGCCATAGTATAGTGAATTATATAAAGCCATAGTATAGTGAATTATATACAGCCATAGTATAGTGAATTATATACAGCCATAGTATAGTGAATTATATAAAGCCATAGTATAGTGAATTATTTACAGCCATAGTATAGTGAATTATATACAGCCATAGTATAGTGAATTATATAAAGCCATAGTATAGTGAATTATATAAAGCCATAGTATAGTGAATTATATACAGCCATAGTATAGTGAATTATTTACAGCCATAGTATAGTGAATTATATACAGCCATAGTATAGTGAATTATATACAGCCATAGTATAGTGAATTATATACAGCCATAGTATAGTGAATTATTTACAGCCATAGTATAGTGAGTTATATACAGCCATAGTATAGTGAATTATATACAGCCATAGTATAGTGAATTATATGAAGCCATAGTATAGTGAATTATATAAAGCCATAGTATAGTGAATTATATACAGCCATAGTATAGTGAATTATATACAGCCATAGTATAGTGAATTATATACAGCCATAGTATAGTGAATTATATACAGCCATAGTATCGTGAATTATTTACAGCCATAGTATAGTGAAATTATATACAGCCATAGTATAGTGAATTATATACAGCCATAGTATAGTGAATTATATACAGCCATAGTATAGTGAATTATATACAGCCATAGTATAGTGAATTATTACAGCCATAGTATAGTGAATTATATACAGCCATAGTATAGTGAATTATATACAGCCATAGTATAGTGAGTTATATACAGCCATAGTATAGTGAATTATATACAGCCATAGTATAGTGAATTATATACAGCCATAGTATAGTGAATTATATACAGCCATAGTATAGTGAATTATATACAGCCATAGTATAGTGAATTATATACAGCCATAGTATAGTGAATTATATACAGCCATAGTATAGTGAATTATATACAGCCATAGTATAGTGAATTATATACAGCCATAGTATAGTGAATTATATACAGCCATAGTATAGTGAATTATATACAGCCATAGTATAGTGAATTATTTACAGCCATAGTATAGTGAATTATATACAGCCATAGTATAGTGAATTATATACAGCCATAGTATAGTGAATTATATACAGCCATAGTAAAGTGAATTATATACAGCCATAGTATAGTGAATTATATACAGCCATAGTATAGTGAATTATATACAGCCATAGTATAGTGAATTATATAAAGCCATAGTATAGTGAATTATATAAAGCCATAGTATAGTGAATTATATACAGCCATAGTATAGTGAATTATTTACAGCCATAGTATAGTGAATTATATACAGCCATAGTATAGTGAATTATATAAAGCCATAGTATAGTGAATTATATAAAGCCATAGTATAGTGAATTATATACAGCCATAGTATAGTGAATTATATACAGCCATAGTATAGTGAATTATATACAGCCATAGTATAGTGAATTATATAAAGCCATAGTATAGTGAATTATATACAGCCATAGTATAGTGAATTATATACAGCCATAGTATAGTGAATTATATACAGCCATAGTATAGTGAATTATTTACAGCCATAGTATAGTGAATTATATACAGCCATAGTATAGTGAATTATATAAAGCCATAATAGTGAATTATATAAAGCCATAGTATAGTGAATTATATACAGCCATAGTATAGTGAATTATTTACAGCCATAGTATAGTTAATTATATACAGCCATAGTATAGTGAATTATATACAGCCATAGTATAGTGAATTATATACAGCCATAGTATAGTGAATTATTTACAGCCATAGTATAGTGAATTATATACAGCCATAGTATAGTGAATTATATACAGCCATAGTATAGTGAATTATATAAAGCCATAGTATAGTTAATTATATAAAGCCATAGTATAGTGAATTATATACAGCCATAGTATAGTGAATTATATACAGCCATAGTATAGTGAATTATATACAGCCATAGTATAGTGAATTATATACAGCCATAGTATAGTGAATTATTTACAGCCATAGTATAGTGAATTATATACAGCCATAGTATAGTGAATTATATACAGCCATAGTATAGTGAATTATATACAGCCATAGTATAGTGAATTATATACAGCCATAGTATAGTGAATTATTTACAGCCATAGTATAGTGAATTATATACAGCCATAGTATAGTGAATTATATACAGCCATAGTATAGTGAATTATATACAGCCATAGTATAGTGAGTTATATACAGCCATAGTATAGTGAATTATATACAGCCATAGTATAGTGAATTATATACAGCCATAGTATAGTGAATTATATACAGCCATAGTATAGTGAATTATATACAGCCATAGTATAGTGAATTATATACAGCCATAGTATAGTGAATTATTTACAGCCATAGTATAGTGAATTATATACAGCCATAGTATAGTGAATTATATACAGCCATAGTATAGTGAATTATATACAGCCATAGTATAGTGAATTATATACAGCCATAGTATAGTGAATTATATACAGCCATAGTATAGTGAATTATTTACAGCCATAGTATAGTGAATTATATACAGCCATAGTATAGTGAATTATATAAAGCCATAGTATAGTGAATTATATAAAGCCATAGTATAGTGAATTATATACAGCCATAGTATAGTGAATTATTTACAGCCATAGTATAGTGAATTATATACAGCCATAGTATAGTGAATTATATACAGCCATAGTATAGTGAATTATATACAGCCATAGTATAGTGAATTATATACAGCCATAGTATAGTGAATTATATAAAGCCATAGTATAGTGAATTATATAAAGCCATAGTATAGTGAATTATTTACAGCCATAGTATAGTGAATTATATACAGCCAAAGTATAGTGAATTATATAAAGCCATAGTATAGTGAATTATATACAGCCATAGTATAGTGAATTATTTACAGCCATAGTATAGTGAATTATATAAAGCCATAGTATAGTGAATTATATAAAGCCATAGTATAGTGAATTATATACAGCCATAGTATAGTGAATTATATACAGCCTTAGTATAGTGAATTATATACAGCCATAGTATAGTGAATTATATACAGCCATAGTATAGTGAATTATATACATCCAAAGTATAGTGAATTATATAAAGCCATAGTATAGTGAATTATATAAAGCCATAGTATAGTGAATTATATACATCCAAAGTATAGTGAATTATATACAGCCAAAGTATAGTGAATTATATAAAGCCATAGTATAGTGAATTATATACAGCCATAGTATAGTGAATTATATACAGCCAAAGTATAGTGAATTATATAAAGCCATAGTATAGTGAATTATATACAGCCATAGTATAGTGAATTATTTACAGCCATAGTATAGTGAATTATATAAAGCCATAGTATAGTGAATTATATAAAGCCAAAGTATAGTGAATTATATACAGCCATATTATAGTGAATTATATACAGCCAAAGTATAGTGAATTATATAAAGCCATAGTATAGTGAATTATATAAAGCCATAGTATAGTGAATTATTTACAGCCATAGTATAGTGAATTATATAAAGCCGTAGTATAGTGAATTACAGTGCATTTCGAAAGTATTCAGACCCACATTTTGTTATGTTACAGCCTTATTCTAAAATGGATTAAATAATTTTTTACCCTCATCAATCTACACACAATACTCCATAATGGCAAAGTAAAAACAGGTTTAAAAAAACTGAAGTCAAATGTTTCTAAGGTATGAAAAAGGTAGCCCCCCTCCACTCTATCAAAAGTCTTCTCAGCATCTAGAGAGATTAACATCTCTGGTAGCTTTGAGATAGAAGGATTATACATAACATTAAAGAGTCGTCTGATATTTGAGAAACAATGTCTATTTTTTATAGACAGAGGAAATAACAGATGGTAAAACCGACTCCAAACGCATAGCTAATAGTTTAGCTAAGAGCTTAACATGCACATTGAGCAGTGAGATTGGGCGATGGGACCCGTAGGAGAGAGGGTCTTTATTATTTTTCAATATCAATTAAATGGAGGCCTGTGTTAAGGATAGAGGGAGAGAGACTGATTCAAAGGATTCAATAAACATATTAATCCTTTGATGGTGCCGGAGAAGATGGCTGCCGTTTTACAGCCCTCTAACCAATTGTACTATTATGTGTGTTTTTTTTGCGTTATTTGTAATTGATTCTGTACATAATGTTTCTGCCACCGTCTGTTATGACCAAAAAGAGCTTCTGGATATCAGGACAGCGATTACTCACCTCGTATTGGACGAAGATTTTTTCTTCAACGAGTCGGACGCGAAGGATATCCTACAGACACCCGACAAGGCCCAAATCCCCGTCATTCGCATGAGAAAGAGACGGAGATATCGTGGACGTAGGTCGGGGTGCCTTGTAAGGATCCGACGGCGAGCGAGTAAACTGCCTCTTCCATCAAACCTATTAGCCAATGTTCAATCATTTGAAAATAAATTAGACGACCTAAGATTAAGGTTATCCTACCAACGGGACATTAAAAACTGTAATATGTTATGTTTCACCGAGTCGTGGCTGAACGACAACATGGATAACATACAGCTGGTGGGATATACGCTACATCGGCAGGATAGAACGACTGACTCCGGTAAGACAAGGGGTGGCGGGCTGTGTATATTTGTAAACAACAGCTGGTGCACGAAATCTAACATTAAGGAAGTCTCAAGGTTTTGCTCACCTGAGGTAGAGTATCTCATGATAAGCTGTAGACCACACTATTTACCAAGAGACTTTTCATCTATATTTTTCGTAGCTGTCTATCTACCACCACAAACCGATGCTGGCATTAAGATTGCACTCAATGAGCAGTATAAGGCCATAAGTAAACAGGAAAACGCTCATCCAGAGGCAGCGCTCCTAGTGTCCGGGGACTTTAATGCAGGGAAACTTAAATACGTTCTACCTAATTTCTAACAGCATGTCACATGTGCAACCAGAGGAAAAAAAACTCTAGACCACCTTTACTCCACACACAGAGACGCATACAAAGCTCTCCCTCGCCCTCCATTTGGCAAATCTGACCATAACTCTATCCTCCTGATTCCTGCTTATAAGCAAAAACTAAAGCAGGAAGCACCAGTGACTCGGTTAATAAAAAAGTGGTCAGATGACGCAGATGCTAAGCTATAGGACTGTTTTGCTAGCACAGACTGGAATATGTTCCGGGATTCTTCAGATAGCATTGAGGAGTACACCACATCAGTCACAGGCTTCATCAATAAGTGCATTGATGACGTCGTCCCCACAGTGACCGTACGTACATACCCCAACCGGAAGCCATGGATTACAGGCAACATCCGCACTAAGCTAAAGGGTAGTGCTGCCTCTTTCAAGGAGTGGGACTCTAACCCGGACGCTTATAAGAAATCCCACTATGGCCTCCGATGAACCATCAAACAGGCAAAGAGTCAATACAGGACTAAGATTGAATCGTACTACACCGGCTGTGATGCTCGTCGGATGTGGCAGGGCTTGAAAACTATTACAGACTACAAAGGGAAGCACAGCCGCGAGCTACCCAGTGACACAAGCCTACCAGATGAGCTAAATCACTTCTATGCTTGCTTCGAGGCAAGCAACACTGAAGCATGCATGAGAGCACCAGCTGTTCCAGATGACTATGTGATCACGCTCTCCGTAGCCGATGTGAGTAAGACTTTTAAGCAGGTCAACATTCACAAGGCCGCAGGGCCAGACGGATTACCAGGACGTGTACTCCGAGCATGTGCTGACCAACTGGCAAGTGTCTTCACTGACATTTTCAAAATGTCCCTGACTGAGTTTGTAATACCAACATGTTTCAAGCAGACCACCATAGTCCCTGTGACCAAGGACACTAAGATAACCTGCCTAAATGACTACCGACCCGTAGCACTCACGTCTGTAGCCATGAGGTGCTTTGAAAGGCTGGTCATGAATCACATCAACACCATTATCCCAGAAACCCTAGACCAACTCCAATTTGCATATCGCCCCAACAGATCCACAGATGATGCAATCTCTATTGCACTCCACACTGCCCTTTCCCACCTGGACAAGAGGAACACCTACGTGAGAATGCTATTCATTGACTACAGCTCAGCGTTCAACACCATAGTGCCCTCAAAGCTCATCACTAAGCTAAGGATCCTGGGACTAAACACCTCCCTCTGCAACTGGATCCTGGACTTCCTGACGGGCCGCCCCCCAGGTGGTAAGGGTAGGTAACAACACATCTGCCACGCTGATCCTCAACACGGGGGCCCCTCAGGGGTGCGTGCTCAGTCCCCTCCTGTACTCCTAAGACTCCTGAACAGCTAATCATGGCTACCCGGACTATTTGCACTGCCCCCCCACCCCCACCCCTTCCCCCTCTTTTATGCTGCTGCTACTCTGTTTATTATTTACGCATAGTCACTTTAACTCTACCCACATGTACATATTACATCAATTACCTCGACTAACTGGTGCCCCCGCACATTGACTCTGCACCGGTACCCCCCTGTATATATAGCCTCCCTACTGTTATTTTGATTTACTTCTGCTCTTTAGTTATTTGCTTTCATTTTTTTTACTTAACACTTTTTTTATTTTACTTTTTTATAAAAAAAAGCATTGTTGGTTAAGGGCTTGTAAGTAAGCATTTCACTGTAATGTCTACACCTGTTGTATTCGGCGCATGTGGCAAATACAATTTGATTTGATAATCAAGAGCGGGGCTAATTTATCCAGAAACTTCTTATAGAATTCTATTGGGTACCCATCTGGTCCAGGACATTTACCACCTTGCGTTGCACGTGCCGCTTCTGAAATCTCTTCCATGGTGATAGGTTCCTCCAATTGAAGCTTGGGAGACTCAATCAATTGTTGGGACAGTTAAGAGTATTAAACAATGTATCAAGAGCCGAGGGGTCAGCAGACTGTTCCCAAGTGTGTAAAGAGGCATAGCAGTCTTTAAACTGGTTATTTATTAGCTGGGGATCTATTGTTGCACCTGTAGTCGTTTGAATTTGATCCATTTCTTGAGCAGAGGAAGACTGGCGAATTTGATGAGAAAGCAATTTACTTGCCTTGTCACCATACTCATAGTGAGTATGTCGCGACTTAAGCAGCAGTTCCTCAATTTGGCCTGTTGACAAGGTATCGAATTCAACTTGTAAAGAGAGTCGATCCCTGTGCACGTTTGGGGATGGTGAGGTAGCGTTAAGTATTGTCTAACTGTAAAATACGAATTGTCAGTTCAGAGAGTCTCTTTTTCCTTGTTTTTCTTTCAAAACTAGTGACATGATTTGACCTCTAATGTAGGCCTTAACATTCTCCCACAGAATACATGCTGAAATGTCGGGGGGTGTCGTTAGTAGCTATAAAAACATAAATCTGAGCAGTCAGAAAGTTGACAGAACTTTCATCAGACAGCAAGCGCGTATTAAAACGCCAAGGTACATGAGGCTCGGTCCCACCACCAACTGATAGCTCTACAGTCAGAGGGGCGCGATCAGACGTGACAGTGGAGTTGTATGAGCATGAGCGAACAGAGGAAAGTTTGGATAACCAAGCAGACTTTGAAGATGTGTTAATTTTGTTGGAGGAATGATCCAAAGCAATTAAAATCGGCTCCCTAGATTAATAAGTGTGAGGTCATATCTGGAAGTGAAGACAGAAAGGCACGAAAAAAAAATCTGTCATCCCAATTTGGTGCATAGATATTGGCAAGGATCAATGGAGTATTATAGATTCTGCCAATGACAATAATATATCTGCATCTGAAACAACATAGGATGAAACAAAGGGCAGTGATTTGTGTATCAGAATTGCAGCTGTGGAGTGATAAAGTTGGCCTACCCAGCCTTTTCGCAATCTAAAGTGATCTGAAACGCTCAGATGGGTTTCTTGTAAGAAAGCAATCTGTGTTCCCAGATGTTGAAGATGATGAAGTACTCTACTACGTTTGACTGGTTGGTTCAGACCTTTACAGTTCCAACTAGAAAATGTTAGTATACTCCCAGTCGACTGCCCTGTTAAATTAGGTTGTTGAGTCCCAGTGGACTGCCCTATTAAATCAGGTTGTTGAGTCCCAGTGGACTGCCCTATTAAATCAGGTTGTTGAGTCCCAGTGGACTGCCCTATTAAATCAGGTTGTTGAGTCCCAGTGGACTGCCCTGTTAAATCAGGTTGTTGAGTCCCAGTGGACTGCCCTATTAAATCAGGTTGTTGAGTCCCAGTGGACTGCCCTATTAAATCAGGTTGTTGAGTCCCAGTGGACTGCCCTATTAAATCAGGTTGTTGAGTCCCAGTGGACTGCCCTATTAAATCAGGTTGTTGAGTCCCAGTGGACTGCCCTATTAAATCAGGTTGTTGAGTCCCAGTGGACTGCCCTATTAAATCAGGTTGTTGAGTCCCAGTGGACTGCCCTATTAAATTAGGTTGTTGAGTCCCAGTGGACTGCCCTGTTAAATCAGGTTGTTGAGTCCCAGTGGACTGCCCTATTAAATCAGGTTGTTGAGTCCCAGTGGACTGCCCTATTAAATCAGGTTGTTGAGTCCCAGTGGACTGCCCTGTTAAATCAGGTTGTTGAGTCCCAGTGGACTGCCCTATTAAATTAGGTTGTTGAGTCCCAGTGGACTGCCCTATTAAATTAGGTTGTTGAGTCCCAGTGGACTGCCCTATTAATTCAGGTTGTTGAGTCCCAGTGGACTGCCCTATTAAATCAGGTTGTTGAGTCCCAGTGGACTGCCCTATTAAATTAGGTTGTTGAGTCCCAGTGGACTGCCCTATTAAATTAGGTTGTTGAGTCCCAGTGGACTGCCCTATTAAATCAGGTTGTTGAGTCCCAGTGGACTGCCCTATTAAATTAGGTTGTTGAGTCCCAGTGGACTGCCCTATTAAATCAGGATGTTGAGTGTAGCCTTTTTAAATGCGGAAGACCAAACCTGACATACGCGAAATAATAAAACAAAACTACCTCCCACCCGCTGAAGCGTCTTCCCTAACAAGACGTACGCACCCCCCCCCCCCCCCCCCCCCCCCCCAGTATACAAGCTCCTGAATACTCTCCAGGAAATACAGTGTTTCCAGTAGCTAGACTAAACTCTAACCAAGTGGTGCGTTGTGACAATTATATTATAAAAGATAAAAAATATTTAAAAACAATGATCGAAAAGCACACTTTACCAATAGCGCCAAGTAAAGTGACAACAGGGTGTTAAATCAAATAACACAGGCAGCTTATGGCCTCGACAAAAAATAAAAGGGAACCTGTTCCACAAGCATTTTTTGTAATATACATTATATGAGTAGAGGCTTACTATTTCAGCTAACAATGAGGAAAATGTACGTATAATGCAAATAAAAAAAAACAGGAGGCACTGTAGTAGGCTACAAGTGTCGGGCCTTACCTATAAAACACTGCACTGCAGATGGGATAAATATCCATCTCGTTGCTCCGGTCAGTATGGGGGAGCAGTTTCCTTCAAGTTCTTGTTGATAAAGTCAATTGCAGCGGTCGGGTCGTTGAACTTGTGAAGAGCTCCGCTTGGTAGTGTGATCCTGAGCTCGGCTGGGAAGCAGAGGCCAAACTTGACTCCCGGACAGGTGTGCAGAAGGGTCTTTGCGTTACCGAACTCCACTCGTTTCTTGGCCACGGAGGCAGTGAAGTCTGGGAAGATGGACAGTCTCTTGCCTCGGTACAGTAAAGGTGATGCTTCTCCAGCTCGGTGGAGGATCTGGTCCCGGACGTGGTAGTAATGCACTCTTATCACAAAGGGCCGTGGGAGCCACCCTCTCTGGGTCTAGCACGCAGTGACCTATGGGCATGGTCTAAGAGGGGGTTTTTCTTCAAGGTTAAGCATGTCCTGCAATAGTTGGGAAACAAAGTCTGTTGGGCGAGGTCCCTTCAGACCCTCAGCAATGCCCACCAGGAGTATGTTGTGGCGGCGTTGACACGTCCTTCTAGGTCCTCACATATTTCTTTAAGCGCTTTAACATCAGATGAGAGCGAATTCACTGTGACCTGAAGGGTGGTCAGGTCTTCACTGTAAGACACAGCAGAGCGCTCTAGTTCAAGTATGGTAGTACCCTGTGTAGTCACTGTTGCCTGTGGTGCAGCTACAGATGATTTCAGTTCTTCCTTAATTAAAGACATTTCTGAGTGGAGAGTTGTGGAGAGAGTGTCCATTTTCGTGTCAAGTTTATCATATACACTACCGTTCGAAAGAAAAGCAATTTTTTTGTCCATTAAAATAACATCAAATTGATCAGAAATACAGTTTAGACATTGTTAATGTTGTAAATGGCTATTGTAGCTGGAAACAGCTGAATTTTTTAATGGAATATCTACATAGGCACACAGAGGCCCATTATCAGCAACCATCTGTCCTGTGTTCCAATAGCACGTTGTGTTTGCTAATCCAAGTTTAGCATTTTAAAAGGCTAATTGATCTTTAGAAAACCCTTTTGCAATTATGTTAGCACAGCTGAAAACTGTTGTGCTGATTAAAGAAGCAATAAAACTGGTCTTCTTGAGACTAGTTGAGTATCTGGAGCATCAGCAATTGTGGGTGTGATTAGAGGCTCAAAATGGCCAGAAACAAATAACTTTCTTCTGAAACTTGTCAGTCTATTCTTGTTCTGAGAAATAAAGGCTATTCCATGCGAGAAATTGCCAAGAAACTGAAGATCTCGTACAACGCTGTGTACTACTCCCTTCACAGAACAGCACAAACTGGCTCTAATCAGAATAGAAAGAGGAGTGGGAGGCCCCGGTGCACAACTGAGCAAGAGGACAAATACATTAGAGTGTCTAGTTTGAGAAACAGATGCCTCACAGGTCCTCAACTGGCAGCTTCATTAAATAGTACCCGCAAAACACCTGTCTCAATGTCAACAGTGAAGAGACGATTCCAGGATGCTGACCTTCTAGGCAGAGTTGCAAAGAAAAAATCCAGTGTTCTTTTGCCCATCTTAATGTTTTCTTTTTTTATTGGCCAGTCTGAGATATGGCTTTTTCTTTGCAACTTTGCCTAGGTCAGCATCCCGGAGTCGCCTCTTCACTGTTGATGTTGAGACTGGTGTTTTGGGGATACTATTTAATGAAGCTGCCAGTTGAGGACCTGTGAGGCGTATGTTTCTCAAACTAGACACTCTAATGTATTTGTCCTCTTGCTCAGTTGTGCACCGGGGACGCCCTCTCCTAGGGAGAGTGACATGTTCGATGCCGATATAACGTAGGGACGAAATCGAGTGGTTCGCTTCCAAAAAGTGTGCAGCGACTGGCTATGTTGAGTTTTTGCTACGATGCTCCGAGATTCGTACTTTTAATTTGCGCTTTGTTTTACCCACATAATTTTTACCACAAGGACAAGTTATAAGATAAATAACTGCCTTAGTGGAGCACGTAAAATTACCTGTGATTGGGATCTGTTTCCCTGTTTGGGGGTGTTTGAAGGATCTACATTTGTAAGTGCCATTGCATCGAGCGCAGCCATTTCACTTGAAGTTTCCGTCCGGTAGAGGCGCAAATAGACGTTGTGCAGGGATATTTAGGGGTGGTAAATCAGAGTTTACCAATTGATCTCTGAGATTTCTGCCCCGCGAGAATACAACCAAGGGAGGGTCCGAAAACACATTACCAATACTGTCATCGGATCTTAGAATGTGCCAATGTTTGTGAAAAATTCCCTTATTTTGTTCAGAGCACTTTGAATAGCGTGTATAATTGGAACGCAATAATGTTTCTTTTTGCGAGACTGTCCTTGAAAGAGTTCAGGTCTCGATTTGTTTTGAATTTTCTCAATGGCAGTATTAATCTGACCATTTTTGTAACCCCTCTCCTTGAATTTTCTTTGCGTCTCAGCCATATTTTTCGTCCCTAAGTTATATCGGCATCGAACATGTCACCCTCCCCAGGAGAGGGGGTGACCTCGACAATTTATTGTTAAAACGAGAGGCTGCCTGGATCTATAATTTAAAGACCCGTGCTCCCTTCGGTCTCAACGTAGACTTTGATTTGAAGCCTCCTGAGTGGCGCAGTGGTCTAAGGCGCTGTATTGCAGTGCAAGCTGTGCCACTAGAGATCCTGGTTCGAATCCAGGCTCTGTCGTAGCTGGCCGCATGACTGGGAGACCCATAGGGCGGTGCACAATTGGCCCAGGGTAGGGTAGGGGAGGGAATGGCCAGCAGGGATGTAGCTCAGTTGGTAGAGCATGGTGTTTGCAACGCCAGGGTTGTGGGTTCGATTCCCACGGGGGGGTATTAAAAAAAATAATGTATTCCCTCACTAACTGTAAGTCGCTCTGGATAAGAGCGTCTGCTAAAATGTAAATGTAAAGCCGTTCTTATGATTTTGCTATTCATTGTAAATGTTTGTGGACCTATGTAGCCAAATTGTATCTATGATCGTATGCTATCTATTCATGTTTTTTTTTGTATGTTCTGTTTATCTGTGAATTAACCAATGATATCAGGCCACACCTGGCCATGATTACTGACACCTGTGTGTGTCCTTTGACCCTATATAAACTAGTGACCCGCAGTGTCTGTCATTACACCCTGATGAAGACAGCTTGTCTGTCCAAACGTTGGTTATTAGGTTATTACATTAGTGCATCTGAGCTCCTAGAGGTTGTCCTGTCTGTCAGGTATGTCAGTTACCCGAGTGATCATGTGTGATAAGCACTGGTTGCATAATATATCCTCCTCTAGGGCGTTAGCATATTAGGTTTCGTCTTCATACGTAAAGTCTCCTGAGTGGCGCAGTGGTCTAAGGCACTGCATTGCAGTGCTAGCTGTGCCACTAGAGATCCTGGTTCGAATCCAGGCTCTGTTGCAGCCGGCCGTGACCGGGAGACTCATGGGCAGCTCACAATTGGCCTAGCGTTGTCCAGGGCAGGGGAGGGAATGGCTGGCAGGGATGTAGCTCAGTTGATAGAGCATGGTGTTTGCAATGCCAGGGTTGTGGGTTCGATTCCCATGGGGGACCAGTATGAAAAATAATTTTAAAAAATGTATTCACTGTAAGTCGCTCTGGATAATAGCGTCTGCTAAATGACTAAAATGTAAAAATACGTGGCATTGGTAGGTTTCATTTTTGGTCATGACTTCATTTTTTGGTCACTAGACAACTGGAGAGACCACTGTTTTAATTTCTGTTTGTATTATTTTCATAGAGGATTTCAATAAGAATGCTACCTGTGGTCCTCTGTAGCTCAACTGGTAGCGCACGGCGCTTGTAACGCCAAGGTAGTGGGTTCGATCCCCGGGACCACCCATACACAAAAATGTATGCACGCATGACTGTAAGTCGCTTTGGATAAAAGCGTCTGCTAAATGTCATTATATTATTATATACCATAAACTAGTCTAGACCTACTCAGCATTAGGTCAAGTGATCATGAGGAAGATATGGCGCATGGAAAGGGATACTTAAGGAAATGAAACTCATCCATTGTAATGATGCTATAAATAGTCCTGTTACTGAAACTCTTCACTTGGTAAGACATCACATACCAGACAGAGCAACATCATGGGTATCCAGGGTTTGACCAGCTTTATAGATGATTATGGAACGTTTTTAAAAGATGATCACTTCAGAAAGAGCAAGCTGGTCATAGATGGTAGTAATTTCTACCACTTGCTTTATTCTGACTTAGGTTTGGATCAGAAGCACGGAGGAGATTATGATGCTTTTGAGGACAAGGTCTGCAATTTCTTCAAGGTTCTGAGAGATTGCGACATTGACCCTTATGTGATTATAGATGGAGGCTCCGACCACACCGACAAAAAGTTTGAAACTCTCCGACAACGAGCTCAATCAAAGATCAACACAGCCAACAATTTATCCACGGGGCTTCAGGGGGGCAGTATAGTACCAACCCTCGTCAAACAAGTCTTCAAACAGGTCCTCTCCAGCCTGAAGGTGCCATTCGCACAGTGCATCTTTGAGGCAGACCAAGAAATAGCCGCCTTGGCTCGAAGGTGGAACTGTCCGGTTCTGTCCAATGACAGTGATTTTTATATTTTTGATATCCAGGCAGGATATCTGCCCATCTCCCATTTTCAGTGGCAGAAAGCATCTGTGCAACGTGGGAGTTCTCAAAGATCCATTCCCTGCAAGCGCTACACCACAACAAGCTTCTGCAGACAAGTCAACATCAACAGACAGCTTCTCCCAGTCTTTGCTGTCATCGCAGGAAACGACTATGTCAACTTGCGTAACATGGGCGTGTCCATTAAGTGGGAAGATTACTCGTCGATGAAACCCAATCGGAAGCCAAGTAAGTTTTAATAAATTGTGTATACTGAAGTATACATAATTACTACAGATGCATACAATACTGTAGCGAACGGCGGGGCACACAAGCGAACGCAGGTAGCTGGTGTGAAAGGCAAACATTCTACGCATCGTGCCAACAGGGTTAACACACTTGGTGGGAATTGTAACGTTGCTCATATAGCGAGGATCGCTACAATACACTTCAAATACGATTTTGTATTTTATTTTATTTATTAGGATCCCCATTTAGCCGACGCCAATGGAGACATCTAGTCTTACTGGGGTCCGACACATAACGAAAAATACATTACAGACAAAATACTTTACAATTTACATAAATAAAATACAAAATCAGGCAATGGCAATCTCCTCTGCATAAATCATGTGCAGGCTTAATATTACTGCCTGGTTGGAAGCCTCTCTCTTTTGACGGCTGAAATTGAATGGGACATTCAGAGAGAGAGAGAGAGAGAGAGAGAGAGAGAGAGAGAGAGAGAGAGGGAGAGGGAGACGGAGAGAGAGACAGAGACAGAGACAGACAGAGAGAGAGAGAGAGAGAGAGAGAGAGAGAGAGAGACAGAGACAGACAGAGAGAGAGAGAGAGAGAGAGAGAGAGAGAGAGAGAGAGAGAGAGAGAGAGAGGTTGTATGTGTAGTATACGACAACGTGTGTGCGTGTTTGTGTTCATCCTCATGTACGAGTGTGTGTGTGAGTAGTTAATGTGCTGTTGCATTGCAGAGGTTTCTGTCATATTTCTTCCCCCCAATGATTATTGGGCCCTAAATGATTTCCATGTAATCACAGTCATAAAACTACAGATGTCATTTAATGCATTTCAAACAGTGATTATCAGCCCCCAAACCTCCATATTGGTAAACATTATCTTTATCTTTGTGTTAGTAGAGGACTCAATATAGAAGAAACATACTTTGTGTCCCAATC
>LR778269.1:43652364-43661639 GCA_902810595.1 Coregonus sp. 'balchen' | reverse complement strand
CATGGTATAATCGGTTATGGTCATGGTAATGATCAGGGTTATGATTGTCATGCACCAGTCATTTCGTAATCTTTGCCCTCTCGCTGGTGTCACTGGTGACACTGATTGCAAACCATTCCAAACGCTACAGATAAGCCTATATGATTAATCTGTATTCTTACCATTACTGTAAGTTATACTTCAATATATATTTTAATATTGTATATTTTAAATGAACTATTGATGTAACATTAAATAAATTATTATTTTGTAATAAAATATAGCAAAGGCTTTGTGATCAAATTCATCAGGGATTATATT
The DNA here is from genome assembly GCA_902810595.1 of Coregonus sp. 'balchen'. Lineage (NCBI taxonomy): Eukaryota > Metazoa > Chordata > Actinopteri > Salmoniformes > Salmonidae > Coregonus > Coregonus sp. 'balchen'. The sequence goes on along the minus strand of LR778269.1, from coordinate 43,661,339 downwards.
TTGTTAAATCTTGCAGCGTTGCGATAAAAAATAAGAAGATTTTAACGAAGTGCTCATTCAAATTTCACCCAGTCCACCTCTGGGAATAGGTTACTTGATAAACAATCAGCACATTAAACCCACAGTAACAACAGCTATGTGCTTGTGTCAACACATTTTTGTGATCTTGCAGTAAATTTGCATTGCATGTTACTTGAGTAACTTACCTTGTGCATCAAACCTACAATAGCACGAACTCAATTAGACACGCTTGATTGCACTTCTGAGGAGCGGAGACTTTAGCAGAAAATGAGCAGGAAAGATTCAATGTAATTCATTAGAGAATAAGGATGCTCCTTGAATAAATGCTGATTTTGTTTTTCTCACATACAGGACCAGAACCAGCAGGAAGACAACGGCAGACTAATGTTTTACGTTTCTGTCAATTAGGTACAAAAATATCGTTGTATGAAAGGTGAATTGGCACTGATTACATCACAAACCTTTGTTTGTGAAGTTTCTTCATGTCGCCTGCATCAGCCAATAACAGACCAGTTGTTTCTTCATGTCACCTGCGTCAGCCAATAACAGACCAGTTGTTTCTTCATGTCACCTGCATCAACCAATAACAGGCCAGTTGTTTCTTAATTTGACCTGCATCAGCCAATAACCATCAGCCAATAACAGACCAGTTGTTTCTTCCTGTTTTTCAACAATATACAACAAGCATGATGCTTCCAAACTTTGAAAAAAGACAAATGATTTACCCCTGCACCTACCCAGTTTCAGTTTGTCTGGTACATATAGCTCTGTAAATGATTTACCCCTGCACCTACCCAGTTTCAGTCTGTCTGGTACATATATCTCTGTAAATGATTTACCCATGCACATAAACAGTTTCAGTTTGTCTGGTAGATATATCTCCATAAATAATTTACCCCTGCACCTACCCAGTTTCAGTTTGTCTGGTACATAAAGCTCTGCAAATGATTTACCCCTGCACCTACCCAGTTTCAGTTTGTCTGGTACATAAAGCTCTGTAATTGTTGACAGAAGGAATCCATCATTTCACTGAGAGCTGTTTGCAATGACATTGTCTGCTTGGTGTGGTGGTGTGGTGGATGAGCAGTGTGGTGGTGGAACAGTGTGGTGGTGGAGCAGTGTGGTGGTTGAGCAGTGTTGTGGTGGAGCAGTGTTGTGGTGGAACAGTGTGGTGGTTGAGCAGTGTTGTGGTGGAACAGTGTGGTGGTGGAGCAGTGTGGTGTTGAACAGTGTGGTGGTGGAGCAATGTTGTGGTGGAACAGTGTGGTGTTGAACAGTGTGGTGGTGGAACAGTGTGGTGGAACAGTGTGGTGGAACAGTGTGGTGGAACAGTGTGGTGGTGGAGCAGTGTTGTGGTGGAACAGTGTGTTGGTGGAGCAGTGTTGTGGTGGAACAGTGTTGTGGTGGAACAGTGTGGTGTTGAACAGTGTGGTGGAACAGTGTGGTGGAACAGTTTGGTGGTGGAGCAGTGTTGTGGTGCAACAGTGTTGTGGTGGAACAGTGTTGTGGTGGAACAGTGTTGTGGTGGAACAGTGTGGTGGTTGAGCAGTGTGGTGGTGGAACAGTGTTGTGGTGGAACAGTGTGGTGTTGAACAGTGTGGTGGTGGAACAGTGTGGTGGTGGAAGAGTGTGGTGTTGAACAGTGTGGTGGTGGAACAGTGTGTTGGTTGAGCAGTGTGGTGGTGGAGCAGTGTTGTGGTGGAACAGTGTGGTGGTGGAACAGTGTGGTGTTGAACAGTGTGGTGGTGGAACAGTGTGGTGGTGGAGCAGTGTGGTGGTGGAGCAGTGTGGTGGTTGAGCAGTGTGGTGGTGGAACAGTGTGGTGGTGGAACAGTGTTGTGGTGGAACAGTGTGGTGGTGGAGCAGTGTGGTGGTGGAACAGTGTGGTGGTGGAGCAGTGTGGTGGTGGAGCAGTGTTGTGGTGGAACAGTGCTGTGGTGGAACAGTGTGGTGTTGAACAGTGTGGTGGTGGTGGAACAGTGTGGTGGAACAGTGTGGTGGTGGAGCAGTGTTGTGGTGGAACAGTGTTGTGGTGGAACAGTGTTGTGGTGGAACAGTGTGGTGGTGGAGCAGTGTTGTGGTGGAACAGTGTGGTATTGAACAGTGTGGTGGTGGAACAGTGTGGTGGAACAGTGTGGTGGTGGAGCAGTGTTGTGGTGGAACAGTGTTGTGGTGGAACAGTGTGGTGGTTGAGCAGTGTGGTGGTGGAAACAGTGTTGTGGTGTAACAGTGTGGTGGTGGAGCAGTGGGGTGGTGGAACGTGTTGGGTGGAACATTGTTTGGGGGTGGAACAGTGTGGTGGTGGAGCAGTGGTGGTGGTGGAAACAGTTTTGGGTGTTGAACAGTGTGGTGTGGAGCAGTGTGGTGGTGAGAACAGGGGTGGGGTGGGCAGTGTGGGGGTTAACGTGTGGTGGTGGAAAAAAGGTGGGGGGAAAGGGGTGGGGGGGGAAAGAGGGGGGGGTGGAAAAATGGGGGCCCGGTGGGGGGGAGGAGGGTGGGGTGGAGAGGGGGGTGGTTGGAGCATGGTGGTGGTGGAAAGTTTTTGGGGGGGAAAAAGTGTGGTGTTGAAAGTGTGGTGGGGGGGAAAAAGTGTGGTGGAAAGGGGTTGAACAGTGTGGTGGGGGGAACAGTTGGGGGGTGGGGGGAACAGTGTTGGGTGGTGGAAAGTGGGTGGTGGGGCGTGTTGGGGAAAACAGTTGTGGTGGAAAAGTGTGGGGGGTGGAAAACAGGGAAATGGTGTGGAAAATTTGTGGTTTGGGAAAATGTGGTGGTGGGAAAAAGGGGTGGTGGAAAAAGGTTGGGGGGGAAAGGGGGGGGGGAAAGGGGGTTAAACATTTTAAGGGGGGGGGAAAAGGGGGGAAAGTGGGGGGGAAAGTGGTGGTGGGGAAAGGGGGGAAAAAGGGGGGGGGGGGGGAACAGTGGGGTGGTGGAAAAGGGGGGGGGGGGCAGGTGGGGGGGAAAGTGTGGGTTTTTTGGGGGGTGGGGAACAGGGGGGTGGGTTGGTGGTGGGAAAAAGTGTTGTGGTGGAACAGTTTGGTGGTGGAAATTTTTGGGGGTTTGGGCGTTGTGGTGCGACGTGGGGTGGTGGAACAGTGTGGTTGAACAGTTTTGTGGGGGGGGGGAAAAGTTTTGGTGGAAAACAGTGTGGTGGGGAACAGGGGGTTTGGGGGAAAAAGTGTGGGGGTGGAAAGTGTGGTGGGGGAAAAGTTTTGGTGGGGGTGGAACAGGTGGTGGTGGAACAGTGTGGTGGGGGGAAGTGGTGGGGGAAAATGGGGTGGGCTGTTTTGGGGAAAAAGGGGTGGTGAAAAATGGGGGTGGAACAGTGTGGGGAACAGTGTTTGGGGGGGTTTGGAAAAGGGGTTGGGGGTGGGTGGGGAACAGTGTGGGGGTTTTAACAGTTTTGGGGGTGGGGGTTTGGGAACTGTGGGTGGAACAGTGTGGTGGTGGAGGGGGAAGTTGGGGGGGGGGGTGGACAGGTGTGGTGGGGGGGGAAAAAAAAAAATGTTTTGGTGGGTTGGACAGTGTGGTGGGTGGTGGGGTTGGAACGTGGGTGGAAAGTGTGGTGGTGGAACAGGTGTGGGTTGGGAAAAGGTGGGTTGGAACAGGTTTTTGGTGGAACAGTGTGGTGGTGGAAATGTTGTGGTGGCAGGTGTGGGGGTTTGGGGGGGCAGGTTTTTGGTGGGTGGTGGGGGGAAAAGTTGGTGGAAAAAAGTGGGGGTTGAAAGGGTGGTTGGGGGAACAGTGTTTGGGGGGGGTGGAACGTTTTTGGGTTGGGGGTTGGGAAAAGTGGGGTGGGGGAACTTTTTGGGTAAAGGGGGGGGAAAAGTGTGGGGGTTGGGAAAATTGGGGGGTGTGGACAGTGTGGGGTGGGAAGTGTGGTGGGCTTTTTGGGACAGGTGGTGGTGGAAAAAGTGTGGTGGGGGGTTTTGGAACAGTGTTGGGGGGGGAACAGTTGTGGTGGGTTGGGGGGGGCAGGTGGGGGTGGAAAAAAAATGTTGTGGTGGAACTGGGGGTGGAAAAAGTGGGGGGACAGTGTTGGGGGGGTGGAAAATGTGGGGGTGGACAGTTTTGGGTGGTGGACGGCGGGGGTGGGGGTGGGCAGTGTTGTGGTGGAACAGTGTGGTGGAACAGTGTGGTTGGAAAAGGGGTGGGGGTGGAAAGTGGGGGTGGAAAAAATGTGGTTTGGGGGGGGGGTTTTTTGGAACAGTGGGGGGGTGGAACATGTGGGTGGAAAACAGTGTGGTGGTGGACAGGTTTTGGGGGGAAAAAGGGGTTTTGGTTTTTGGTGGAAACGGGGTGGTGGAACCAGTGTGGTGGTGGACAGTGTTGTGGTGGGGAAAATTTTTGGAACAGTGTGGGGGTACAGTGTGGGGTGGGCAGTTTGTGGGGGGGAAAAGTGGTTTGGGAACAGTGTGGTGTGGGGCAGGGGGTGGTGGAACAGTGGTGGGGGAAAAGGGGGGGGTGGACAGTGTGGGTGGATGGGGTTTTGGGAAAAGTGTTGTGGTGGAACGTTTTTGGTGGTGGGGGTGGGGCGTGGGGGTGGAACAGTGTTGTTGGTGGAAAAGTGTGGTGGCAGTGTTGGGGTGGACCCGTGTTGTGGGGGTGGAACAGTGTGGTGGTGGACAGTGTGTGGTGGAAATGTGTGTGAAATGTTGTGGGCAGTGGGTGGGGACAGGTTGGGTGGAACAGTGGGGTTGAGTGTGGTGGTGGAAACGTGTGGGGTGGAAAAGTGTGGTTTGGTGGCAGTGTTGTGGTGGACAGTTGGGGTGGAACAGTGTGGTGTGACAGTGGGTGGTGGAAACAGTGTGTGGTGAAAGTGTGGTGGGCAGTGTTGTGGTGGACGTGTGGTGGAACGTGTGTGTGGACAGTGTGGTGGGGCTTTTGTGTGGAATGGACATTTGGTTTGGAAAGTGGGTGGTGACTTTGGGTGGTGGAACAGTGTGTGGGAGGGTGTGGGAACGGTGGGGAAAGTGTGGGTTGACAGGTGGGGTGGAACGTGTTGGTGGACAGTGTGGGGTGGAGCAGTGTGTGGGGGAAAAGTTGTGGTGGACAGTGGTGGTGGAACAGTGTGGTGGTGGAAAAAGGGTTGGTGGCGGGAAACGGGGTGGGGTTTGGAGTGTGTGGTGGACATTTGGGGTGGTGGAGCATTTTGGTGGTGGAACAGTGGGGAACAGTGTGGTGGTGGAGCAGTTTTGGGTGGTGGAACAGTGGGTAATGGGTGGTGGAGCAGTGTGGTGGTGGAACAGTGGGTGTTGGTGGAGCAGGGTTGGGGAAGTGTGGTGGTGGAACAGTGGGGTTGGTGGAAACAGTGTGTTGTGGTGGAGCAGTTTTGGTGGTGGGCAGTTTTTGGGGTGGAACAGTGTGGTGGTGGGGGCAGTGTGGTGGTGGAACAGTGTGTGGGGGAACAGTGGGGTGGTGGAGCAGTGGTGGTGGTTGGAACAGTGGGGTGGTGGGGGGAACAGTGTTGTGGAACAGTGTGGTGGGGGAACCAGTGTGTGGTGGAACAGTGTGGTGGGGCAGTGGGTGGGGGGACAGTGTGGTTGAAATGGGGGGTGGGGAACAGTGTGGGTGGAAAAGTGGTTGTGGACAGTGTTGTGGTGTGGTGGCAGTGTTGTGGTGGAACAGTGGGTTTAAAACAGTGTGGGGGGTGGAAACAGTGTGTGGTGGAACAGTGTGGTGGTGGAGCAGTGTTGGGGTGGAACAGTGTTGTGGTGGAACAGTGTGTGTGGGGGAACAGTGTGGTGGTGGAACAGTGTTGTGGGGAACAGTGTGGTGGGGGACAGTGTGGTGGTGGGAACAGTGTGTGGTGGAACGTGTGGTGGAACAGTGTGGTGGTGGAGCAGTTTTGGGGTGGTGGCAAACAGGGTTGTGGTGGAACAGTGTGGGGGTTTGAGCATTTGTGGGGGGTGTGTGGGAACAGTTTTGGTGGTGGAGGCAGTGTTGTGGTTGGGGTGACAGTGTGGTGGAACAGTGTGGTGGTGGAACGTGTGGTGGTGGAGCAGGTGGTGGTGGAACAGTGTTAAGTTGAACATGTTGTGGACAGGTGTGGTGGTGGAAACGTGTGGTGGTGGAGCAGTTGGGTGGGGGAAATTTTTTGGGGGGAAAGTTGTGGTGGTGAGCAGTTGTGGTGAGCATTTTGGGGTGGTGGAACAGTTGTGGTGGTGGAGCAGTGTGGTGGTGGAACAGTGTTGTAGTGGAACAGTGGGGGGTGGGTGGACCCGTTTTGGTAGTGGAACAGTGTGGTGGTGGAGCAGTGTGGGGGAAACAGTGTGGGGAACAGAGTGGTGGTGGAGCAGTGTGTTGGGGGAACAGTTGGCGGGTGGTGGAACAGTGTGGTGTTGAACAGGTGTGGTGGTGGTGGAACAGTGTGGTGGAACAGTGTGGTGGTGGAGCAGTGTTGTGGTGGAACAGTGTTGTGGTGGAACAGTGTGGTGGTGGAACAGTGTGGTGGTGGAGCAGTGTTGTGGTGGAACAGTGCCGGTATTGAACAGTGTGGGGGTTTGGAACATTTGTAGTGGAACAGTGTGGTGGTGGAGCAGTGTTGTGGTGGAACAGTGTTGTGGTGGAACAGTGTGGTGGTTGAGCAGTGTGGTGGTGGAACAGTGTTGTGGTGGAACAGTGTGGTGGTGGAGCAGTGTGGTGGTGGAACAGTGTGGTGTAACAGTGTGGTGTTGGAACAGTGTGGTGGTGGAGCAGTGTGGTAGTGGAACAGTGTTATGTTGAACAGTATGGTGGTGGAGCAGTGTGGTGGTGGAGCAGTGTGGTGGTGGAACAGTGTGTTGGTGGAACAGTGTGGTAGTTGAGCAGTGTTGTGGTGGAGCGGTGTTGTGGTAGAACAGTGTGGTGGTGGAGCAGTGTGGTGGTGGAACAGTGTTGTGGTGGAACAGTGGGGTGGTGGAGCAGTGTGGTGGTGGAACAGTGTGGTGGTGGAGCAGTGTGGTGGTGGAACAGTGTGGTGTTGAACAGTGTGGTGGTGGAACAGTGTGGTGGTGGAGCAGTGTGGTGGTGGAACAGTGTGGTGTTGAACAGTGTGGTGGTGGAGCAGTGTGGTGGTGGAGTAGTGTTGTGTTGGAACAGTGTGGTGGTGGAGCAGTGTGGTGGTGGAACAGTGTTGTGGTGGAACAGTGTGGTGGTGGAGCAGTGTGGTGGTGGAACAGTGTGGTGGTGGAGCAGTGTGGTGGTGGAACAGTGTGGTGGTGGAGCAGTGTGGTGGTGGAACAGTGTTGTGGTGGAACAGTGTGGTGGTGGAGCAGTTTGGTGGTGGAACAGTGTGGTGGTGGAGCAGTGTGGTGGTGGAGCAGTGTGGTGGTGGAACAGTGTGGTGTTGAACACTATACCAGATCTCTCTAGTTAACACTATACCACACCTCTCTAGTTAACACTATACCAGACCTCTCTAGTTAACACTATACCAGACCTCTCTAGTTAACACTATACCAGACCTCTCTAGTTAACACTATACCAGACCTCTCTAGTTAACATTATACCAGACCTCTCTAGTTAACATTATACCAGACCTCTCTAGTTAACATTATACCAGACATCTCTAGTTAACATTATACCAGACCTCTCTAGTTAACATTATACCAGACCTCTCTAGTTAACACTATACCAGACCTCTCTAGTTAACATTATACCAGACCTCTCTAATAAGGGTTACAGTACCTTCAGAAAGCATTCACACCCCTTGACTTTTAAAAATTTATTATGTTGAGATTTTGTGTCACTGGCCTACACACAATATGTACAATGTATTCAACAAAAAAAAAAGAAGAAAAAAGAAGAAAAGCTGAAATGTCTTTAGTCAATAAGTATTCAACCCCTTTGTTATGGCAATAAAATAATAAATACAGATGTGCTTAACAAGTCACATAATAAGTTGCATGGACTCAAACTGTGTGCAATAATAGTCTTTAACATGATTTTTGAATGACTTCCTCATCTCTGTACCAAACAAACACAATTATCTGCAAATTATATAATGTAAAATCCCTCAGTCGAGCAGTGAATTTCAGATTCAGATTCAACCATAAAGATCAGGGAGGTTTTCCAATGCCAAAAAAAAAGCAGACATTGAATATCACTTTGAGCATGGTGAAGTTATTAATTACACTTTGAATGGTGTACCAAGACGACATTGAATGTTCCTGAGTGGCCTAGTTACAGTTGTGACTTAAATTGGCTTGAAAATCTACGGCAAGACTTGAAAATGGCTGTCTACAAATGATCAACAGCCAACTTGACAGAGCTTGAACTTTACAAAAAATATATACGTGTAATTACTGTACAATCCAGGTGTGTAAAGTTCTTAGAAGCTGACCCAGAAAGACTCACAGCTGTAATTGCTGCCAAAGGTGATTCTAACATGTATTGACTCAGGTGGTTGTCACGCCCTGACGTATGGAACTCTTGTATGTTGAGTCAGGGTGTGGAAATCTATGTGATGCATTCTATGTTTGTATCTATGTTTCGTATTTCTATGTTTGGCCGGGTGTGATTCCCAATCAGAGACAGCTGTCGCTCGTTGTCTCTGATTGGGGATCATACTTTAGTAGCCTGTTTGCCTACCTTAGTTGTGGGATCTTGTTCCTGTGTTTGGCTTGTATTGTGTATAGCCGTGGACTTATTGTTTTGTCGTATGTTTATTTGAGATAAATAAACATGTTCACATCGCATGCTGCACCTTGGTCTGACCCGTCTCTCAACGATCGTGACAGTGGTTGAATACTTATCTAATCAAAATATACAGTATTAGTGTTTTATTTTTCATAATTGTTTTACAAATGTTATATTTTTTTCTTCCAGTTTGACATTACAGAGTATTTTGTGTAGATCGTTGACAAAAAAAGACAATTAAATCAATTAAAATCCCACTTTGTAACACAACAAAATGTTGAAAAAGTCAAGGGGTGTGCGTACTTTCTGAAGGCACGGTAAATCAATAAATTGAACAA
>LR778269.1:43617364-43649864 GCA_902810595.1 Coregonus sp. 'balchen' | reverse complement strand
GACACCCTACAGCAGGGCTCTCCAACCCTGTTCCTGGAGAGACACTCTACAGCAGGGCTCTCCAAGCCTGTTCCTGGAGAGACACCCTGCTGGAGGTTTTAACTCCAACCCTGTTCCTGGAGAGACACCGTACAGCAGGGCTCTCCAACCCTGTTCCTGGAGAGACACCCTGCTGGAGGTTTTAACTCCAACCCTGTTCCTGGAGAGACACCCTGCTGGAGGTTTTAACTCCAACCCTGTTCCTGGAGAGACACCCTGCTGGAGGTTTTAACTCCAACCATGTTCCTGGAGAGACACCCTGCTGTAGGTTTTAACTCCAACCCTGTTCCTGGAGAGACACCCTGCTGTAGGTTTTAACTCCAACCCTGTTCCTGGAGAGACACCCTGCTGGAGGTTTTAACTCCAACCTTGTTCCTGGAGAGACACCCTGCTGGAGGCTTTAACTCCAACCCTGTTCCTGGAGAGATACCCTCCTGTAGGTTTTCAATCCAACGCTGTTCCTGGAAAACTACCCTCCCGTAGGTTTTCAATCCAATCCTGTTCCTGTAGAGCAACCCTCCTGTAGGTTTTCAATATAACCCTGTTCCTGGAGAGAAACCCTCCTGTAGGAGGGTGTCTCTGCAGGAACAGGAACAGGTTAGTTACAACTGGAGTTGGGTGTCTCTGCAGGAACAGGGTTGGATTAAAAACCTACAGGAGCAACCCTCCTGTAGGTTTTCAATCCAACGCTGTTCCTGAAAAACTACCCTCCTGTAGGTTTTCAATCAAACCCCAGTTGTAACTAACCTGATTAAATGTATCAACCAGCTAATTATCAGGTGCGCTAGATTACGGTTGGAACGAAAACCTACAGGACGGTAGCTCTCCAAGAACAGGGTTAGAGAGTCTAAATGCTATTGTTGCAACCAGAATATTGAAGTGTTTGGCAGGGTGAATAAATGAGGCAGTAACATGGAAGGGGTACTCTACATGATGAAAAGCAGGATGAATCTAGGACACCTAACCTATGCATTAATACACAGTACATGATGAGATGAGAACAAATGACATCACTATGTATCAATTATTCAATTATGTTTTCATTTCTCTTTCTCTGTGATGGTGGAGGGCTGTCGTTAGCGATGTCTTTTCTCTTTCTGAAACACATGACATTTTCTACCTCTGAGATAATTACACTAGCTAATGCACTTACTAATTGCCTGATCCTATTTTAAGACAGTCATTCTCTAAAAATAAATAATATACATTTAGTCATTTATTTTATTTCCCTGGTCATTCTATTTCTAAACATCAACTTACTTTGACTCCATTCACACTCTGAGGAGCCTAGGTCATCCACAAATGAATTCTATACATACGCCTAGAATATAGAATAGCTTATTAAGATACGTATCCCTCTTGATGGAAAAGTAGGTGAGTAGGTGAATTGAAGAATAGCTTTCCTGGCAGTTGTTCTGCCTTTCAGAAAGCAATGACAATATTCAAATGGAAAGGAAAGATGAAAGGCTTCTAAATCATCACCAGTATTCCAACATGAACCATGTCCTAACTGAATAGAACCATGGCCTAACTGAATAGAACCATGGCCTAACTGAATAGAACCATAGCCTAACTGAATAGAACCATGGCCTAACTGAATAGAACCATGGCCTAACTGAATATATCCATGGCCTAACTGAATAGAACCATGGCCTAACAGAATAGAACCATGGCCTAACTGAATAGAACCATGGCCTAACTGAATAGAACCATGACCTAACTGAATACAACCATGTCCTAACTTTATAGAACCATAGCCTAACTGAATAGAACCATATCCTAACTGAATGGAAACATGGCCTAACTTAATAGAACCATAGCCTAACTGAATAGAACCATGGCCTAACTGAATAGAACCATGACCTAACTGAATACAACCATGTCCTAACTTTATAGAACCATAGCCTAACTGAATAGAACCATATCCTAACTGAATGGAAACATGGCCTAACTTAATAGAACCATAGCCTAACTGAATAGAACCATGGCCTAACTGAATAGAACCATAGCCTAACTGAATAGAACCATGGCCTAACTGAATAGAACCATAGCCTAACTGAATAGAACCATGTCCTAACTAAATAGAACCATAGCTTAACTGAATATATCCATAGCCTAACTGAATATGTCCATGGCCTAACTGTATAGAACCATAGCCTAACTGAATAGAACCATGTCCTAACTCAATAGAACCATGGCCTAACTGAATAGAACCATGGCCTAACTCAATAGAACCATGGCCTAACTGAATAGAACCATAGCCTAACTGAATAGAACTAAAGGGAATCCAAAGGGAATCCTGGATCAATGTGATAATGTGATCTCTTGGATGAAGGGTAGTATCAGCTGTTATGAATCTGTAATGTCATTGTCTACTGAGAGAAAACCTGAGCTCCATGAAGAGAATGAGTTTAAGTCATACATCAACACCTGCCAAAAGGAAAGCACACCCTTTCAGTCAGCTTTTGACAATGTTGCAGACTAGAATTAGAACACCTTTAGAATCCCAGAGGTATAGGACAATGAGTGATACAATGTTGCAGACTAGAATTAGAACACCTTTAGAATCCCAGAGGTATAGGACAGTGAGTGATGCTCAGACTCAATCTGGACATTTCTATTTCACACCTACTCCCACAACCTACGTAAAATGAAAGATAGGGTCTGAGATCGAGAGTAGAATCTCTGCAGGGAAGCCTATTGTATCTGTTGAATTTAATAGGGTTGAAACGTAGAACTAAATATATGAATACATGTTTTCTTCATATTTTAGCTTGTATTTTCTAGTATTACTCAACAAATGGCGTATAAGAGTCTTAGAAATGAACAGAATCAAAATCTAACATGAACAACAAAACGAATGTTATTTTATATGGTACTCTAATGTCTAGTCGATCCTCCAGGTACACCGTAAATGTAGTAGAATCTCACTAGGGAAGCTTTTGTAGCGGTTGAAGGGAAACGTGCAGTTTACATTTGAGTACTTATTTTTCTCAACGTTGGATGGATGAACAAATATAGTAAGATTAATTTGACTCTTTCCTCTTCATCTTTTAGAGTGCAATTTCTGGTATTACCAATGAATTACAGTCTGAAAAGTGGACAGTATAAAAATCCAGCATGAATATTACACTTCTTATTCTCTATGGTACTATATGGTACATTAGAGTCATTCCTCCATGTACACTGTCTATAAATGCCTTCCAGGTTAGGGATCTGACAGCTCTTCTCACATAAAGGGAAAATGTTACATGGTCCCTCACATTCTAACTCTAACCTACTGACTGTTACTCTTCTTCTGACCCACTGACTGTAATTGTCTCTCTCTCTCTCTCTTTCTCTCGCTCTCTCTCTGTGTATCTCTCTCTTTTTCTCAAGGATAGAGGGGATCAGTCAGAAACGACACAATTCTATTTGATCTGTCTGAGTCTCACCATGAAGGCATCCAGAGCAGAGGTACAGATCTACTATACCTGCCAAACACCTTCTGAAGGCCTAGTGTTCTGTCTCTGATGCCTTTTCAAATGGCTCCTAGCGTACTTGAGGTCAAAGCGTTGTCACTCACATGGGAATGAAAGGAGAGAGCAGGTTTTATATTTCCTCAATAGCAAGGTGATATTCCTGAACATCCCTGTAGCAGCATGGGGATGTGTGATGTGATGTGGCAGCGCTTGTTGCTGCTGGTACTGTGTGTCACTCATGCCATTCTGGATGATAGAGGTAGAAAATCAGATGTGCTCTCTTTAATTTTTTATTTATTTATAACAGAATGGGTGAAATATTTTTCAACTCCCAAAATGATTTTTTACAATAGAAAACAAATTTTGCGTCGGCGGAAATATAGTAATCACGCAATGCTCTCTCACATATTTGGGAGTATTTCTCACCACAACAACATCACCTCCTATGTATTTAAAAGGGTAATAGTTTACCTATATTTTTTAAATAATACTTGGCCTATTTATTTTCAGCGTGCACAAAACTGACAACTCTCTTGGCTCCTCTTATATTTCTAAGCAACAACCAGGCCTCTCTCTCTCTCTTTATTCCGTTCTCTCTCTGTCTCTCTCTGTCTCTCTCTCTCTCTCTCTCTCTCTCTCTCTCTCCTCTCTCTCTCTCTCGCTGTCTCTCTCTCACCCTCTCCCTCTCTCCCTCTCTCCCTCTCTCCCCCCTCTCCCTCTCTCACCCTCTCCCCCTCTCCCTATCCCCCCCCCCCCCCTTCTCTCTTTCACACACACTCATCCACAACCCCCTGGGTACTCCTTTGTTTCCCAGAGGTTGGAAACTATTCCTTTCGAAAGGGCTTGAAGCAAAACAATCTGTAGAATCAGTCTAGGGGCTGACATCTGATACACAGCCATATGGAGAGGAAAAATAGAAACGATTAGGTTTCTTGTTATTACACTTTTGACTTCTAATACTTCATTTCTACTTTTTCTTGTTTATTTTTAAATGCACACCCAACATACCAATGTGACCAAGCTGGATTTGAAAACACTGTTTATTCTGCTGAAATCAGCATATTCTCCAAGAGTTTCAGGAAGTACATTACATTATATGGTAAATTTCCTTTGCAAGATGGACAATAAAGCACTATTTTACTACTGTAACAAACTCAAAATGCTGTACCTACCAAGTCCCCCTCCCACAGGCTCACTCTCTCAACACATCCCCAAAGCTACAACAAATTGTTCAGCTGCAACAGCTATCACTGATTCAATCAACACAGCAATGGCTTTCTTAAAGCTTTTCAAAACAGAGTTTGTGTGACTCCACCGGGGGTACTTAATATTCAGAGCACCCCTCCCCTCCATCATCCACCCTTGGGGAAATTGCAGCAACTGACGTACCGTAGTAGCAAAGCGAGAGACTGAATTCATTTGGGGTTCTGTAATGGTCCTATAGTGCTACCTACATTTTACATTTTTAGTCATTTAGCAGACGCTCTTATGCAGAGCGACTTACAGTTAGTGAGTGCATAATTTTTTTTTCATACCTAGGGATGGAGACAGAATCCCTTTCATCTCTGAGCTCAGTGGAAATTGATAAAAAACTGTCAACATTCTCAGGAGATGATTGTGTGACTAGATCATTTGACTAGATAACTCATAGAACTCCTTTATAAACTAAAGTACATGAAGTAAAAATGCTGAGAGTCAGCAAATTTATGCCAGCCTTGAATATTATTACCGCGCTGCAACGGCCATGCACAAATCCTCTCATATGTATGAAAAATATACACACTCACTAACTGTAAGTCGCTCTGGATAAGAGCGTCTGCTAAATGACTAAAATGTAAATGTAAAATATGTAGGGCAGGCTAATACAGTGTGTTTTTTTCTACAGGCATCGTTTTACATTTGACATTTTAGTCATTTAGCAGACGCTCTTATTCAGAGCGACATATAGTTAGTGCATTCATTTTAAGATAGCTAGGTGGGACAACCACATATCACAGGCATAAGTACACTTTTCCTCAAAGTGTACTGGGGGGGTCAAGTACAATTGTGTTGTTTCAGGAATATTTTATGATTCCAATTTTCTGGGGGTGGGGGGGGGGTTAAGGTGAGGAGGGGGATTATTTAAGATACCCTGGTGTTGCAAGCGCTATGCTCTACCAACTGAGCTACACGGGGCCCATGATATGACATGACATAGTCCCATGACATCTGAGATTTATAAGGTTTGATATTGCCCACCCAATTGGGAGCTAGGCCCAGCCAATCAGAATGAGTTTTTCCCCACAAAAGGGCTTTATCACAGACAGAAATACTCCTCAGTTTCATCAGCTGTCCGGGTGACTGGTCTAAGACGATACCGCAGGCAAAGAAGCCTGATGTGGAGGTCCTGGGCTGGCGTACTGCCAAATTCTCTAAAACAACGTTGGAGGTGGCTTATGGTAGAGAAATGAACATTCAATTCTCTGGCAATAGCTCTGGTGGACATTCCTGCAGTCAACATGCCAATTGCACGCTCCCTCAAAACATGAGACATATGTGGCATTGTGTTGTGTGACAAAACTGCACATTATTGTCCCCAGCACAAGGTGCACCTATGTAATGACCATGCTGTTGATATCCCACACATGTAAAGTGGATGGATTATCTTGGCAAAGGAGAAATGCTCACTAACAGGGATGTAAACAAATTTGTGCACAACATTTGAGAAAAATAAGCTGTTTGTGTGTATGGAAAATGTCTAGGTTATTTTATTTCAGCTCATGAAACATGGGACTAACACTTTACATGTTGCGTTTATATTTTTTATTCAGTATAGGTGCAACTGTCCCAGCGCTCCAGTTAGAGGATGTAAATGACCAATAGATACAGGCATACAATTCACACTTTATTTCCATATACCTGATCTCGCTTTGACATACCTTCAAAATCATGTCGTTGTCAGACTTCCTCTCTTGGAGACCCCTTCCCCCCACTCCTGTAGAATGGCTGCTGTGTGTTATGTGTGTCACTGTTTTCCGTCCGGGTAGTTGTTGTTGCCTGTGCTAGTTTTCAAGTTATCAAGTGTGGCCGACAGTCTGCGATTAAAATTTGTTGAAATGGAAAGTGGATTACGCTGGTAAAGTCAAATGTCACAACACGTTCTAAACCGCTCTGCTGACAAACACTTTCTTCCTTGTCTCCATTCGTCCACATGGCTGCTGGCTGCACTTTGCTACTACCGAAAAATCATGAAAATTGCCAATTATTGTGTTTTTGTAAGGACCCATAGAACAGAGACAGTGGGAGAACCTATCACATTTTTTAAATGTAAAACTATGTATTATTAGCTAGCTAGCTAGCTGGCTACTGTAGGCCACTTTGCAGGCTAACTCAACTGAGCTACTATCTAGCTAGCTAGCTAACCGTACACACTGTTTAGCTAAGTGAATTAAATGTCATCAGCTATCTATCTTGATGTAATCATTGTAAAAAAAGATATATTAAAATGATCTCCAAATGCATTTGTAGGTAACAGCCATGGAAGAGGGTGAAATTGTAGCTCCAGCTGTCAGTGAAGGGAGAGTGTAGGCTACTGGACAGGGGAGGTCATATTGTGGGAGGGCATTATGAAAATATTCTCCAATTCCATTCCCTAGAGGGGAAAACTTTGAGGGCAGAGAGATAATAGCAACATAATATTCAGTGCTGTCTATTTTGATAATGAAGCCTGTTTCTTTGTGATGATTTCTGTCCTCAGATATAGAAAGCTGTGAAAGCCTGTTTGCAGATGAGAGGTCTCAATGAATGTCCCAAGAGACTAAGGGGATATCCTATATTCCATGGGTTATATGTGTAGGCCTACCCATGTTAGTAAATGTATACAAAAAAAAACAGTTAAACATCACACACAATGTATATTCACCTGAAACGATGCTTCAGTAATAATAGCCTCCTCTTACTGCTCAATTATATATTGTTGTTTAGAATGACATGTCTAACCTTTACATTCCAGTTATCTTGTTTGTACATTTTGAAGTGATGAAGTGTTTATTCTTTGAAGTGAAGTATTTAAACTTGTTTTAATTGTTAAACTACTATTCGAAATGAACTAGCGTCAGTGTTGATTAATCACAGATCACAATCCTGCAATAAAGCTGAGTTGTATTCTCAAATGAACATTTCCTTTTTGTCTAGTTGTAAGATCTCCAATCTGTTTTATTTGATTGTCACTGGCTCTCAGTATGTCAGCTATGTGAATCCATTTAGCAGCTTATCATATGGCATGCATCACCATAGGCCTACATTATGCTGGCATTCCTGGCCTTATGGGGATCTATCATTGAAGCAGAGAATATCTAAACTCACACATTCCCGTTTTAGGGAAGCCTGGTTCGCGACGAGGCTACCATACACCAAACAGACACACACGACAAACAGGAAGAGGAATAGAATTGTTGAAAGTGGTTTCTCTAATGGAACAGAATAAATAGGGTATATTTCACCAGGGCAATAACTTATGACTAAATGCAATATGACTAAATACAGTGATAACAGCAATATAGCATATCTGATCATGGCTGTACAGTAATAGGCTACATAGCTAATACACTGTAAGCAGTATACTAACAGGGAAAACATAGCATCCACTGGAAACAGTATGCAGTAGCTAAGGTAATGGATGGGCTAGCCGCTAGTAGGATAGCAGTAGACAATAGCACACTATAAACACACATGAAAGCTAGTAGCGGTGGGCTAATATAGCACACATAGAACAGTATATACAGTGGGGAAAAAAAGTATTTAGTCAGCCACCAATTGTGCAAGTTCTCCCACTTAAAAAGATGAGAGATGCCTGTAATTTTCATCATAGGTACACGTCAACTATGACAGACAAATTGAGGAAAAAAAATCCAGAAAATCACATCGTAGGATTTTTAATGAATTTATTTGCAAATTATGGTGGAAAATAAGTATTTGGTCACCTACAAACAAGCAAGATTTCTGGCTCTCACAGACCTGTAACTTCTTCTTTAAGAGGGTCCTCTGTCCTCCACTCGTTACCTGTATTAATGGCACCTGTTTGAACTTGTTATCAGTATAAAATACACCTGTCCACAACCTCAAACAGTCACACTCCAAACTCCACTATGGCCAAGACCAAAGAGCTGTCAAAGGACACCAGAAACAAAATTGTAGACCTGCACCAGGCTGGGAAGACTGAATCTGCAATAGGTAAGCAGCTTGGTTTGAAGAAATCAACTGTGGGAGCAATTATTAGGAAATGGAAGACATACAAGACCACTGATAATCTCCCTCGATCTGGGGCTCCACGCAAGATCTCACCCCGTGGGGTCAAAATGATCACAAGAACGGTGAGCAAAAATCCCAGAACCACACGGGGGGACCTAGTGAATGACCTGCAGAGAGCTGGGACCAAAGTAACAAAGCCTACCATCAGTAACACACTAAGCCGCCAGGGCTCAAATCCTGCAGTGCAAGACGTGTCCCCCTGCTTAAGCCAGTACATGTCCAGGCCCGTCTGAAGTGCATTTGGAAGATCCAGAAGAGGATTGGGAGAATGTCATATGGTCAGATGAAACCAAAATATAACTTTTTGGTAAAAACTCAACTCGTCATGTTTGGAGGACAAAGAATGCTGAGTTGCATCCAAAGAACACCATACCTACTGTGAAGCATGGGGGTGGAAACATCATGCTTTGGGGCTGTTTTTCTGCAAAGGGACCAGGACGACTGATCCGTGTAAAGGAAAGAATGAATGGGGCCATGTATCGTGAGATTTTGAGTGAAAACCTCCTTCCATCAGCAAGGGCATTGAAGATGAAACGTGGCTGAGTCTTTCAGCATGACAATGATCCCAAACACACCGCCCGGGCAACGAAGGAGTGGCTTCGTAAGAAGCATTTCAAGGTCCTGGAGTGGCCTAGCCAGTCTCCAGATCTCAACCCCATAGAAAATCTTTGGAGGGAGTTGAAAGTCCGTGTTGCCCAGCGACAGCCTCAAAACATCACTGCTCTAGAGGAGATCTGCATGGAGGAATGGGCCAAAATACCAGAAACAGTGTGTGAAAACCTTGCGAAGACTTACAGAAAACGTTTGACCTGTGTCATTGCCAACAAAGGGTAAATAACAAAGTATTGAGAAACTTTTGTTATTGACCAAATACTTATTTTCCACCATCATTTGCCAATAAATTCATTAAAAATCCTACAATGTGATTTTCTGGATTATTTTTTCTCATTTAGTCTGTCATAGTTGACGTGTACCTATGATGAAAATTACAGGCCTCTCTCATCTTTTTCAGTGGGAGAACTTGCACAATTGGTGGCTGACTAAATACTTTTTTTTCCCCACTGTACATAACAGTGGGCTAGAATGCTAAACTAGGCAATGGGCTAGTAATAGCAGACAGTATATACAAGGGAGGCTAGCACGCTATGCTAGTAAGCCAAGGGCTCTAGATTGGCATAGCAAACATTAGCATTATGGTTAGCGGCTAGTGGGTTAGCATGCCATGGATAGCAATGCTAGTATGTAAACAATAATACGGCCACGGGGGCTGCCATGTTGGATGGGGCATATGACTATAAAAGGAAGTAACCAAGGACATGATGACGTCACTATTCGGTTGAATAAAGAGAAAACTATACCATAAAAAACCCATAAATGTATCATTCTTGTGCAATTTATATCTATAGGCTACATTGAGGTTTTTCTTTCATTATTTTAGGCTATCTGGCATTTGTGCTATCTGGCATTAACACGTAGCCTAAGCTTTAGGGCCTAACTGTATGTGCACCAAATAGCCTACATGCCAATCGCCAAATGCTTTTGGGAACGGGCAGAAAAAGTTCATGTCGATCCACGGATGTTTAATTGAATAAGAGAAAAGCTGTGTAGTGGAGAGTTAAAGATAAAGAGTATGGAGGACAGAACAGTGATGTTTGGGAAAGATTTGGTGAAGTGGTAAAAGAGGATGATATCAGTGCCAGCTATGTGATGTGTGATGATTGTGAGGCTCTGTACAAATTCGACAGTCACAAAATGGGGACTTTAAATAGGCCTATGGCACGTCAAGGGAACTCTAGCCTACTGTTCAGATGGATTAAATGGAAACTGAAATCTGGTGTCACGAATGTTGAGAGACGGGTCAGACCAAGGTGCAGCGTGGTATGCGAACATGTTTATTAAACTGGATAAACACTAGACAAAATAACAAACTCAATGAAACCGTGAAGTCCTATGGGCTATACACGAAACAAGCCTAACAGGAACACAAACAAGATCCCACAACCCAGTCAGGAAAACTGGCTGCCTAAGTATGATCCCCAATCAGAGACAACGAGCGACAGCTGCCTCTGATTGGGAACCACACCCGGCCAAACATAGAACTACAAACATAGACTTTCACACCCTGACCAAACTACCCAAATAATAACAGTCTCTCCAGGTCAGGGCGTGACAGTACCCACCCCCAAAGGTGCGTACTCCGGCCGCACCAACCTGACTCATTAGGGGTGACGACCTCTCCCTCTCTGCCTCCCCGTTGCGCCCCTGGTCTGGACCTTGGCGCGATGCTTCCCCTCTCCTTCCTCCCGTGATGCACCAAGCCCTGTCTGGACCCTGGTGTGGGAGGCCCCGACCCTGGAGAGGGGCTGACTTCTGGGTCTGGAGTGGAGCCGCTGACCGGAGCTGAACTGGACCCCGGTGGAGCGGACTGCTCTGGCTCCGGAGTGGAACCGCTGACCGGAGCTGGACTCGGCACCGGTGGAGCGGACTGCTCTGGCTCCGGAGTGGAACCGCTGACCGGAGCTGGACTTGGCACCGGTGGAGCGGACTGCTCTGGCTCCGGAGTTGGACTGGGCACACGCACCACTGGTCTGGTGCAAGGAGCAGGAACGGGCCGGGCCGGACTGGAGACACACACCACAGGTCTGGTGCGAGGAGCAGGAACGGGCCGGGCCGGACTGGGAACACGCACCACTGGCTTGGAGCGAGGAGCAGGAACGGGCCGGGCCGGACTGGAGAAACGCACCACAGGTCTGGTGCGAGGAGCAGGAACGGGCCGGGGCGGACTGGGAACACGCACCACTGGTTTGGTGCGGGGAGCAGGAACGGGCCGGGCCGGACTGGGGACACGCACCACTGGTCTGGTGCGAGGAGCAGGAACGGGCCGTACTGGACTGGGAACACGCACCACTGGCTTGGTGCGGGGAGCAGGAACGGGCCGGGCCGGACTGGAGACACGCACCACAGGTCTGGTGCGAGGAGCAGGGACGGGCCGTACTGGACTGGGAACACGCACCACTGGCTTGGTGTCACGAACGTTGAGAGACGGGTCAGACCAAGGTGCAGCGTGGTATGCGAACATGTTTATTAAACTGGATAAACACTAGACAAAAGGGGTGTGACATCTGGATACTGACTGTAGGTCTATAACCTCTCACATATACTTAATATTATTAACTCCTGCATAATTAAGTATTTCTTGCAGTAAAATGAGAAATTGTATTTATTTCAGCATCTTGATAGAATGTGAATGTGTAGTTAGCTACCATCTGTAAAGGTCCTATCTTTATCAGCATCACAAAAGCTGATAGTATTTCAACCATATAAAGTATACATCCAAGCCGACCTGAAATCTTATCAAAAACATCTTGGGTCATTTTCACAGCTTTCTATTTCCTTACAACCTGTCAAACTGATGTCATTTTGCACAGAATATCTTTCCAGTTTTTTATTAAAGTTATTGCATTTTCTGTCTGTGGTTAAGGAGGACGGGGAGATGTGCACCTCTAGCCCTTGAAGTGGAGCACTGTGCATTTTTTATTTATTTAACCATGAGTGGCGCAGTGGTCTAAGGCACTGCATCGCAGTGCTAGCTGTGCCACTAGAGATCCTGGTTCGAATCCAGGCTCTGTCGTAGCCGGCCGTGACCGGGAGACCCATGGGGCGACGCGCAATTGGTCCAGGGTAGGGGAGGGAATGGCCGGCAGGGATGTAGCTCAGTTGATAGAGCATGGCGTTTGCAACGCCAGGGTTGTGGGTTCGATTCCCACAGGGGGTATGAAAAAATAATAATGTAAGTCGCTCTGGATAAGAGCGTCTGCTAAATGACGTAAATGTAACCAGGATAGTCTACTCAGTAACGTTTTCCAGGGAGGCCCTGTTCTCATTGTGTCTGGCCCTAGGCCCAATGAGCAGATTTCTTCCCCTCTTTATTTTGTAAGGGTAACCCCTGCTCCTGGGGCCTAGGGCCAGACACAATGACAACTTGACGTTTTCACATGAGTCAGACACGTGGTTTTCGGACACGTGTGAAGTTTCACATGTTAATTTTTTCAAGTTTTTCCCCTCATGTGAAAGAAAAATTCCCCACACGACATTTTCTTTCCACATGTTTATTTTCACCACTTCCAGCTAGATCTGGTCTCCCATCCAGGACCACCCCTGCTTAGCTTCAGAGGCAAACCAGTAGTGGGATGCAGGTTGCTATGTTGCTAGAATGAATATGCCAAAACGTACAACTGGAGAAAAAAAAAGTAGCGAAAGCAAAGGCCAGGGTAACATCATTGTCTTACGTCAGATGGCGTCACTCCTACACAATGCTCGTCCCTCAACCGATCAGTGCAGGCGGAATCGACGCGCCATCTGACGTAAGACAATGGGGTAACAACCAAAGATAGGGAAAACTGCAGGAAAGATGGAGGCGTTTTATTTAGTCGTGTTAATGTTACATCCATTTACAATTAATTTGTTCTCGCAATTTGAAATTATCTCCTTGCAATATTTATTTTTGCTATTAACACTTTTGGGTTTATGTTTTGCTTTCAATATCCTTATTTTTGTGTGCAGTACTAAGAATTTTGTTCTTCACTCACTAGAGGATTGCACCATATAATAAACTCTATTACTCTACTAGGTGTTTAAAGCGTCAATCCTTCATTGAAACATTAACAAAATGTTTTCCCCGCCACAGTTTCAGTAAACATATGAGTGATGGGGCTGGAGAAATGCAACCACGCTCAAAACCATAGACTACACAATGTATGCAAGGACAGACCATCCATGACACCAACATTATAGTTTTAACCATGTTTTTAGGCTATACAATGGTTGTTTACATTTACTTTGTTTACTTTGGGTTCTGATGGGGAACAACAGTTGAACTAAGCTCATGAAGCATTTATAAGTCATATTCTTTAATAATAATAATAATAATAATAATATGCCATTTAGCAGACGCTTTTATCCAAAGCGACTTACAGTCATGCGTGCATACATTTTTGTGTATGGGTGGTCCCGGGGATCGAACCCACTACCTTGGCGTTACAAGCGCCGTGCTCTACCAGCTGAGCTACAGAGGACCACAGAATTTAAGAATCAATGGGTACATATAAATAAATTATATGTCCAAAAATAGATGTAGCAACTAAGGGTTGCCCCTTTAAAAGGCAGTGGCCTTCATACAGTAGAACTATGTCGCCATTTGAACGTGATCCATTAACCTGCCCCCCTAATAATTATTCCTGCAAAATTGTTCCCTTGTCCTGTATTTTGACTTTTTTAGATGTGGTCACCCTAATTCCACTGGAGGAAACATGTTAACACAGTCTTTTCACACGTGAGAATAACATTATTTCAACCCCACATGTGAATCTGCAATTCCACGTTGGAGTTTTCTATTTGAACCTGCAAATTTGATTTTCACATGATAGAACTTGCAATTCCACATGTGAAAGTGTGATTTTCAAATGTGAATGTTTTTACATGTGAAACTGCATATCCAATTTTCACATGAAACACGTGAAATCACACATTTTACATGTGAAAATGCAATTCACATGTGAGGTGAAACATGTTATTCTCCACACATGTGAAAGTGGTGTTAACATGTGAACTCTAAAATTAATACATGTAAAAATATGGTTTCACGTGTGAAATTTAAGCTCAACATGTGCAAACAGCTATTTCACATCTGAAACAGCAAATTTGACGTGTTTGTTTTGTAAGGGACCCATTCTTCCAGCCAGTGGTTAAATGTTACATGTCTCTGGAAGGCAGTATAGAGATGCACTGAGCCATCTGCTGCATATAGGACCTATGAGTTGGAGATATCTTGTTCATGATGCACTGATCCATCTGCTACAAATAGGACCTATGAGTTGGAGATATATTGTTCACGATGCACTGAGCCATCTGCTACATATAGGACCTATGAGTTGGGGATATATTGTTCACGATGCACTGAGCCATCTGCTACATATAGGACCTATGAGTTGGGGATATCTTGTTCACGATGCACTGAGCCATCTGCTACATATAGGACCTATGAGTTGGGGATATCTTGTTCACTCTTCTTCCCTCTTTGACTCAGTGACCCAGCTGCTTTGAGAGGAAAACCTCACTTCCATCCATCCATCATCTATCCATCAATCATCTATCCATCAATCATCCATCCATCCATCCATCCATCCATCCATCCATCCATCCATCCATCCATCCATCCATCCATCCATCCATCCATCCATCCATCCATCCATCCATCCATCCATCCATCCATCCATCCATCCATCCACCCATCAAAGCATATTGATTCATGTAGCATTTAATCACTGGCTGGAAGAATGGGTTGTGTTTGTTATGTTAGGTTTATGGATGGTTCTCTCTTCACTCAAGGAGATACATGGTTGCCCTATGGGCCCTGGTCAAGAGTAGTTCAGTAGATAGGGAACATGGTGTCATCTGGGATGTAATTTTTATGTATATCCTTAGGGACAGGCTTGGATTGATTAAATAGTGGAACCCTTGTGCTCCATTAAATAATTAGGCCAGACACGGACACGGAGCAGGATACACAACCCAGTAGAGGCTCTCTCGCTTTCTCGCCTGAAATACAAAACAAAGGAAAGGACGATCGAGGATGAGAGAGAGAGCGCGAGAGAGAGAGAGAAGCGAAGAGATAGAGAGAGAGGAGAAGAGCGAGAGAGAGCGATAGATCGAGAGAGAGAGAGGAGAGAGAGAGAGAGACGAGAGAGAGAGAGAGGAGAGAGAGAGAGAGAGAGAGAGAGAGAGCGGAGAGCGAGAGAGAGATAGAGAGAGAGGAGAAGAAGGAGAGAGAGAGAGGAGAGAGAGAGAAGAGCGGAGAGATAGCTCTAAGCTCTCTACTAGCGAGTCTCTAGTAATTCTTCTTATCCTCTCTCTCTCGCTCTCTCTCCTATCTACTCTCTTCTCTCTCTTACTCTCTCTTCTCTCTCTCTCTCTCTCCTCTCTCTCTCTCTCTCTCTGAACAGAGCTCGTCGTTGAGACAAGGTCAATCATGACAGATGAGAGTCACTTAGGGCTGCTGCCATATATTACCTAGGCTGGTCCTCTATTCTCTCTCCTGGCCATATGATTACCATAGACGTTCTAGTCTCTCTCTCACGGCCATATATTACCAATAGGCTGGTCTCTAGTCTCTCCTGGCCATATATACCATAGGACTGGTCTCTAGTTTCTCTCCTGGCCATATATTACATAGGCTGGTCTCTAGTCTCTCTCCTGGCCATATATTACATAGGCTGGTCTCTAGTCTCTCTCCTGGCCATAATTCCCATAGTCTGGTCTCTAGTTCTCTCCTGGCCATATATTACATAGGCTGGTCTCTAGTCTCTCTCCTGGCCATATATTACATAGGCTGGTCTCTAGTCTCTCTCCTGGCCATATATTACCATAGGCTGGTCTCTAGTCTCTCTCCTGGCCATATATTACAAGGCTGGTCTCTAGTCTCTCTCCTGGCCATATATACCATAGACTGGTCTCTAGTCTCTCCTGGCCATATATTACCATAGCTGGTCTCTAGTCTCTCTCCTGGCCATATATACATAGACTGGTCTCTAGTTCTCTCCTGGCCATATATTACTTAGGATGGTCTCTAGTCTCTCTCCTGGCCATATATTACCATAGGCTGGTCTCTAGTTTCTCCTGGCCATATATACCATAGACTGGTCTCTAGTTCTCTCCTGGCCATATATTACATAGGCTGGTCTCTAGTCTCTCTCCTGGCCATTATATTACCATAGACTGGTCTCTAGTTTCTCTCCTGGCCATATATTACATAGGCTGGTCTCTAGTCTCTCTCCTGGCCATATATTACATAGGCTGGTCTCTAGTCTCTCTCCTGGCCATAATTCCCCATAGTCTGGTCTCTAGTCTCTCTCCTGGCCATATATTACCATAGGCTGGTCTCTAGTCTCTCTCCTGGCCATATATTACATAGGCTGGTCTCTAGTCTCTCTCCTGGCCATTATATTACCATAGGCTGGTCTCTAGTCTCTCTCCTGGCCATATATTACATAGGCTGGTCTCTAGTCTCTCTCCTGGCCATATATTACCATAGACTGGTCTCTAGTCTCTCTCCTGGCCATATATTACATAGGCTGGTCTCTAGTCTCTCTCCTTGGCCATATATTACCATAGGCTGGTCTCTAGTCTCTCTCCTGGCCATATATTAACCATAGGCTGGTCTCTAGTCTCTCTCCTGGCCATATATTACCATAGGACTGGTCTCTAGTCTCTCTCCTGGCCATATATTACCATAGACTGGTCTCTAGTCTCTCTCCTGGCCATATATTACCATAGACTGGTCTCTAGTCCTCTCCTGGCATATATTAACCATAGATGGTCTATGTCTCTTCCTGGCCATATATTACATAGGCTGGTCTCTAGTCTCTCTCCTGGCCATAATTCCCCATAGTCTGGTCTCTAGTCTCTCTCCTGGCCATATATACCATAGACTGGTCTCTAGTTTCTCTCCTGGCCATATATTACATAGGCTGGTCTCTAGTCTCTCTCCTGGCCATATATTACCATAGGCTGGTCTCTAGTCTCTCTCCTGGCCATATATTACCATAGGCTGGTCTCTAGTCTCTCTCCTGGCCATATATTACCATAGACTGGTCTCTAGTCTCTCTCCTGGCCATATATTACCATAGGCTGGTCTCTAGTCTCTCTCCTGGCCATATATTACATAGGCTGGTCTCTAGTCTCTCTCCTGGCCATATATTACCATAGGCTGGTCTCTAGTCTCTCTCCTGGCCATATATTACCATAGGCTGGTCTCTAGTCTCTCTCCTGGCCATATATTACCATAGGCTGGTCTCTAGTCTCTCTCCTGGCCATATATTACCATAGGCTTGTCTCTAGTCTCTCTCCTGGCCATATATTACCATAGACTGGTCTCTAGTCTCTCTCCTGGCCATATATTACATAGGCTGGTCTCTAGTCTCTCTCCTGGCCATATATTACCATAGTCTGGTCTCTAGTATCTCTCCTGGCCATATATTACCATAGACTGGTCTCTAGTCTCTCTCCTGGCCATATATTACCATAGACTGGTCTCTAGTCTCTCTCCTGGCCATATATTACATAGGCTGGTCTCTAGTCTCTCTCCTGGCCATAATTCCCCATAGTCTGGTCTCTAGTCTCTCTCCTGGCCATATATTACCATAGACTGGTCTCTAGTTTCTCTCCTGGCCATATATTACATAGGCTGGTCTCTAGTCTCTCTCCTGGCCATATATTACCATAGGCTGGTCTCTAGTCTCTCTCCTGGCCATATATTACCATAGACTGGTCTCTAGTCTCTCTCCTGGCCATATATTACCATAGTCTGGTCTCTAGTATCTCTCCTGGCCATATATTACCATAGGCTGGTCTCTAGTCTCTCTCCTGGCCATATATTACCATAGGCTGGTCTCTAGTCTCTCTCCTGGCCATATATTACCATAGACTGGTCTCTAGTTTCTCTCCTGGCCATATATTACTTAGGCTGGTCTCTAGTCTCTCTCCTGGCCATATATTACCATAGGCTGGTCTCTAGTCTCTCTCCTGGCCATATATTACCATAGGCTGGTCTCTAGTATCTCTCCTGGCCATATATTACCATAGGCTGGTCTCTAGTCTCTCTCCTGGACATATATTACCATAGGCTGGTCTCTAGTCTCTCTCCTGGCCATATATTACCATAGGCTGGTCTCTAGTCTCTCTCCTGGCCATATATTACATAGGCTGGTCTCTAGTCTCTCTCCTGGCCATATATTACCATAGGCTGGTCTCTAGTCTCTCTCCTGGCCATATATTACCATAGACTGGTCTCTAGTATCTCTCCTGGCCATATATTACCATAGGCTGGTCTCTAGTCTCTCTCCTGGCCATATATTACCATAGACTGGTCTCTAGTCTCTCTCCTGGCCATATATTACCATAGGCTGGTCTCTAGTCTCTCTCCTGGCCATATATTACCATAGGCTGGTCTCTAGTCTCTCTCCTGGCCATATATTACCATAGGCTGGTCTCTAGTATCTCTCCTGGCCATATATTACCATAGGCTGGTCTCTAGTCTCTCTCCTGGCCATATATTACCATAGGCTGGTCTCTAGTCTCTCTCCTGGCCATATATTACCATAGGCTGGTCTCTAGTCTCTCTCCTGGCCATATATTACCATAGACTGGTCTCTAGTCTCTCTCCTGGCCATATATTACCATAGGCTGGTCTCTAGTCTCTCTCCTGGCCATATATTACCATAGGCTTGTCTCTAATTGGTTACTGATATACAGTAGCCGGACTAGACTATATGAAACAATGACGTCTCTACTCTTTGATTAGGTAACTATTTGATGATGTGTGTGCATTATATTGATGAAAAGTAGTACAATATATTGGGAATAGGGTGCCATTTGAGATGCACCCACTGTCTTCCTCCCATGGATGATCAGAGGCTGTAAAGGAGGATGTGGACAAACCAGGTCCTCTAAGGGAATCTTTTATATCAACTGAGACTACTGACTTTATTTATTATTTATTACTACTGTCTAGTTGTATCAGTCCTATGAACAGGACTAGTTGTATCAGTCCTATCAACAGGACTAGTTGTATCAGTCCTATGAACAGGACTAGTTGTATCAGTCCTATGAACAGGACTAGTTGTATCAGTCCTATGAACAGGACTAGTTGTATCAGTCCTATGAACAGGACTAGTTGTATCAGTCCTATGAACAGGACTAGTTGTATCAGTCCTATGAACAGGACTAGTTGTATCAGTCCTATGAACAGGACTAGGTGTTTGTTTGTTTGTGTGTGGTGTGTGTGTGTGTGTGTGTGTGTGTGCCTGCGTGTGTCCGTGTGCGTGTGCTAATGCATGTGTGTGTGTGTGTGTGTGTGTGTCCGTGTGCATGTGCTAATGTGTGTGTGTGTGTGTGTGTGTGTGTGTCTGTGTGCGTGTGCTAATGTGTGTGTTTGTGTGTGTGTGTGAGGAGAGGGTGCTCTTCTGAGGAGCCTGGAACTAGATAATGCTGCAGTTGTAGCTGGTAACGTTACAGTGAATTGTCCTTAGGCTAATGGATTCTGGGTAGACAGGCTGGTAACGTTACAGTGAATTGTCCTTAGGCTAATGGATTCTGGGTAGACAGGCTGGTAACGTTACATTGAATTGTCCTTAGGCTTATGGATTCTGGGTAGACAGGCTGGTAACGTTACAGTGAATTGTCCTTAGGCTAATGGATTCTGGGTAGACAGGCTGGTAACGTTACAGTGAATTGTCCTTAGGCTAATGGATTCTGGGTAGACAGGCTGGTAACATTACAGTGAATTGTCCTTAGGCTAATGGATTCTGGGTACACAGGTGTGCTGTAATTCCCAGGTTTCTCTGTGTTTGTGCCTGTCTGTCTGTGTTTTTTGTTACAGAATAAGAACACTATCACTCTGAAAAATAGATTTTTGTGTGGTGGATGAAAATAACAATTACTTGAGCTATTTGTATGTTTAGGCTACACACCATGGCATTCAAATGTTTAATCAGCGTAATTCAGGGGCGTCATGCACCCCAAACATCTGAGGGTGCACAAAGTAGGTGAGGATGGCTAGGGGGTGGTCCGGAGAGGGGCCGTGCCCCTTGTCCTGAAGTTGGAGAGTTTTGCATTTTTCAAACACCTCAAACAGCAGGAAAAATTACAATCTAGAGCCATAATCATTACGCTTAATTCTATGTCAAATATATATATATATTTTTCTGCATATCTAAACATACCTCTTGAGCTGTCTGTATCCTCCTGACTGGTGTTTCTTATTTTGAAAGAAACTAAATATGCTTCTCTGCATCTCCCCTAAAATCTGGGTAAAAGAAGTATACCAACCTTGCCAGCAGTCAGCTAAGCTAAGCTAGTTAGACAAGCTAGCTACTCTAACTTGATGGCCTGTAATGGCTTCTTCATAGCTAATTATGATGAGGTTGGGAGATTGGGAACCTATCTGGGCTAGCTAATGCCAACTTCATAAAATTGCTAGGTGGCTAGTAGTATTATAGAGAAAAATAAAATATTCAATTTTAAACAGGACAAATCTGAGGGGACACGTGCCCCTCATATCTCTGTCATAATCCGTTCAAAACTTATTGCAGTTTTTAACCCTTGTAGGATGGTCAAAATTAGGATTGCTAAATCAATGGAGGCCAGAGAAAAAAAGTGGTCTTAAATCAGGAAAATAGCATTGCATCAGCTAGGCTGGACGCTGTGAAAGAATGAATGCTACCTGACAGGCTCACCGTTGAACTCGTCATCTTTCTCCTCAAATCCGGAGGACATAAAACAATATAGCAGTAAGATAGATATCAATTTTGAGACATGACATGTAGTATTTTCATATTTGAGTAGACACTGTTCATATTAATGTGAAGTTTCTGTTCTTCTACAAAGTCTTCTCACATAAACAAGCGTATCTCTGTGAAATGTTAACGGACTACAGCGCATACCCAAAGCTTTTAACTTTCAAAGACTTTCACTTTTTTTAAATATTATTTATTTCACCTTTATTTAACCAGGTAAGCCAGTTGAGAACAAATTCTCATTTACAACTGCGACCTGGCCAAGATAAAGCAAAGCAGTGCGATAAAAACAACAACAACACAGAGTTACACATGGGATAAAACAAACCATATAGTCAATAACACAATAGAAAATCTATATACAGTGTGTGCAAATGTAGTAAGTTATGGAGGTAAGACTTTTACTTTTAATTCAGCTCTTGTCATGCTAATCTTTCTATTTGTGACGTGTGTAAACAACTTGCAAGACGAAGACCACAAAATGTAAAATCCTCAAAGGTTTTGGAGATAAAGCTGCACCACTACATCAACTGAGCTCTGTGCTTATTATCGGATGTATTAGGTTATTAAATCAGACTTTTTGGACATAATGTCAATGACATGTTAGAGAAAGACCCCACTGAACGATTCAGAACATGAAGAATCATATTTGTCTTGGTAAAATGTATTTTATAACGCAAGGAAGTGAAACGTCATCACCAAAGTGCATTTTAACCCACTCTGGGCAGAGTGGTGGACACCCTACATTGTGGCTGAGGGAGTTAGCCGGTGAGGTCATTTGATGTCATAATGATAGTGGCTTGTCATAGAGAGGGCTGGCTAGCTTGGCTGCTGGGATCACTCAGTCTATACCCCACCATATGGCACAGCACCTCTGGAGAGAAGAAACCATCACACGGAAGAGTAACATCTCTAGTCTTCATATGTTTCACTTTATTATGACGGTTTGAAATGAGTAGTAGGACACAGAGGAAAGGAGATGAACAGCTTTGAAAGGGACTGAACCAGGGATTGGATCTCCTAATGTTGAGGACAGTGTGTGGATCTGGAGTCGGCTGTGCTGACCACTACAGGACAAATTCTGTTGAAATAGTTACTTCTCCAGGAGTAAATAGCAACATTTCTATTTAGCTGGCTCTTTAGCTTTCAGGTGTGTTGAGAGTATTGCATGCTTACTTCCCAAAAATGACTTTTCTACATCTTTGCATAATTCTAAATCTCATTGCGAGCCAACACCCTGCATTTAACGTGGTAATGAAAAAGCTAGGACTGCCATGTTGTTTTCTGAGAGATGAATGCTTCTCCTCCTTGATGCTTCCTCACTGTCTAGTTATGAACCTCTCCTTATGCACTCTACCCTTTAATGGACAGTCATTTATAGTCAACTCAGCATATTAAGTTAAGCCAATGGTCTGCATGCATGTACAACAAGGCCACCTGATTAATACACTGCTTAGAAATACCATACCAGTATGTATAATAATGATCTCAGTGTTTGAGTCCCAAATGGGACCTTATTCCCCATCTAGTGCACTAGTTTTGCCCAGGGCCCAGGTCAAAAGTAGTGCACAAAATAGAGAATGAGGTGTAATTTGGGATGCATCCCATCTCTTATAATAAGCTCTAATGCATACAAGGGAAGTCGTTTTAAAAACCTACTCCACACAGACCAAACTGGTGTATCATTAATTGTGTTGTATCAAGGCTACCAGTGTATTATGGTAATTTGATAACACATTGTTTCCTGTGAGAGCAGTACCGTCCATATGATCTATTGCTGAATATATTATACCTCAGAGATGGTGGAGGGGATTTTATATACAACCAATACTGAAACATTGAATCACTGTGTTTTATTGTCACTGGGGATTGTATAGGATACATACACAATAGGGAAAAAAAGTATTTAGTCAGCCACCAATTGTGCAAGTTCTCCCACTTAAAAAGATGAGAGAGGCCTGTAATTTCCCACACTAAGAGAGTTAATGACAAGACAATGTAATCCCTCGTGTTATGACACACAAGGGTGGAAGGATACAGAGAAATCATAGGTACACGTCAACTATGACAGACAAAATGAGAAAAAAAAATCCAGAAAATCACATTGTAGGATTTTTTATGAATTTATTTGCAAATTATGGTGGAAAATAAGTATTTGGTCAATAACAAAAGTTTCTCAATACTTTATATACCCTTTGTTGGCAATGACACAGGTCAAACGTTTTCTGTAAGTCTTCACAAGGTTTTCACACACTGTTGCTGGTATTTTGGCCCATTCCTCCATGCAGATCTCCTCTAGAGCAGTGATGTTTTGGGGCTGTCGCTGGGCAACACGGACTTTCAAGTCCCTCCAAAGATTTTCTATGGGGTTGAGATCTGGAGACTGGCTAGGCCACTCCAGGACCTTGAAATGCTTCTTACGAAGCCACTCCTTCGTTGCCCGGGCGGTGTGTTTGGGATCATTGTCATGCTGAAAGACCCAGCCACGTTTCATCTTCAATGCCCTTGCTGATGGAAGGAGGTTTTCACTCAAATTCTCACGATACATGGCCCCATTCATTATTTCCTTTACACGGATCAGTCGTCCTGGTCCCTTTGCAGAAAAACAGCCCCAAAGCATGATGTTTCCACCCCCATGCTTCACAGTAGGTATGGTGTTCTTTGGATGCAACTCAGCATTCTTTGTCCTCCAAACACGACGAGTTGAGTTTTTACCAAAAGGTTATATTTTGGTTTCATCTGACCATATGACATTCTCCCAATCCTCTTCTGGATCATCCAAATGCACTCTAGCAAACTTCAGACGGGCCTGGACATGTACTGGCTTAAGCAGGGGGACACGTCTGGCACTGCAGGATTTGAGTCCCTGGCGGCGTAGTGTGTTACTGATGGTAGGCTTTGTTACTTTGGTCCCAGCTCTCTGCAGGTAATTCACTAGGTCCCCCCGTGTGGTTCTGGGATTTTTGCTCACCGTTCTTGTGATCATTTTGACCCCACGGGGTGAGATCCTGCGTGGATTCCCAGATCGAGGGAGATTATCAGTGGTCTTGTATGTCTTCCATTATCTTAATAATTGCTCCCACAGTTGATTTCTTCAAACCAAGCTGCTTACCTATTGCAGATTCAGTCTTCCCAGCCTGGTGCAGGTCTACAATTTTGTTTCTGGTGTCCTTTGACAGCTCTTTGGTCTTGGCCATAGTGGAGTTTGGAGTGTGACTGTTTGAGGTTGTGGACAGGTGTCTTTTATACTGATAACAAGTTCAAACAGGTGCCATTAATACAGGTAACAAGTGGAGGACAGAGGAGCCTCTTAAAGAAGAAGTTACAGGTCTGTGAGAGCCAGAAATCTTGCTTGTTTGTAGGTGACCAAATACTTATTTCCACCATAATTTGCAAATAAATTCATTAAAGATCCTACAATGTGATTTTCTGGAATTGTTTTATAGAAGACCCCAATTGGCTCTTCTATATGCCAAGGATGATAAAGGATGAAGACATGATTGGCTAATTGACCCCAATTGGCTCTTCTATATGTTAAGGATGATATAGGATAAAGACGTGATTGGCTAATTGACCCCAGTTGGCTCTTCTATATGCCAAGGATGATATTGGATTAAGACGTGATTGGCTAATTGACCCCAATTGGCTCTTCTATATGCCAAGGATGATAAAGGATGAATACATGATTGGCTAATTGATCCCAATTGGCTCTTCTATATGCTAAGGATGATATAGGATTGAAGACGTGATTGGCTAATTGACCTCAGTTGGTTGTTCTATATGCCAAGTATGATATAGCATGAATACGTGATTGGCTAATAGACTCCAATTGGCTCTTCTATATGCCAAGGATAATATAGGTTGAAGACGTGATTGGATAATTGACCCCTAACTCTACATGATTCCATGGCAACATCTCTATGTAGTGCACAACTTTTGACTCGTATGGGCCCTGGTCAAAAGCAGTGCACTATATAGGGAATAGGGTGCCATATAGAACGCAACCCATGTGTCTTGATGCACGTAATGCATCCAATGATATAATGTGTGTTAGAACTCGTAGTTCATCTAATGATATAATGTGTGTTAGAACTCATAGTTAATCTAATGATATAATGTGTGTTAGAACTCATAGTTCATCTAATGATATAATGTGTGTTAGAAATTATAGTTCATCTAATGATATAATGTGTGTTAGAACTCAAAGTTCATCTAATTATATAATGTGTGTTAGAACTCATAGTAAATCGCGTCATCTCCATGGAAATAAATATAGAACCATCTGGTGTAAATTCTCAATGTGACCGGAATGACACCTCTTGTTTTTTTCACCCCTGCATGCCTTCCTCTGCATGGCTTCGGTGTGTGTGTGTGTATGTGTGTGTTTTCTATACTCTATGTGAAGGACCTTGTGGTTGAGAGGAGTGCCTGTGTCGAGAGGCACCCCATTGTTTTATTAATGTAGGCAGGGTAAAATGGAAGCTGTGGTGCCCAGGTTGTCCTAAGATGTAGCCAATGGAGTCATTCTCTATCCGTCTCTGTCAATATCCCAGGGAGGGGAGGCCTCTGCAGTACATGGGGAGAGAGAGAGATCAGGTGTATGTATGGATGCCACAACGATGCCCTTAGCCAACACATCGCTGGCGTAGCTTCTATATCCCACCAGGACAAAGGGATCATGCATGTGTGGATGTTAACAGTGTTAGGTAAAGATAGGAATCAGATGGTCAACCATACACTATCTACTCAGTTTAGCATGGCCCACACTGAGAGGGTTCAGATTAGCATGGCCCACACTGAGAGAGTTCAGTTTAGCATGGCCCACACTGAGAGAGTTCAGTTTAGCATGGCCCACACTGAGAGAGTTCAGTTTAGCATGGCCCACACTGAGAGAGTTCAGTTCAGCATGGCCCACACTGAGAGAGTTCAGTTCAGCATGGCCCACACTGAAAGAGTTCAGTTCAGCATGGCCCACACTGAGAGAGTTCAGTTCAGCATGGCCCACACTGAAAGAGTTCAGTTCAGCATGGCCCACACTGAGAGAGTTCAGTTTAGCATGGCCCACACTGAGAGAGTTCAGTTCAGCATGGCCCACACTGAGCGAGTTCTGTTCAGCATGGCCCACACTAAGAGAGATCAGTTTTGCATGGCCCACACTAACATAGTTCAGTTTTGCATGGCCCACACTAAGAGAGTTCAGTTTAGCATGGCCCACACTGAGAGAGTTCAGTTAGCATGGCCCACACTAAGAGAGTTAATGACAAGACAATGTAATCCCTCGTGTTATGACACACAAGGGTGGAAGGATACAGAGAAAACACATCAACGTATACTGCAAAGAACACTACCTTTGGTCTAACGTATCATCAAACACATGTTTTACCGACGCCAAACCCACCAATAGCCTGAGGATAAGAGCAGTGAACAGCTGGAAGACACATTGGGCCGGTCACACACTGTTAGACAGGGCTAGGTCTGGAGGGGAAAGCCCACTTTAAATGATACCTAGTTAATAGACTCTGTTTGGGGAAACATCAGCAAGCTGTTGTATCCAACTGCTTCATTACCCTGGTAGTGTGGTATCTATTCAAACGGTGTCCATATTAGGACATGCTCAGTCTCTGCAGGACTTGTCTCAGTCTTGGAGTGTCTGGCCGGGATTCAATCCGAGGCTTGTTGTAGAATGAGCCGACATCTGCAGCGTTTACCACGACTGTTATGGTAGTGGATGCCGGGGAACATTGCCTTTTAAAAAGTGCATCGTCGACACCGTTTTACAATGTGCCTCGGATTCAATCCCACCTCAGTCTCAGAGTCCTACTGAGACTGTGGTTGTCCTAATATGGACACCGTATACGAAAGCAAACTCCAGCACACTGCATGGTGATCTTGATGCTCCACAGATTTAATGGATATTTTTCTTCTACCAAAGGTTTAGTCTTTGGTAATTATATATTAAAGACCATAAAACATTACATGTCCGCATTATTCTCTGATTCCTGTTGTAGTCTTCTACACATGATGGTTCTATTGTGCTTTTGAGTACAAGTACGGTTAAAAAATTCCAGGAACTTTCCCCAAATTCCTTGGTTTTCCAGAAATCATGGTTGGAGGGTCCCTGGATTTAATACCTATTTACTTCTGAATCCAGGAGTCTTACTACCGGGATTTCAGGAAAACCAGTGAATTTGGGGAAAGTTACTGGAATTTAGCAACCCTAAATACAAGACAAAACACGATAAAGCACTCTCTACACTACAGACTTCTTATTAATCAATCCTGTAATGTTGGTTCCACCTCCTCAGGCCGGCATCTTTCCCCTTTCCAGAGTCACTTCTGGTTCTGGTTCTAATTCTGCTTCTTTTACAGATTCATTTTAAAAGAAGAACAAAAACATGGGAATGCTTTCTCTACTCTACACCACAGTACTATCCTTAGCCAATACTCGAATATCTAATGTTGCTGTAGTACCCCTCAAGCCTACATCTCTCTCCCTATCCGGAGTCACTGTTACCCTTTTATACCACAGTGATGTTAGGAGTCTTTTTTCTGTGATACAAAGAAGCATGTTAATGCTATCCAGAAACTACATCATTATCATAAGCCAATACTCTTAACGTTGCAGTACCTCTCTCCAACGTTGTCGGCTTTAGTACCTCTCTCTAACTTTGTCGGCTTTAGTACCTCTCTCTAACTTTGTCGGTTGCAGTACCTCTCTCTAACGTTGTCGGTTACAGTACCTCTCTCCAACGTTGTCGGTTACAGTACCTCTCTCCAACATTGTCGGTTACAGTACCTCTCTCCAACGTTGTCGGTTACAGTACCTCTCTCCAACGTTGTCGGTTACAGTACCTCTCTCCAACGTTGTCGGTTACAGTACCTCTCTCTAACGTTGTCGGTTACAGTACCTCTCTCCAACGTTGTCGGTTACAGTACCTCTCTCTAACGTTGTCGGTTACAGTACCTCTCTCTAACGTTGTCGGTTAGGGTACCTCTCTCCAACGTTGTCGGTTACAGTACCTCTCTCTAACGTTGTCGGTTACAGTACCTCTCTCTAACGTTGTCGGTTACAGTACCTCTCTCCAACGTTGTCGGTTACAGTACCTCTCTCTAACGTTGTCGGTTACAGTACCTCTCTCCAACGTTGTCGGTTACAGTACCTCTCTCTAACGTTGTCGGTTACAGTACCTCTCTCCAACGTTGTCGGTTACAGTACCTCTAACGTTGTCGGTTACAGTACCTCTCTCCAACGTTGTTGGTTACAGTACCTCCATCTAGCTTTGCTGGTTGCAGTATCTGTCATGTTCGTCTAATGACGGGTCAGACCAAGGCGCAGCGTGATATACGTACATGTTTATTATAACTATTAAACACACGACAAAACAACAAAGGAAACGAAACGTGAAGTCCAAGGTAGAACACACAACATACCTTACACGGAACAAGATCCCACAACCCACTAGTGCCAATAGGCTGCCTAAGTATGATCCCCAATCAGAGGCAACGAGCTACAGCTGCCTCTGATTGGGAACCACACCGGCCAACATAGATCTACACATAATAGATCAAAACATAGAAAACACCACAACAAGGAATATACACACCCTGACTCAACATATAAGCGTCCCCTGAGTCAGGGAGTGACAGTATCTCTCTCTAACATTGCTGGTTGCAGTATCTCTCTCTAACGTTGCTGGTTGCAGTTTCTCTCTCTAACATTGCTGGTTGCAGTACCTCTCTCTAACGTTGCTGGTTGCAGTACCTTTCTCTAACGTTGTCAGCTGCAGTATCTCTCTCTAACGTTGTCGGTTGCTCCCCATCCAGAGTCCCTGTTAGCTTGTCATACCAGAGCGTTGGTAGAAAGCTGATGATACAGGGAAGGTGCTAAATTGTCCCTATTAAAGAGGTTGACCTTGTTGAGATTTAATTAATTAGTGTTGTATGAAGGTTAATTGGATCGGGAGATGTCCATGCATCACAGACCCCTTGTCTTGACTCACCCTGGCAGGCCAGAAGCAAATTGGTCGTCATTCAACTGCTAGTGTGAAATATTAAAAGTGATATTCTAGACATTTACATCATAATGCTCATTGAATCGATGACCAGAGAGGTGCAAGTGGTGTATGGAAATTATTTAGTAAAATCAGGATCTTAAGATAGGAATTCCTCGCAACTGATATTGTACCATTCCATGTTTGACTGATTTTCCATTATCTTCAGTGTAGTAAGGAAGTAGCTTGCACGAGGCTTGGCTTGTACGAGCTGGAACGGCTCATAGTAGAAGGAGCTCCTGTTTCTGTAGCGTGATGCAGCTTGATGTACAATAACACCCCCTGGACAGGTCACTAGTCTACCACAGGGCCTTGTAATCACGTTCAAAAAAATTCCGAATAGCACAAATGTAAAAATCTAGAACAAAACACACCACTGCTGGAAATTATTTGATGCATAATGCAGCTGTGGTGATGTAGGGATTGGGAATAGGGTGCCATTTGAGACGCTGCCTGGGCTGTCTCTAATTGGTAGGACCAACAGCAGTACATTTACATTAACATTTTAGTCATTTAGCAGACACTCTTATCCAGAGCGACTTACAGTTAGTGAGTGCATACATTATTATATGGCTTTAATTCATGCTTTCTGAGAGAGGAGTTAATCCTTCATTTAACCACTTGTAACTAAACTAAAGGGTTAGTTGTTTAAGCTCTAGGTCTACATGATTTTCAACCCCGGATAGATTTAATGATATGATCAAAGAATCAACAAGAGAATGAAAGGAGCAAGAGATTAAATAAAGAACCACACAGTCCTTGCAAAACGTTGCGGTATTTTGTTAATCATTGATTCACAGGCCCTCTTTCCCCCTTTCCCCCTAATAACTATTCATATATTCTAATGTGCTAAAGTTCCTAATAGCCATGACTTTACTGCCTTGCATGAAATACTGCCAACCGTTATTGTTGTGAGGGACTGGTTATTTTAAATTGAGAATTAATTGTATTGTGTATTACCTTCTCATTGTTTGTGTGTATAGTATAAAAGTGTCTCCATTTACATTTGATAGCATGACTATGGATTTAAACATAATTTACATTGATTCCTGCAGGGGGTTGGAGCCCTGCCCATAATAATACAGTTGTCTATCCAGGTCCAACTTGAGAGCCAATTACAGTTTGATGAATATGTGGTTAGCATCTCTAACCCTCCCTGTTTGGTTTACTCTAAATGGATGGTTTAGGTCTGGCTAGAGACACCATTGTTTTCTCTCACAACACCTCTAGTTTAGGAGCATGTTTAGTTACAGATGATGACTGATACACCACATGACCAAAAGTATGTGGACACCTGCTCGTCGAACATCTCATTCCAAAATCATGGGCATTAATTAACATGGAGTTGTTCACCCCTTTTGCTGCTATAACAGCCTCCTCTCTTCTGGGAAGGCTTTCCACTAGATGTTGGAACATTGCTGCGGGGACTTGCTTCCATTTAGCCACAAGAGCATTAGTGAGGTCAGGCACTGTTGTTGGACGATTAGGCCTGGCTCGCAGTCGGCTTTCCAATTCATCCCAAAGGAGTTCGATGGGATTGAGGTCAGGGCTCTGTGCAGCACAGTCAAGTTCTTCCACAACGATCTTGACAAACCATTTCTGTACGGACCTCGCTTTGTGCATTGCCATGCTGAAACAGGAAAGGGCCTTCCCCAAATTGTTGCCACAAAGTTGGAAGCACAGAATCATCTAGAATGTCATTGTATGCTATAGCGTTAAGATTTCCCTTCACTGGAACTAAGGGGCCTAGCCCAAACCACAAAAAACAGCCTCAGACCATTATTCTTCCTCCATCAAACTTTACAGTTGGCACTATGCATTCGGGCAGGTAGCATTTTCCTGGCATCCGCCAAACCCAGATTAGTCCGTCGGACTGCCAGATGGTGAAGTGTGATTCATCACTCCAGAGAACGTGTTTCCAATGCTCCAGAGTCCAATGGCAGCGAGCTTTACACCACTCCAGCTGACGCTTAGCATTGCACATGGCGATCTTAGGCTTGTGTGCAGCTGCTCTGCCATGGAAACCAACTTCATGAAGCTCCCGACGAACAGTTATTGTGCTGACGTTGCTTCCAGAGGCAGTTTGGAACTCGGTAGTGAGTGTTGCAACCGAGGATAGACAATTTTTACATGCTACGCACTTCAGCACTCGGCAGTCCAATTCTGTGAGCTTGTGTGGCCTACCACTTTGCGGTTGAGCCGTTGTTGCTCCTAGACGTTTCCACTTCACAAAAACAGCACTTACAGTTGACCTTGGCAGCTCTAGCAGGTCAGAAATGTGTTGGAAAGGTGGCATCCTATGACTGTGCCACGTTAAAAGTCACTGAGCTCTTCAGTAAGGCCATTCTACTGCCAATGTTTGTCTATGGAGATTTCATGGCTGTACGCCCGATTTTATACACCTGTCAGCAACGGGTGTGGCTGAAATAGCCGAATCCACTAATATAAAGGGGTGTCCACATACTTTTGTATATATAGTGTAAATTGACCAGTTATGTTTTACCAAATGCTATGTTATGTATTTTCTCAGACACTTGAATGGTAGAAAGTGTTAAAAAGTGTTAAAAAGCACTCTGGTAGGGAATATATTTCTGCTCAATATCGATCAATATATACATGTACAGCTAGGTTTCCATCCAATTGGCGACAGATTTTCATGCGAATATTCTAAAATCCGCATAAAGAAAATATGAGCATTTTCCCACACTTGATACTGTAGTCTAGTATCCTGAGGTCCTCTCTCTCTCGCTCCCCCCCCCCCCCTCTCTCTCTCTCTCTCTCTCTCTCTCTCTCTCTCCCTCTCTCTCTCTCTCTCTCTCTCTCTCTCTCTCTCTCTCTCTCTCTCTCTCTCCCCACTCTCTCATCCCACCTCTTTCTCTCCTCCTATCATCTCACCTCTCTCTCTCTCTCTTCTTCATTCAGATAGATCAATAAGGCTTTTAGAGGAGCTGGAGAGAAGAAGCCAGTTGATAGTGAATCAGCCTGCTCTTTCCACCTGTACAGACTGACTGATGTGTCTGATGATACCTATTCACACACCGAGGATACGTCCCAAATGGCATGCTAGTCCCTATATAGTGCATTGCTTTTGACCACATAGTGCACTATATAGGGAATAGGGCATCATTTGGGACATAGATTGTATCTCTGAGAAGCAGGGCCACAGTGAGTTAGGAGCATCTTTGTTTTAATGCCATTGAAAATCAATACAGCTTTGTCCTCCTCTGAACACCTCAGCCATTTCCAAGTCATATGACTTGACAGGGAGAATTCTGAAGCTAATAAGATATAGTTATCGCACTCGGAATGG
>LR778269.1:43566052-43617264 GCA_902810595.1 Coregonus sp. 'balchen' | reverse complement strand
CTTTTTCCCCCTCTCCCCCCTTTTTTCTTTCCCTTTTCTTGGGGGCTTCCCTTTTTTCCCCCCCCCCCCCCCAAAAAAAAAAAACGAAACAGGAACAGAACACTCCTCTCCTCCTCGCTCCCGCGTCGCTCGGCGGCCCTCTATCTTCCGCCGTCTCTTCTCTTACGCCTCTACATTCTATCTCTCTCTCCTCTCTCTCTCTCTCTCTTCTCTCTCTCTAATGCCTATTCACATCACCATTATGTCATTAATAATCAAGCTAACACAGCCTGGCTAGGACCTGCTTGCAATTGATCAAGACTGAGCCTAGCTACTAGGCTATGTTGTTGCAAATGCCAACGTGTTAGCTAGCTTGTTTGCCTTTAATGAATGTTTTCGATTGCGTTTTTGTTTTTGTGCGTTTTGCTCTTGAAGCACATTCAAAAACAGAAAAATGTATACAGAAGGTGTCACACTTTCCCAGCGTATATATTTGAATTGACTGTTGATTCATAATCATGAAAATATTATTTAATTTGTTGAGGGCAGATGTAAGGTATACTGTATGTGTGGTATACTGTATATATGGTATACTGTATGTGTGGTATACTGTATGTGTGGTATACTGTATGTGTGGTATACTGTATGTGTGGTATACTGTATGTGTGGTATACTGTATGTGGTATACTGTATGTGTGGTATACTGTATGTGGTGTACTGTATGTGTGGTATACTGTATGTGTGGTATACTGTATGTGGTATACTGTATGTGTGGTATACTATATGTGTGGTATACTGTATGTGGTATACTGTATGTGTGGTATACTGTATGTGGTATACTGTATGTGTGGTATACTGTATGCGGTATACTGTACAGTGGGGAAAAAAAGTGTATTTAGTCAGCCACCAATTGTGCAAGTTCTCCCACTTAAAAAGATGAGAGAGGCCTGTAATTTTCATCATAGGTACACGTCAACTATGACAGACAAAATGAGAAAAAAAATCCAGAAAATCACATTGTAGGATTTTTTATGAATTATTTGCAAATTATGGTGGAAAATAAGTATTTGGTCAATAACAAAAGTTTCTCAATACTTTGTTATATACCCTTTGTTGGCAATGACACAGGTCAAACGTTTTCTGTAAGTCTTCACAAGGTTTTCACACACTGTTGCTGGTATTTTGGCCCATTCCTCCATGCAGATCTCCTCTAGAGCAGTGATGTTTTGGGGTTGTCGCTGGGCAACACGGACTTTCAACTCCCTCCAAAGATTTTCCATGGGGTTGAGATCTGAAGACTGGCTAGGCCACTCCAGGACCTTGAAATGCTTCTTACGAAGCCACTCCTTCGTTGCCCGGGCGGTGTGTTTGGGATCATTGTCATGCTGAAAGACCCAGCCACGTTTAATCTTCAATGCCCTTGCTGATGGAAGGATGTTTTCACTCAAAATCTCACGATACATGGCCCCATTCATTCTTTCCTTTACACGGATCAGTCGTCCTGGTCCCTTTGCAGAAAAACAGCCCCAAAGCATGATGTTTCCACCCCCATGCTTCACAGTAGGTATGGTGTTCTTTGGATGCAACTCAGCATTCTTTGTCCTCCAAACACGACGAGTTGAGTTTTTACCAAAAGGTTCTATTTTGGTTTCATCTGACCATATGACATTCTCCCAATCCTCTTCTGGATCATCCAAATGCACTTTAGCAAACTTCAGACGGGCCTGGACATGTACTGGCTTAAGCAGGGGGACACGTCTGCAACTGCAGGATTTGAGTCCCTGGCGGCGTAGTGTGTTACTGATGGTAGGCTTTGTTACTTTGGTCCCAGCTCTCTGCAGGTCATTCACTAGGTCCCCCCCGTGTGGTTCTGGGATTTTTGCTCACCGTTCTTGTGATCATTTTGACCCCACGGGTGAGATCTTGCGTGGAGCCCCAGATCGAGGGAGATTATCAGTGGTCTTGTATGTCTTCCATTATCTTAATAATTGCTCCCACAGTTGATTTCTTCAAACCAAGCTGCTTACCTATTGCAGATTCAGTCTTCCCAGCCTGGTGCAGGTCTACAATTTTGTTTCTGGTGTCCTTTGACAGCTCTTTGGTCTTGGCCATAGTGGAGTTTGGAGTATGACTGTTTGAGGTTGTGGACACGTGTCTTTTATACTGAAAACAAGTTCAAACAGGTGCCATTAATACAGGTAACGAGTGGAGGACAGAGAAGCCTCTTAAAGAAGAAGTTACAGGTCTGTGAGAGCCAGAAATCTTGCTTGTTTGTAGGTGACCAAATACTTATTTTCCACCATAATTTGCAAATAAATTCATAAAAAATCCTACAATGTGATTTTCTGGAAAAAAAATGCTCAATTTGTCTGTCATAGTTGACGTGTACCTATGATGAAAATTACAGGCCTCTCTCATCTTTTTAAGTGGGAGAACTTGCACAATTGGTGGCTGACTAAATACTTATTTTCTCCACTGTATATGTGGTGTACTGTATATATGGTATACTGTATGTGTGGTATACTGTATATGTTGTATACTGTATATGTGGTATACTGTATGTGTGGTATACTGTATATGTTGCATACTGTATGTGTGGTATACTGTATGTGTGGTATACTGTATGTGTGGTATACTGTATGTGGTATACTGTATGTGTGAAACCAATTAATG
This sequence comes from Coregonus sp. 'balchen', assembly GCA_902810595.1. Classification (NCBI taxonomy): domain Eukaryota; kingdom Metazoa; phylum Chordata; class Actinopteri; order Salmoniformes; family Salmonidae; genus Coregonus; species Coregonus sp. 'balchen'. The sequence continues at coordinate 43,614,612 of LR778269.1, read as the reverse complement.
TTAGAGAAGTGCAGATATGTAGTGGGGTTTCTGGAATGATGTGTCTTGTGACTTCCTATTAAACATGTCCAGAGGTGAGTTCAAGAAGGGTTCTGTTTGCCGTGAACATGTTACTTAGTAACAATTTCAGTTGAACGATTTGAATGAACATTCCAAAATGTTACAGTGAAACAACAAACAGCTAAGATTACTGTAATCATACTCCAAATGACTTTCTATTCCTACAACATGCAATAGAAAGCCTACATGGACACATTATTATTTGTATCGGCAGTATAGACCCAAAACAGACACTTATGTTCGCCGCACACTACCTTCACGGACTGTTTCCTAACGTTAGCAAATGTTTGCGGCTAGCACAAAACAAATATGATAACGAATTATTTCCCTTGTTGACCGAACCTCAGGTTCCAGATAGACCTGGGCTGGGATGAAGACAACCTGGCACTGCACTTCAACCCACGTTTTCATGATGTCACTGATGGTGCTGTGCTTGTGTGCAACTCAAAGATTGACGGCTGCTGGGGTCATGAGGAGAGAGAGAAACACAGTTCCCTCCAAAGGGGTTCTACTGTCAAGGTGTGACAGTTGTTGGGATGGGAAGATGGTCCTGACTGGACCAAGGAGGATGTTAGTCAGGATATATACAAATGTTTAAATAAATGAAAATATAATATTTGAGTTAAAAAACGGCATTGTGACATTTCTTAAAGGGATAGTTCAGGATTTTGCCAACGAGTCGGATGAACTCGTGGATAGCATTTTTATGTCTCTGCGTCCAGTATGACGGAAGTTACAGGTAGTTTCGCGAGCCAATGCTAACTTGTGTTAGCGCTAGCTTAGCGCAAAGACTGGAAGTATGCTAGCTGTACCCGAAGACTAGCAGTCTTTTTGCTAATTTACTACCTCATACTGGACGATTCACTACCTCTAACCTCATACTGGACGCAGAGACATAAGAACAATATCCACGAGTTCATCTGACTCTGGGGAGGTAGATAAAGGGCTTTACTGTCTAAATCCTGAATTATCCCTTTAAGATTGTTCAGTGTAGTTAGTTATGAGTTCTGTGATACTGACCGCATTATCGAGCATGAACTGCAATACAGACTTTTATTACTAGATGAATGGATAATCTTGGGCATAGAATAGAGTAATGTAATAAGGAAACCATATATGTATATTTTCTTAAATTCCATTCCTTACTAGTTTTGTGTGTATTAGGTATATGTTGTAAAATTGTTAGATACTACTTGTTAGATATTACTGCACTGTCGGAGCTAGAAGCACAAGCGTTTCACTACACCCGCTATAACATCTGCTAAGCACGTGTATGTGACAAATACAATTTGATTTGATTTGATTTGATGTGGGTATGAGAGTAAGTAAATGTGTTATAATGCGTTTCCTCTCTCCATTCTCTCTCAAGATTCTCCTGAAGCTGACAGGAGATATGTTTGAAGTGGAGATGCCTAATGGACATGAGATCCAGTTCCCCAACCGTCACAGCCTAGACGTCATTACCTACGTTCGTATCAGAGGGGACTTAAAGCTCACCTCCTTTAAGATCTACTAAAGAGACCCATAATATCCACCTTGTGTAGCCTGGCAACAAGGGCACAGACAATTTGTTAAGTTTGTCTTCCGACTTCCGGTGCAGTCCAGCCCAATGACACACAAGCAAGTGGGTGGGGCTACATATGGTGTATGGAGTTAGACCAATGGGTAGTAAGACTGGATCAATGGCCTGTATCAAATATGTCATACTAAAGTGTTTGAAATACTAAATATAAATACGGGGTGACCATGGTCTCTGTGTTTTTGTCTGTTTCTCTCCATGGTACTTTTAGTTGTAACAATATTCTGACATACACTAAACATAAGGGACAACTAGGGACAAGGTTAGGATACTGTCAACTAATTACATCCCTTCGCAAATACAGAAGTGTGACACACACATCTTGGCCGGATGAAATATGACTCAATGTTTTATTTGTTTTGGTGAGAAAGAGCAAACAATGTGTTCTTATACTGTAGTAGACCCAAATGATCACATTATTACTGACCTAATCTCACGTGGACAGATTGGGTAAATTACTGACCAGAAAACAGAATAGCCATTGACTCGAGAAGCATGGCATAATTTTAGATGATTTGAAAATGTTATTTTCTGTATACATTTAATGGAGTAAAACATAATGTATGCATGTTATGTCATCAATAAAGTTCAGCACTATTAAGTAGTGAATGCTGTGTCTTTAGTTCCACGATAACATTGTAACCCTATTCCATACATTAAAATAAAATGTAAAATCTAATTTCTCCCAAGCTTCAAGGCTTTCGATACAGCTTAAAAAAAAAAGAAGAGATTCCTCCATTTGAGTGACTCCCACTTCTCTGGAATGTGTTGTGTGTGTGTGTGTGTGTGTGTGTGTGTGTGTGTGTGTGTGTGTTTTGTGTGTGTGTGTCTTGCTGGTTCACCTTGATTCTACAACATTTTTTACATATAAAACTACATCTTTATTAGAGGAAACACTATAAAGACTTGATGAATAGCCCTTGAGAGAATACTATCTGGTGTACTCCTACACACGGCAACATATTTTCCTGAGTGTGAATTGGAAGGTGGGGATCCAAGTTATAAAAAGACCATGTAAGAATCCAAACTAGACGTATAATCTCTGCTATCACCAAAAAGGAATTTCCTTTAGATGCCTGATGTACCTCAGACCCACTCCTGTCCTGTCCTGTCCACCCTCCCAAACTCCCAAAGGGACAATATATCACGGGCCATGTGAGAGGTTGTCCCTCAGAGTGACTGCAGCTTCAATTACAAGCCAGTTGAGAATGAGGCCTAGTCATCCATCACCACCAGCCCATGGTCGATGAAGATCAACTCCTGCTATTTAGTGAAGCTGGATTTAAACAACAACATAGCAGCAGCAATAACACAGATGCCTGCTGTAAATGGACCCCCGACTACACACACAGAGACCCAACAACATTACAGCCTTTTAGAACCACGACTACACACACAGAGACCCAACAACATTACAGCCTTTTAGAACCACGACTACACACAGAGAGCCTAACAACATTACAGCCTTTTAGAACCACGACTACACACAGAGAGACCCAACAACATTACAGCCTTAGAACCCTCTCACACGAAAACCCAAAAAACATTAAAAAGCCTTTTTAAAAACACTACACACAGAAACCCAACAAAATTACCCTTTTAAACAACGACACACCAGAAACCCAACAACTTACAGCCTTTTAGAACAAAACTACACACAGAGACTCAACACCCTTACAGCCTTTTAGAACACGGGGTCCAAAACCGAAACCCAAAACATTACAAAACCTTTTTTTTTTTGAACAAATACACACAGAGCCCCAACCCAAAATTACAGCCTTTTTGAATAACGACTACACAAGACTCAAAAAACTTTACCCTTTTGAACAACGACTACCACAAACCCCCAAACATTACAAATTTTAGAACAAAAAGACTAAACAGACTCAACAACCCCAAACCTTTTAGAACAACACTACACACAGAGACCCCAAAAAAATTACATTTTAGAACAACGACTACACCAGAGAGACCCCCCAACATACAGCCTTTTAAAACGACACACACAGGCCTAACAACTTAAAGCCTTTTTTAACAAAAACACCAACAAGACCCAACAACATCACAGCCTTTTTAAACCCCGATAACACACAGAGACCCCAAAAAATTAAGCTTTTTGAAACCCCACACATACCAGGGCCCAACAACTTTAAAACCTTTTTTGAAAAACGACTCACACAGACTAAAAACATTACAACCTTTTTAAAAACGACTAACCGATCAAAACATTACGCCCTTTTTGAACAAACCCACCCGAGCCCCCCAACATTACAGCCTTTTGAACAAAGACTACACCAAGAGACCCAAAACATTTCGCCTTTTAAAACCGACTAACCCCAGAGACCTAAAAACTTTCAGCCTTTTAGAAAAACAACTACACAACAAGACCCAAAAACTACCCTTTTAGAACCACGACCACACAAGAGACCCAACAACTTAAGCCTTTTTTGAACCACATAATACACAGGACCCAACAAAATTACACCTTTAGAACAACGATCACACAGACCCCAACCAAAATTTCGCCTTTTTGACCCCCCGACTACACACACGAGACCCAACAACATTCAGCTTTTTTGAACCGACTACAAAGAAACCTAACAACATTACACCTTTTTGAACAAAAACACACCACGGACCCAAAAAAAAACCCCACCCTTTTAGAACCACGACTCACACAAAAGAGACCCCAAAAACATTACGCCTTTTAGAACCCCACTACATACACGAGACCCAAAACATTACAGCCTTTTTGAACAACGACAACCCAGAGAAACCCAACAAAATTAAAGCCTTTAGAATCAGACTACACCAGAGACCTAAAAACATTACAGCCTTTTAGAAAAACAAACTCCACACAAAACCCAACAACATCCCAGCCTTTTTTGAACCACGATACCACCAGAGACCCAAAAATTACAGCCTTTTTGAACCACGAACAAAGAGGGCCCAAAACCCCTTACAGCCTTTTAAACCGACTAAACCCCAAAAACCCACAACATAAGCCTTTTAGAACAAGCTACACACAAAACCCAAAAAAAACAGCCTTTTTTAAAACGCTCACACAGAAACCCAACCACATTACGCCCTTTTGAAAAGACTACCCCAAGACCCCAAAAACATTACAGCCTTTTTGAACACGACAAACCCGAACCCCTTGCTTTTAAAAAACCCACTCACCAAACCCAAAACATTACAACCTTTTAAAAAACTCCACACTCCTACCCAAAAACAACCTTTAAAAGGGCCCCAAAACATTAATTTGCCCACTCACCCAGAAATCAACCCTTGCCTTTTCAAATCAAAGCCCAAAAAAAAGTTTAGAACAAACCCAGGAAAACAAATTCAATTTTAAATGATCCAAGACCCCCCAACTTAAGGTTTGAAAACAAATCCCAACCCGGCCCCAAAAAAAATACCCCTTTTGCAGTACCCCACCGGGCCAAAAATTAAAAAGCCTTTGAACCCCGTTAAAAGCCCAACCTTCCCCCCTTTTTAAAAGGGAAAACGATCAACAACCCCTTCCCCCTTTTAGAAAACGGGGTCAACCTAAAAACCTTAAGTTTTGAAAAACGTAAACCCCGGAAAAAATTAAGGCCCTTTTTAAAATGAATCCAAAAACCCCCAAAAAATTAAAATTTTGAAAACGAAACAAGAAACCCAACTTCGCCTTTTGAAAAACAATAAAAAGAGAAAAAAATTTCAGCTTTTAAAAAATAAACAGGCCCCAAAAAAATTGAGACTTTTTGAAACCCCCCCCCCTCAAACCCCCTTCCCTTTGCCACTCCCTCCCTTCCCCTTTAAAACCCTCCCCCCGGCTCCACAAGATACCACACAAGCCCAACAACATTACAGCCTTCTAAACCACGACTACCAAAAGGCCTGGTTTTCTCACTCCGCTCACTTCTAAAAACACTCCTACAACTCTTACACACCCTACACCTCCTGAAAACCTCCTAGCAGAAAGCCAACCTATACAACAAAATGACAGATTTAAAAATGGTCTGCCCACTTGGTCACCCACGTAAACTGCACCAATTTTGCCCTTTTTCAAAACTCTAAATGAAAATGGATACTGTAAAAACCCATGAATACTTTAAAAGGGTCAATTTTACAATAGAGCCGATACAGGGCACTCAAATGTTTTCAAAAGGGCACTTTGCCTTTCTCGGGGGCCTATCTAGGTGAGGCTTTGCTCAGTACCACCGACTCTAAGGGAAAGAGTTTCTTTCGCAATCTTTAAATATGGAAAAAACAACTTCCGCAAATTAAAATAAGGGGAAAACTTTTAGTTGTTCCCCCTGCCGTGTCACACCAACTGTGTCTTACGAAAATTTGGGTCTCGTTTTAAATCGCTTTTAGGCGTTAAGTTGTGGTAGGGAACTACAAATATAATGCGGGTTGGGGTGAATGCTTCATCTTCCCTGATTTGTGGTGAGGAGCGTAATTTTGAAAACAGTTGAGGTGAAGCTTTTAATCTGTCTCTACACACAGTAATAAAGTATGGGTGGAAAAAAAGAGTTTTACAAAAACGAAGATGCAAATAAACCCCGGCCCAAAAAAATATTCAGATCTCTTTTTTGCACCCCCTCCCTTTTTCATCACCTTCCCTTCTCTCTCCCCCCCCACTCCTTTCCCCCCTCCCTCTTCTGTACCCCACTCCCCTCCCCCCTCTTTCAGCGACAAAAAGGGGGAAGGGTTTGGAATAATTTCCCTTGGAACTCTTACACACGGAACAGCAGCTCTTTCCTCAAGGAGCTTTTAGCTTTTTTGGTGGCCAATATGTTTTGGGGAAAAATACCGCCCCCTTTCCCCCGCAAAAGCATTGGGCCCACAGGGCCCCCTTTACCCCTTTCATTCACATTCCCCTCTTTCACCCTTTTTCTCTCCTCCCCCCCCCTCTCTCTCCCCTTTTCCCTCTCTCATTCTTTTCCACCTAAACTCCCCTTTCTCCCCCCCACTCCCACCTCTCCTCTCCTTTCTTCCCCCCTCTCCCCTTTTTCCCCCCCCCTCCCCTTCCCCATCTCCCCCCCCCTCTCTTTTTTCTCCCCCTCCCTCCTTCTCTCTTTTTTCTAAAATTCCCTCCCTCTCTTTCTCCACTCTCACCCTCTATTTTCTCCACCCCCAACCTCGTTTTCCCCTTTCCCCCTTCCCCTCTCTCTTTTCTCACTCCCCTCCCCCTCCTCTCCCTTCTCCCCTCCACTTCCCTATCTTTCTCCACTCTCACCCCCTCTCTCTCTTTCTCCATCTCACCTCCCCTATTTTCAAAAAAATTCACCACTCTCTCCTTCCCCCTCTCACCTTCTTTTCCTTTCCACTTCCCCCCTTTTCTTCTCTCTTCTCCACTTCACCTCTCCTCTTTTAAAATCTCACCCCCCTCTCCCCTCCCCCCTCTCCCCCCACCCTCTTTTCCCCCTCCCTCCCCCTTTCTCTTCTCCACTCCCCCCTCTCTCTTTCCCCCCTCTCCCCCTCTCTCTTTTTCTCCCTCTCCCCCTCTTTTTCTTTCCCTTCACCTCTCTCTCTCTTCTCCCCCCTCACCTCTCTCTCTTTCTCCCCTCCACCTCTCTTTCTTTCCCACTCTAAAACCCTCCCTTTTTCTTTTCCTTTTCCCCACTCCAACTCTCCCCTCTTTCTCACTCTTCCCCCCTTCTTTCTTTTCTCCACTTCACCCTTTTTCCCCACCCTCTCTCCCCCTCTTTCTCCACTCTCACCTCTCCCCTTTCTTTCCCATTTCTCCCTCTCCTCTTTCCCCCCTTTTCTCACCCCTTCTTTTTTTTTTCCCCCTTAAATTTTTTTTTTTTTTTTTTTTTAATTTTTTTCCCACCCCCCCCCCCCCCCACCCCCCCCCCTCTCCCCTTCTTTTCCCCTCCCCCCCCCTTTTTTCCCCCCTTCCCCCCCCCTCCTCTTTCTCCCTCTCCCCTTCTCTTTTCTCCACATCACCTTTTTCCCTTTTCCCCTCTCCCCCTCTCCTTTTTTTCCCTTCCCACCTCTTCCTTTTTTCCCTTCCTCTCCTCTTTTTTTTCTCCACCCACCTCTCTTTTTTCCCCCCACTCCCACCTCTCTCTCCTTTCTCCCCACTCTCACCTTTTTTCCCTTTCTCCCCTTCACCTCTCTCTCTTTTCTCCACTTCACCCCCTCTCTCTCTTTTTTTCTTCCTCCACTCTCATTCTCTCCTTTTCTTTTCTCCACTCCCACCCTCTTTTTTCTCCCCACCCCACCTCCCCCCTCCCCCCCCACCTCTCCTCTCTTTTCCCCCCCTCCTCTCTCCTTTTCCCCCCCTTTCCCTCTCTTTCTCCACCTCCCCCTCTCTCTCTTTCTCCACCCCACTCTCTTTTTTTTTTCTCCACTCTCACCCCCCCCTCTCCCTCTCTTTTCTCCCTCTCCCCCCTCTTTCCCTTTCCTCCCCCCTCTCTCTTTTCTCCCCCCCTCCCCCTCTCTTTCTTTCTCCCCCCCCTCTCTCTTTTTTTCTCCCTCTCACCCCCCTTCTCTTTTTCTCCCTCTCCCTCTCTTTTTTTTCTTCCCTCTCCCCCTCTCCTTTTCCCCCTTTCTCCCTCTCCCCCTCTCCCCTTTTTCCCTTTTTCCACTCCCCTCTCTTTTTCTTTCTTCCCTCCCCCTCTCCCTCTTTTTCCTCCCCCCCCTCTTTCCCACCCCCTCCCCTTTTTTCCCCCTCCCCCTCTTTTCTTCCCCTCTCCCCTTTTTCCCCCCTCTTTCTCCCCTTTCCCCCACTCCCCCCCCCTTTTTTTTTTTTTTTTTTTTCCCCTTTTCCCTTCACCCCTTTCCCTCCCCTCTCCCCTTCTCTTTTCTTTCTACACTCTCCCCCTCCTCTTTTACTCCCCCCTTTCCCCCTTTTTCCCTCTTTTCCCCTTCCCCTCTCTTTTTTCTTTCTCCACTCTCCCCCACTCTCCCCTTCTTTCTCCCCTTCCCTTTCCCCTCCTTTCTCCACCCCCCCTCTCTCTCTATTCCTCCCCTCACCTTCCCCTTCTTTCTCCCTCCCCCCTCTCTCTCTTTTTCTCCCTCTCCTCTCTCTCATACCCCTCTCCCCTCTCTCTTCTCCACTCTCCCCCCCTCCCTTCTCCTCCCTTTTCCCCCACTCCCCCTCTCTTTCTCCCCCTCCCCTCCCCTTTTTCTTTTCCCCCCCCCTTCCTTCTTTCCCACTACCACCCCTTCTTTTTCTTTCTCCACTCTCCCCCCTCTCTCCCTTCTCCATCTCCCCCTCTTCTCTCTTTCTCCCTCTCCCTCTTTTTTTTCTTTCTCCCTCTCCCTCTCCCCTCTCTCTCTTTCCCTCTCCTCCTCTTTTCTCTCTTTTCTCCACTCTCCCCTCTCCCTTCTTTCTTTCTCCCCCCCTCACATCTTTTCCCCCTTTCTCCCCCCCCCCCCCCTCTCTTTTTCCCTCCCTTCCCCCTCTCCTTTCTTTCCCCTCCCCCCCCTCCCCCTCTTTATCCCCCTTCCCCTTCTCCTCTTTCCCCCCATCTCCCTCTCTCTCTCTTTCTTCCCCTTCACTCTCCTTTTTCTTTTCTTTCTCCCTCTCCCCCTCTCTCTCTTATTCTCCCCTCTCCCTCTCTCTCTCTTTCCCACCTAAACCCCCTCTCTCTCTTTTTCTCCCCTCTCCCCTCTCTTTCTTTTTTTCCACCTCCCTCTCACCTCTCTCTCTCTTTTCCACTCTCACATCTCTTTTTTCTTTCTTCCCTCTCCCACGCCTTTTTTCTCCCTCTCACCTCTCTCTCCATTTACCTCCCCTCTCTTTTCCCCCACTCTCACCTCTCTCCTCTTTTTTTCTCCACTCTCCCCTTTCTCTCTTTTTTTCTCCACTCTCACCTCTCTCTTTCTCATCTATCACCTCTCTCTCTCTTTCTCCACTCTCACCTCTTTCTCTCTTTCTTTCTCCACTCTCACCTCTCTCTCTCTTTCTCCACTCTCACCTCTCCCTCTCCCTCTCCGTTTCCACACTCACCCCTCCTTCTTTCTTCACTCTCACCTCTCTTTCTCTTACTCCACTCTCACCTCTCTTTCTTTCTCCACTCTCACCCTCTCTCTCTCTCTTTGTTTACTCTCACCTCTCTCTCTTTCTCCACTCCCACCTCTCTCCCCCTTTCTATACTCTCACCTCTCCTTCTCTTTCCCCACTCTCACCTCTCCCTCTCTTTCTCCACTCTCACCTCCCTCTCTCTCTTTCTTTCTCCACTCTCCACCCCTCTCTCTCTTTCTCCACTCTCACCTCTCTATTTCTCCACTCTCACCTCTCTCTCTCTCTTTTCTCCTCTCTCACCTCTCTTTCTCTTTCTCCACTCTCATCTCCTACTCTTTCTTCACTCTCACCTCTCTCTCTCTTTCTCCACTCTAACCCCTCTCTCTCTCTTAACCCACTCTCACCTTACTCTCTTTCTCTACTCTCACCTCTCTCTCTCTTTCCCCACTCTCAACTCTCTCTCTCTTTCTCCACCCTCACCTCTCTCTCTCATTCTCCACTCTCACCTCTCTCTCTCCTTTCTCCACTCTCACCTCTCTCTCTCCCTCTCCTCTCTCTGTCCTCTAGTCAATGAGAGGAGGAGAAGAGGAGGAGAGGAGAGAGCAGACTAGAACTAAGTCAGGTCTGCATTCTAATGACAGTATGGTCTGCTGACCCCACTGACCCACCAGCTGTTTTTCCCCCTCTCCCTCCCTCTATCACTCCCCCTCCCTCCCTCCCTCCCTCCCTCCCTCCCTCTCTCCGTCTCTCTCCCCCCTTTCTCTCTCTCACACCCTCTCCCTCCTTCTCTCTCTCTCCCTCCCTCTCTCCATATGTCTATCCCATAATAACCCCAACTGCTTGATGACACAATGACATACTATCCTGTAAGAGAGCAGTCAAATCAGCCACAGTGTTATTCCACCAGGAGCCTGGCTACCAGGCGACAGTGTTATTCCACCATGAGCCTGGCTACCAGACCACAGTGTTATTCCACCATGAGCCTGGCTGACAGACCACAGTGTTATTCCACCATGAGCCTGGCTGACAGACCACAGTGTTATTCCACCATGAGCCTGGCTGACAGACCACAGTGTTATTCCACCATGAGCCTGGCTGACAGACCACAGTGTTATTCCACCATGAGCTTTGCTACCAAACCACAGTGTTATTCCACCAGGAGCCTGGCTACCAGACCACAGTGTTATTCCACCATGAGCCTGGCTGACAGACCACAGTGTTATTCCACCATGAGCCTGGCTGACAGACCACAGTGTTATTCCACCATGAGCTTTGCTACCAAACCACAGTGTTATTCCACCAGGAGCCTGGCTGACAGACCACAGTGTTATTCCACCAGGAGCCTGGCTGACAGACCACAGTGTTATTCCACCAGGAGCCTGGCTACCAGACCACAGTGTTATTCCACCATGAGCCTGGCTGACAGACCACAGTGTTATTCCACCATGAGCCTGGCTGACAGACCACAGTGTTATTCCACCATGAGCTTTGCTACCAAACCACAGTGTTATTCCACCAGGAGCCTGGCTGACAGACCACAGTGTTATTCCACTGGGAACCTGGCTGACAGACCACAGTGTTATTCCACCAGGAGCCTGGCTGACAGACCACAATGTTATTCCACTGGGAACCTTGCTCACATACCACAGTGTTATTCCACCAGGAGCCTGGCTGACAGACCACAGTGTTATTCCACCGGGAGCCTAGCTGACAGATCACAGTGTTATTCCACCAGGAGCCTGGCTGACAGACCACAGTGTTATTCCACTGGGAGCCTGGCTGACAGACCACAGTTTTATTCCACCGGGAGCCTGGCTGATAGACCACAGTGTTATTCCACCAGGAGCCTGGCTGACAGACCACAGTGTTATTACACCAGGAGCCTGGCTAACAGACAGGTTGTACAGGCTGCAGTGAGCAGCCAGGGACTCACACACACACTACCGCTGAGCGATAGTGGTCGGTTCGGTTTCAGTTCAATTATTACAAAATAATCACGGTTTTCGATTTCACATTAAACATTAAACATTAAACATGAAATGCACTATGCATTATTATGTGGGTTGAAGGCTGTAACAATACAGAATAAAACAATGAGTGAAAGTCCCATGATGATAGTGCCTGCCTATTACTGCTGATCTGCCAATGTGCGCATTGAGCTCACAGAGAAAAAACGGAATGAAAAGGAATTCAAATAATTGAACCTACATTGGTCAATTAGTTGTATAAAAACTGAACAGGTAACTGACATTTCGGTTAATGGTCAGCACTAACACACACACACACACACTACGGCAAGGGGCCAGTATTAATTAAGATAACTTTATTGGTCAATTGTACGCAAGGTCCAACCAAAATGTTGTCTTCCGCTTTTAACCCAACTCTTCCGAAAGACACACACACACACACACACAGACAGACATACAGGCATACATAAAGACATACAGACAGGCATACATATACAGGTTTTGTACAGGTGTGGGGGGCTGCCACACTAGGTGCCCAGAGAGCTGTTGTTATGGGTGGGTGGGTGGGTAAGTGCCTTCCTCAAGGGCACAACAGCAGGCAATGGCACCTAGGATTTGATACCAGCAACCATCCGTTGCTGGCTCACCTCTCTAACCACTAGGATACCTGCCACCCCTGAGATCAGTCATTCAACTCTTCCAGGCAGCCCAAATGGCACCCTATTTAATATATAGTGCACTACTTTTGACCAGAGCCCTATGGGTGAGACCAGGGGACAGGTGGAGCTCTATAAGCCCTGGTCAAAATTAGTGCACTACAAAGGGAAAAGGGTGCCATTTGGGACAAAGCCATAGACAGGGCCCGTGTGAATCTGAATGGCCTCTAGTTTAAAGAGAGGTACTACTAAAAAGAGACCCCCCTGGTCTCAACCTGTTTGACACTCATAATGACAACACCATCTGGTAAGGCTGGCGGGTTACTTACTGAAGAGATCAGGTGTAATTTAGCCAGGTTGGTAAGTATGTGTGACATTAAACTGGATGTGTGATGACCGGGACCCAAGGTTGAGTGAGGGTGACACGGACATATGGTGAATAGTTACACCACCTTGATGTCATGGCTGCAGCTCCCACTCCCCAGGGAGCGACTCTCTCTACAGCACCTAGCCAGGCTGCAGCTCCCACTCCCCAGGGAGCGACTCTCTCTACAGCACCTAGCCAGGCTGCAGCTCCCACTCCCCAGTGAGGGACTCTCTCTACTGCACCTAGCCAGGCTGCGTCTCCGGATCCGGCTCCAGGAGGCTTAGCCCCCTCAGTTCAAACTTGAGCCCCCTCAGTTTTAGTATTATGTCCATATATAAAAATCTGTATCTCCGCTGCGTTAGCACAATGGACACAGCGTGCCACAGTTTGTGTAGGGAGGCTATGGCCACTGGGCAGTTAGGTATAAAAAACTGGAAAAAATGCTTCTCATCTCTCATCTCTGAGCAGCATGATTTGCCATGTTTGAAGCAAGACAGCTGTGCATGGGTTCATCTCACTGTAGTAGGCTGTAGGCTATGTTTTGGTTATTTGGATCTCCATTCGCCTTTTGTTTACTGTGTTTGTTTACTGTTAATGTAACTATCCTGAATGTAGATTGTGTCATGCCTTTATCGATCTGATATTTTATTTACTAGGCCTACTTGGTACCGCTGCTTTGTTCTGTTTTCACTCATTTGTTCGCATTCCCAGTATTCTAACCCAAACTGCTATTTAGTATTTTGGTTTGCATGTATGAATAACTAGGCTCCTACTTTCAGCATTTAGTTTGCATTATTTTGTTAAGACAGCTCCAACATAATCCAGGTAGAATCAGGAATTCCCCAGGGCAGCTGTCTAGGCCCTTTACTTTTTTCAATTTTTACCAATGACATGCCACTGGCCTTGAGTAAAGCCAGTATGTCTATGTATGCGGAAGACTCAACACTATACACGTCAGCTACTACAGCGACTGAAATATCTGCAACACTTAACAAAGAGCTGCAGTTAGTTTCAGAATGAGTGACAAGGAATAAGTTAGTCCCAAATATTTCAAAAACTAAAAGCATTGCATTTTGGACAAATCATTCACTAAAAACTAAACCTCAACTAAATCTTGTAATGAATAATCTGGAAATTGAGCAAATTGAGGTGACTAAACTGTAAACTGTCATGGTCAAAACATATTGATACAACATTAGCTAAGATGGGGAGAAGTCTGTCCATAATAAAGCGCTCCTCTGCCTTCTTAACAGCACTTTCAACAAGGCAGGTCCTACAGGCCCTAGTTTTGTCACACCTGGACTACTGTTCAGTCGTGTGGTCAGGTGCCACAAAGAGCTAAGATGAATAATATGCATGTCAATCTCTCCTGGCTCAAAGTGGAGGAGTGATTGACTTCATCACTACTTGTATTTGTGAGCGGTATTGACATGTTGAATGCACCATGCTGTCTGTTTGAACTACTGGCACACAGCTCAGACACCCAGGCATCCCCCACAAGACATGTCACCAGAGGTCTCTTCACAGTCCCCAAGTCAAGAACAGACTATGGGAGGCGCACAGTACTACATAGAGTCATGACTACATGGAACTCTATTCCACATCAAGTAACTCATGCAAGCAGTAAAGTTTGATTTAAAAAACAGATAAAAATACACCTTATGAAACAGCAGGGACTGTGAAGAGACACAAACATAGGCACAGACACATGCATACACACACGCGATAACATACGCACTATACACACACGTACATGGGTTTTGTGTTGTATATAACGGTAGTAGAGTAATGGCCTGAGGGCACACACTTAATGTGTTGTGAAATCTGTTATGAATGCATTGTAATGTTTTAAAAATGGTATAACTGCCTTCATTTTGCTGAGCCCCAGGAAGAGTAGTTGCTGCCTTGGCAGGAACTAATGGGGATCCTTATTAAATACAAATACAAAATACAGCTGTGTGTACGGCTGCATTCACAAAGGCTGTTTGTAATATGTGAATTGCCCTATCTACACTACATGACCAAAAGTATGTCGACACCTGCTTGTCGAACTCATTCCAAAATCATGGGCATTAATATGGAGTTGGTCCCCCTTTTGCTGCTATAATAGCCTCCACTCTTCTGGGAAGGCTTTCCACTAGATGTTCGAACATTGCTGCGGGGACTTGCTTCCATTCAGCCACAAAAGCATTAGTGAGGTTGGGCACTGATGTTGGGTGATTAGGCCTGGCTCGCAGTCGGCGTTCCAATTCATCCCAAAGTTGTTTGATGGGGTTGAGGTCAGGGCTCTGTGCAGGCCAGTCAAGTTCTTCCACACCAATCTTGACAAACCATTTCTGTATGGACCTCGCTTTGTGCAAGGGGGCATTGTCATGCTGAAACAGGAAAGGGCCTTCCCCAAATTGTTGCCACAAAGTTGGAAGCACAGATTCGTCTAGAATGTCATTTTACGCCATAGCGCTCAGATTTCCCTTCACTGGAACTAAGGGGCCTAGCCCGAACCATGAAAAACAGCCCCAGACCATTATTCCTCCTCCACCAAACTTTACAGTTGGCACTATGCAATCCACTAATTTGAAGGGATGTCCACATACTTTTCTATATATAGTGTATCTTGTAGCCTATATTCATTACCAAAATGGCATAGCTGTAGGGCGCTGTCCATTGTGCTGATACAGCGCAGCAGCGATACAGATTTCAAAAGCGCTCAATGATCTTGGAGTCTCTGCATTTTAACTTACTGTTTATTGTGGTATAGTGTGATTATATAAGCAGAATTCAATATAATTCCAATATAAGAATGTTGCCCCCTCGCCGATTTCAACTGCCCCCTTAGTCACTTTATCCTGGCGCCGGGTCTTACGGAAACATCTTTAGTGTCCGAACGGTTTGACCTACAAAATATTTTATGACCACTCCACTGTTATGCTCTACGGTGCCCACAGGTGCCAGGAGACTCGTCTGAAGTCGGTATCATCGATGTGCCAACTTCCGTTTGCTAGCGTCCAAACCGTTTTGTCTACAAACACGATGGTGTTCTCCGATTTGCTCTACGACCCCCACAAGTGTCACAGGACTTGTCTGAAGGTAACCGGTATCGGTTAAAAAAACAAAAATTGAAGTATGAAGGTAGTTTTGTGCCTACCCAAAAAAGGGGTTAAATACTGTATGTGTAAAAAATATCTATATATATTTCCTGAGTTTTCTTATATCGCCTAGATTTAGGACAGACACTTCAAAACCTTGTTTCTTATGATTTATTTTTTGACTGTCCTTTTCGCCATTAATTAATGTGTTATTCAATGTGTTACTGTGGGTATGTGTGGCTCCCAGGGGAGGGACTCTCTGTCTCCTCCATCACCTGCTCTTAACACTAGGTCCAGCTGCTGCTAGCCCCGGCCATCTCAGCCACAGTAGTAAGCTGTCCGTTGTTGCTGAGAGGTGCCAAAAGATGCCCCTGTGTAAATGTTGAGTATGGGGAAGCAGGAGGATGCAGGAGGATGCAGTCGATGAAGCAATCAAACAGGCAGCATTTTATTCCCTCCTTCCTCTCTCTTCTTCCCTCTCCTTCCCTCCACCCCTCTCAGCCATGACAGGGAGAATACATCAAAGAGACAGACGCGTCAACTCATATCCTCATATCCTACTAAGTTCACTTCCTCATCCGAATATCCCAGCCACAGACATATTCTTCATCCCAAATCTGAATCCTTGGTGTGATTAACAACCTTGTGTTGTCCAACCTTTCCTCCTTTTTCTTTGGCAGAGAAATCCGCAATGCGACAGTGTGGAAATATCTGATGTCGTCCTCCTCCTCAAAGAGAACCCATTCCCCCAAAAACATATCCTTCTTCCACTTCCATCCACAGAATTGGAAAAGCGAAGGTCCCATTCTCCCTAATGTGTAATAATAAAGCAGGCAGAGTTCAACGCAGAGAGACGCTCTTCTTCGCTGTGGTAAAACCCCAATAGTACCGTCTTCCTCCTGTCTCTCCAATGGGAGTAATGTCTCTCTTGTTTCAGGGCAGCCAGACACAGACAGCGCCTGGCAGACGACTCTGTCTGTGGCATCGAAGTGACAAGCGTCCAAACAATACAAAAGGAGGAGAGAGGCTGCAGCAGCAAAATCAGGTTCATATTTCTCTGGCTTTACATTTCTGTCTCGCTCTTCGCTGCTCCACCTCATCATGATTTCGGACTCTCTTTTGGGAGGGATTTGATTTTAGTGTTCTGTCGACAGTCGGCTGCTGAGGGGAGAAGGTGGTGGTGAAAAGCTGTTCAGTTCTGTGCTCTTCTGACGCGGCAGAGAAATCCCTATATCATGGAGCCTAGACACTTTTCAGATTCACTAAGACTAAACACTTCTCAGACTCACTAAGACAAAACACTTCTCAGACTCACTAAGACTAAACACTTCTCAGACTCACTAAGACTAGATACTTCTCAGACTCACTAAGACTAAACACTTCTCAGACTCACTAAGACTAAACACTTCTCAGACTCACTAAGACTAGACACTTTTCAGTATATAATATTTCAACTTCATCCACATATTTCATCATTACGTTGTTTAACCCACTAGAGTCGATTGACGCACCGGTGCGTCAATCTAAGTTACATAACAGAAAAATCCTAATCGAAACCCGTCAGTTTAAGCTGGAGATATCCGTTTTTTTTGCATTGGATGTGTCTCAATTTACTGCATCCTCCAGTGTTGCATTGGTGGCAGAGCTACAGCAGTGTTTGTCAGACGATGAGACGTCCCGAAAATCGGTCTTCTTATATAAACATCTGTAGTGTCCGAACGGTTTGACCTACAAAATATTTTATGACCACTCCACTGTTTTGCTCTACCACCCCCACAGGTGCCAGGAGACTCGTCTGAAGTCGGTATCGTCGATGTGCCAACTTATATTTGGTAGTGTCCGAACCGTTTTGTCTACAAACACAATGGCGTTCTCCATTTTGCTCTACGACCCCCACAAGTGTCACAGGACTTGTCTGAAGGTAACCGGTACCGGTAAAAAAAAAAACAATTGAAGTATTAAGGTAGTTTTGTGCCTACCCAAAAAAAGGGGTTAAATATCTGTAAAAAATTAACTAGCAAAATATGTCATTTTTTAACATCTCCTAGATTTAGGAAAGACACTTCAAAACCTTGTTTCTTGTATTTTATTATTTGACTGTCCTTTTTGCCATTTATGAATGTGTTATTCAATGCGTTTCTATGGGCTTTAGTAGTAAATGCCAAAATGTTATTCACCGCTCCAGTCAAATTGTGGCCGCTCCTCTCCTTGCTCCACTCCAGCTCCGCTCCGCTCACATACTACGCTTGAATTGCCTGCCAATGTTGTTTTTCTCAGACCATTTTGAAATAATATTTCAAAATATTGTATTGTATTGAGTGAGCATAATAATTTGCTTTTTATTTTTATTGGACTGATGGCCTGCATCTGATGGTCAGTCTGAGGGGAACAGCGGTGAGGCTGCCTCTCACCCAACTCACCGTCCCTCCTCTCTCCCTCCCTCTACTGAGAAAAGGGGACACAGTCTTCCATCTGATGGCAAAGTTTAAGACACACTTACTTTTGCCTCATGCACCAATTAATGTTGTTACTCCTATGACCAGAGAAAGTGAAATATTCCTTGATATTAAAAAAGACACAATAAATAATAACAACGCAAGCTTATCGAAGCGCACATTTCATGGCTTATAAAACTGTTGAACAAAGTGTTGACAGTGCTGAATAACAACTTTAACAACTTACTCATAAAAACAGCAGATTTTGCTGTATTCATTGAGTCTCTCTCTAGTCATGGTTTTAAACATTTTCAAATCTCACATTATCAAATCTCACATTATCTTTGCTGTGCATTCAAGGCTTCTTTTTACAGTCTATGGCTTAAGGAAACTGTGCAGACACAGTGATCTGAGCTATCTGATTGGCCAGCGGTAGGCCTATAGGTGCACTTGACTTGCTCTCTGGGCCTGCTTAGTAGGCGGAGTTCTACCTTCCAATGGCCCCACCTGTTTTTTGTTGCCTGTTTTGCATTGTATTTTGGCATCACATTCAATTTACAAACAATGTAAAACATTTTTTTTTTTTTACAAATGGAGTTAATAAAGCCGCATACAAACATGGTCTCTTTTTTGCTTTCTTGAGTAAGGCGCCTCCAAAATGGAGGTGTTTCAACCTAGCTCAGTGCTTTCTGTGGTGGTGGGGCAGCCAGCGGAAAATACAGAGCGTAGGGGTTGGTAATGTTCTCTAGCTGTGCCGTGATTGGCTCAGTGTTCTGTCACTCATAGGGACACTACTTCACCGCAAAATCTACAGGGAGCACTAGAAAGTTCAAGCCCCTTGGGTGTTGCCATAGATTTACATTAGAGTGCCCATACAGGAAGGCTCAAGGTCATTGGCCACAGATCAAATTGCACCAAATCACGTTATATCTACAGTTGCTTTGATTGGACTGATCATGTCAACATCATACTTTCAAAATCTTAGCTAGCAAGCTAGACAAGCAGTCATCATCATGAATCAAGTCGACAATCTACTGGCAATTCCTTTTTCAATCATTGTCATATGAAGAGAAATTATAGATAAAACGTATCGGTGCTCATCGGCCATTGGACATAAACATTACACAACAAGTTGGAAATTCAACAATGAGTGGTTTGGAAGGAATCAGTGGTTAACTGAAAGCGTTGCAAAGCAATCACTAGGCTGCTATTCAGTGGAGTGGATGTGTGGTCCAAGTCTGGGTTTAAGGGTCTCTTTTCCAAGCTTAAAAGGATAAACATTCACATGCAACACCATGGGCCAGAAAAGGTTGAACGCATTGGCCATGCTGTCAATCCAGCATGAATTCTGCAGTGTTCAAAACAACTGGAAACTCGGAACTGGGAAATCTCAGACTTCAGTGAGTTCAAGACAACTGGGAACTCTGAAAAAAAATGAGCTCAGACTGGGAAAATACGTTTTGAATGGTCATCCAACTCGGCCTCTTTCTAGAGCTCTGACCTGAAGATCACTGACGTCATGACTCAATCTTGTTTTTTTTCAGAGTTCCCAGTTGTCTTGAAAGCACCATAAATCCAGAGAATACCAGACTTTTATGACAGAATTATCCCACAAGAAGGACCGCCGCACCACCTTCCTGTTCAAGTGAGCACAGCACAACAAGGTGAGTCCAAAAATGTATTCTATGCTGCTGCATAAATGATGTAATATGCCAGGGAGATATGTATACTGTAGCTAAGAAAGTAATACTAAGTGTATGTTGTGTAGTAAGCTGTTAATAGCCCATGTACCTTACCCTAATAATTTAGTCCCTTTCCCCCTCAGAACTTAGCCTACTGTTCTGACTTGGTGGTGCACATGTAGCCTATAGCCTGTTTTAGAGAAATGTCATCATCGAATATTGTGTTTATATGCCCCATTTATTTATCCAACGGTTCTGACTTAGTGTACAGGGAGAATACTGTAAGAACGGCCCATGTTTTGAATTCTGTCGCTGTACATTTCAAAAGTGCTGAACAAATAGTTATATTGACTACGTCCGTCCTAGCTCGCTCATTAATGTCTTAGTCGAAATTATGGATTGCCTCTTATCTGCTCGTCGTCCGCTTATGCCATAGTTTGTACATCTCAATTGTCAGTAGAAACCACATTTGTTTAAGCAAGTCAGCCATATCAGCTATGTTTAAAAAAAATGCAGTATATGAGGCTTAATTAACTGTTTCGCTGCCAGAGAAGGTTCCGCTTATAGCCAGGTGTAGCAGTGGTAAGGATTCAATCCATGGTGCTGAAAAGAAAGCTCTGCTGTTGGGACAGCTTTATGTAGGCCCTAACAGTTGGTGGGCACGATTTGTCACTGTTATAGTGCAATTAATGTATTGTTTAGTGTTGTGTTGTGTAGTGGCTTTGCTGGCATGCATCCCAAAAAATTAATGTTGAGTTTGCCCCGCCAAGATTTACATGCTAACATTTAAATGCTTGTTTTATCACATAAACTGAAATTAGGCCAACTACGGTTGAAATATATATGGCAAATAGAAATCCTATATGGATGGTGTTAAGAGATAGATGGGAGGTATTGAATAGAGTTGAAGGATGGGACTATTAACAAATAACAACAAATAATAACAAAGATAGCTAATAATGTAAGCATACTGTGTCCATAATAAGTATATAGGTTGTATGTTGGGAGCTTTTGGGAAAGAGCACAGTTAAAAAGATATGGCATATAGAAGCAAACCGGATGGACATCATGAAAATGATCGGAGAGGTTGAGAGTAGAAGAAGTTCAGGAGCAAAAAAAATTTAAAATAAAAAAATAATAATATATATATATATATATAATAGAATTATTGTAAAATTAACTCTGTCCATAAGGTGTAGATAGTAAGTATAGACCGGAAGTAGAGGCCTGGGCATTGTTGTTCATTAATTTACTCCAAGTAGGGAAAGGATGGTGGGGTTGAAAAGTAATAAAGGGGAGTATATATATATATTAAAAAAAACAAAAAAACAAACATGGGGGATTGGAAGTGATGCAGACAATTACATTGATAGAAGATACAATCTATCTGCAATATTAAGCTGATCCATTCCCCCTAAAAAAAATAAAAAAATACAAAATACAAAATAATAAAAAGAAATAAAGAAATAAAGAAATTAGGCCACCTATTAGAAGTATTAGTGCATCTGTAGAGTGGTTAAGGTTAGGGCTATAGTTTGGGGATGCTTAAAACAAAATAATTCAAAACAAAGCGCTGTTTCAATCAACTATCATCAAGTATTCTCACGGCTTGCTACAGCATTGTGAACTGTGGTGGCACAGTGGTCTAAGCTGTGCGGGCTGGCTCTGAGCATCACGACTTCATGCCCAGTGCTGGGCATTTTGGTTTTATTTTTTTATTGTGAGCACCGAGGAAGGCATATATTTTCAAAAGTCTGAAATCGGCGTCTATTTCTCTGTCCTTAGGGAATAGGGTGCCATTTGGAACTTATCCTCTGCCCTTAGGGAATAGGGTGCCTTTTGGAACTTATCCTCTGTCCTTAGGGAATAGGGTGCCATTTGGGACATATCCTCTGTCCTTAGGGAATAGGGTGCCATTTGGGACATATCCTCTGCCCTTAGGGAATAGGGTGCCATTTGGAACTTATCATCTGTCCTTAGGGAATAGGGTGCCATTTGGGATATATCCTCTGTCCTTAGGGAATAGGGTGCCATTTTGGACACATCCTCTGCCCTTAGGGAATAGGGTGCTATTTTGGACACATCCTCTGCCCTCAGCCTGTTGTAAGATCAAGCTCCTCTCTCTAAACTCAGAAAAAAATATGCTATCTAGAACAAAAAAGGGTTCTTCGACTGTCCCCATAGGAGAATCCTTTAAATAACCATTTTTGGTTCCAGGTAGAACCCTTTTGGTTCCAGGTAGAATCCTTTTGAGTTCCATGTAGAACCCTTTACACAGAGGGTTCTTCATTGAAACCAAAAGAGTTCTACCTACGGGGTTTTCCTATGGGGAAAGCCGAAGAACCCTTTGGAAACCCTTTATTCTAAGAGTGTACAGCTGGAGACTGCTGGCTTCAGACTAATGAGGCAGAATAATACTGCCCTATTGTGTCCGATAGATCTCTATGGCATCCTATAGAGAAGAGACAAATTGCATAGAGATCCTATTAAATTACTATTTATTGTAATTCCTAATTCTATGGACAAATTGTAGATTTTGTCGTTTGCTTTTTAGAAAACTGTTATTTCTACTGAAAACGTGCCAAAGTATCCTATGAAGAATAAAACTGTAGATTTTGACATTTTCCTTGTGGGAAACTGATTAAATACGTAAATGATGTCTAATTTCAAAGAAGCTTTTTTTTTTTTATTGTAAACGTGCCAAACCAGGGTTATTGTATGTTGATAGATGTGCAGTCTGCCAGTATAAGCTTTGGTGATTATAACCATCAACCATATGCAAAACCATGTGCACCAAACGGCACAATATCTATTTGAAGTGTTTTCCTTTATACCTTCTCATTAATCTTCCCTAAATATAATCCAGAAACGGTTTGCTACAGCCCCATATTTTGGGGAGACGGGAGATGAAAAATAAAAGCAGGAGGAAATATTAACACCACACCCCTCCCCGAAATAGGAATAAATCACGCCACACGTTAATTGCATTTAAAGGGGGGGCAGTGTGCGTGGCATACACCACGTTTCCATGACAACCGCCTCCGCCTCCAAAAAGAGAGAGATGAGAAAAGGAAAGGAGGGGTAGAGGGGTGTGAGAGGAAGGGTGTGGAGACGCCCTAAAGGATCAGCATCATTAGAGCTAGTCTGTCTGCCTGTCTGTCTGTCACAGGGGGACTAGGCACTGCAGGCCTGGAGACACACACACACAGCTCTATAGACCAACCTCACAACACAACAACAATTTGAGCAGCAGTTCAGTCTACGTTTTTTAAATATTTTTGTATCGTGTATTCTCAGGTTAGTCTGGGTAGGTAACAGACTATTTGAGTTGATGTGAGATTTTTTTATGATTCCAACTATAATTCATTTCAGAGTATCCTGCACAGTTTCTGCAATTGTCCTGTTTAGTATGAAGCTTGTTTATTGTTTTTCTTCTTTGACCCACTAAGACGTAGCTTAGACATTATGCATCGCTGAGGCGTGCCAATGAGCCCTTCCCTCCTAAAGCAAAGACAAATAGATCACAGCTGTGACAGAGGTCTCCTTTGACTCCAACCTCTTAGCGCGGCACACTGGATTTTCAACTGATTTAATTCAGTGTACGTGCATTGATATGCAGCAGTAGACATATGAAATGTGCGTCTTCATCTGTTTGAGTGCTCAGGCATGCATAAATATAGGTGTGGTTCTATACTCTTGTGTTTTGACAATGATCATTGATTTTTCTGCACATTACTTCTCAAATATATTTCCTGACCTGAACTATTCATTATTCATGTCAGAATAGCACAATCTGATAAATGAAGTGTTGTGAGCACAAACTTTACATATTACTTGCTATGATTAATTAACAAATGAATTAGCTTTAGCTTCCCAAACACAATAAAATAAAAACCAATAAATACACTTAGCAAACACACTGATAAGAGATATGAGAGGGGAAATTAACCAAAAAAAACTATCATTTATTTTTCTTCTGGGTCCAGCCACACTACAGTATTCTATCCCAAGCTACCTCCATCCCTTCCCTTTCCTCTAGTCTGGGGAGAGTGGAAAATAAAACCTGCATTATTGAAGGGTGTGCAGCCAGCACACAGCAACAGAGAGGTCATAGTGTTTAACTGAAGCAGCTAGCACACAGCAACAGATAGGTCATAGTGTTTAACTGAAGCAGCTAGCACACAGCAACAGATAGGTCATAGTGTTTAACTGAAGGAGCTAGCACACAGCAACAGAGAGGTCATAGTGTGGTCCTCTGTAGCTCAATTGGTAGAGCATGGTGCTTGTAACGCCAGGGTAGTGGGTTCGATCCCCGGGACCACCCATACGTAAAAATTTATGCACGCATGACTGTAAGTTGCTTTGGATAAAAGCGTCTGCTAAATGCCATATTATATATTATTAACTGAAGCAGCTAGTGCACAGCAACAGAGAGGTCATAGTGAAAAGCAGAGCCATAAAGCAGACAAGTCCAGTTTAATCGACCATTGCTCATATCAGAGGCACTAAATGTCAGACGGGTTTCCTGACTGCAGTAAATCCTCGTCTGAGGCGCCTGTCAAAACAACCTTTTTATGTCACTCCATGAACAGAGAGGAGGAAAATTATCATGTTGACCATGAATGGGGGACACATGTTCTGTAGGCCTTCTGAGTGCAGCTTTGGACATGGAGTAAAGTGGAGCCTTCTGTAGAAAAACAATATTTCATCTCAGATACACTTTCTAGGACAGAACAGGAATGGCAAGGGAGAAAAAAAGGAAAGCAACAAGCAGCATTTGTTACAGACAGACATGGAACATTTATTAGGAGAAAATCCTGGGACAACACCTCTCTATGTCCCATGGATACACCTCTAGGGTTAGACTCACAGAGATACACAGCTAGGTTTAGACTCACAGAGATACACTGCTTGGGTTAAACTCACAGAGATACACAGCTAGGGTTAGACTCACAGAGATACACAGCTAGGGTTAGACTCACAGAGATACACAGCTAGGGTTAGACTCACAGAGATACACAGCTAGGGTTAGACTCACAGAGATACACTGCTAGGGTTAGACTCACAGATATACACTGCTAGGGTTAGACTCACAGATATACACTAATAGGTTTAGACTCACAGAGATACACAGAGATACACAGCTAGGGTTAGACTCACAGAGATACACCGCTAGGTTTAGACTCACAGATATACACAGCTAGGATTAGACTAACTGAAATACAAAGAGATACACAGCTAGGGTTAGACTCACAGAGATACAATGCTATGGTTAGACTCACCGATATACACAGTTAGGGTTAGACTCACTGAAATACACAGAGATACACAGCTAGGGTTAGACTCACAGAGATACACAGCTAGGGTTAGACTCACAGCGATACACAGAGATACACAGCTAGGGTTAGACTCACAGAAATACACAGATATACACAGCTAGGGTTAGACTCACAGAGATACAATGCTATGGTTAGACTCACCGATATACACAGTTAGGGTTAGACTCACTGAAATACACAGAGATACACAGCTTGGGATAGACTAACAGAGATACACAGCTAGGGCCAGACTCACAGAGATACACAGCCAGGGTTAGACTCGGAGAGATACACAGCTAGGTTTAGACTCACAGAGATACACAGCTAGGGTTAGACTCACAGAGATACACAGCCAGGGTTAGACTCACAGAGATACACAGCTAGGTTTAGACTCACAGAGATACACAGCTAGGTTTAGACTCACAGAGATACACATCTAGGGTTGGACTCACATAGATACACATCTAGGGTTAGACTCACAGAGATACATATCTAGAGTTAAACTCACAGAGATACACAGTTAGGGTTAGACTCACTGAAATACACAGAGATACACAGCTTGGGATAGACTAACAGAGATACACAGCTAGGGCCAGACTCACAGAGATACACAGTTAGGGTTAGACTCACTGAAATACACAGAGATACACAGCTTGGGATAGACTCACAGAGATACACAGCTAGGGCCAGACTCACTGAAATACACAGAGATACACAGCTTGGGATAGACTAACAGAGATACACAGCTAGGGCCAGACTCACAGAGATACACAGCCAGGGTTAGACTCGGAGAGATACACAGCCAGGGTTAGACTCACAGAGATACACAGCTAAGTTTAGACTGACAGAGATACACAGCTAGGTTTAGACTCACAGAGATACACATCTAGGGTTGGACTCACAGAGATACACATCTAGGGTTAGACTCACAGAGATACACATCTAGAGTTAAACTCACAGAGATACACAGCTAGGGTTAGACTCACAGAGATACACAGTTAGGGCCAGACTCACAGAGATACACAGCCAGGGTTAGACTCAGAGAGATACACAGCCAGGGTTAGACTCACAGAGATACACAGAGATACACAGCTAGGGTTAGACTCACAGAGATACACAGCTAGGTTTAGACTCACAGAGATACACTGCTAGGGTTAGACTCACAGAGATACACAGCTAGGGTTAGACTCACAGAGATACACAGCTAGGGCCAGACTCACAGAGATACACAGCCAGGGTTAGACTCAGAGAGATATACAGCCAGGGTTAGACTCACAGAGATACACAGAGATACACAGCTAGGGTTAGTCTCACAGAGATAAACAGCTAGGGTTAAACTCATAGAAATACACAGCTAGGGCCAGACACACAGAGATACACAGCTAGGGTTAGACTCAGAGAGATACACAGCCAGGGTTAGACTCAGAGAGATACACAGCCAGGGTTAGACTCACAGAGATACACAGATATACACAGCTAAAGTTTGACTCACAGAGATACACAGCTAGGGTTAGACTCAAAGAGATACACAGAGATACACAGCTAGGGTTAGACTCACAGAGATACACAGCTAGGTTTAGACTCACAGAGATACACAGATATACACAGCTAAAGTTTGACTCATAGAGATACACAGCTAGGGTTAGACTCAAAGAGATACACAGAGATACACAGCTAGGGTTAGACTCACAAAGATACACAGAGATACATAACTAGGGTTAGACTCACAGAGATACACAGCTAGGTTTAGACTCACAGAGATACACTGCTAGGGTTAGACTCACAGAGATACACAGCTAGGGTTAGACTCACAGAGATACACAGCTAGGGCCAGACTCACAGAGATACACAGCCAGGGTTAGACTCAGAGAGATATACAGCCAGGGTTAGACTCACAGAGATACACAGAGATACACAGCTAGGGTTAGTCTCACAGAGATAAACAGCTAGGGTTAAACTCATAGAAATACACAGCTAGGGCCAGACACACAGAGATACACAGCTAGGGTTAGACTCAGAGAGATACACAGCCAGGGTTAGACTCAGAGAGATACACAGCCAGGGTTAGACTCACAGAGATACACAGATATACACAGCTAAAGTTTGACTCACAGAGATACACAGCTAGGGTTAGACTCAAAGAGATACACAGAGATACACAGCTAGGGTTAGACTCACAGAGATACACAGCTAGGTTTAGACTCACAGAGATACACAGATATACACAGCTAAAGTTTGACTCATAGAGATACACAGCTAGGGTTAGACTCAAAGAGATACACAGAGATACACAGCTAGGGTTAGACTCACAAAGATACACAGAGATACATAACTAGGGTTAGACTCACAGAGATACACAGCTAGGGTTAGACTCACAGATATACACAGCTAGGGTTAGACTCACGGAGATACACAGCTATGGTTAGACTCACAGAGATACACAGCTAGGGTTCGACTCACAGAGATACACAGAGATACACAGCTAAGGTTAGACTCACAGAGATACACAGCTAGGGTTAGATTCACAGAGATACACAGATATACACAGCTAGGGTTGGACTCACAGAGATACACAGAGATACACAGCTAGGTTAGACTCAGAGAGATACACAGAGATACACAGCTAGGGTTGACTCACAGAGACACACAGCTAGGGTTAGACTCACAGAGATACACAGAGATACACGCTAGGGTTAGACTCAAAGAGATACACAGCTAGGGTTAGACTCACAGAGATACACAAAGATACACAGCTAGGGTTAGACTCACAGAGATACACAGCTAGGTTAGACTCACAGAGATACATGCTAGGGTAGACACAGAGATACACAGCAGAGATACACAGAGATACACAGCTAGGGAGACTCACAGAGATACACAGCCAGGGTTAGACTCACAGAGATATACAGCAGGGTTAGACTCACAGAGATACACAGAGATACACAGCTAGGGTTAGCTCACAGAGATAACACAGGGAATCTAGAATACACAGCTAGGGCAGACACACAGAGATACACAGCTAGGTTAGACTCAGAGAGATACACAGCCAGGGTTAGACTCAGAGAGATACACAGCCAGGGTTAGACTCACAGAGATACACAGATATACACAGCTAAAGTTTGACTCACAGAGATACACAGCTAGGGTTAGACTCAAAGAGATACACAGAGATACACAGCTAGGGTTAGACTCACAGAGATACACAGCTAGGTTTAGACTCACAGAGATACACAGATATACACAGCTAAAGTTTGACTCATAGAGATACACAGCTAGGGTTAGACTCAAAGAGATACACAGAGATACACAGCTAGGGTTAGACTCACAAAGATACACAGAGATACATAACTAGGGTTAGACTCACAGAGATACACAGCTAGGGTTAGACTCACAGATATACACAGCTAGGGTTAGACTCACGGAGATACACAGCTATGGTTAGACTCACAGAGATACACAGCTAGGGTTCGACTCACAGAGATACACAGAGATACACAGCTAAGGTTAGACTCACAGAGATACACAGCTAGGGTTAGATTCACAGAGATACACAGATATACACAGCTAGGGTTGGACTCACAGAGATACACAGAGATACACAGCTAGGTTTAGACTCAGAGAGATACACAGATATACACAGCTAGGGGTTGACTCACAGAGACACACAGCTAGGGTTAGACTCACAGAGATACACAGAGATACACCGCTAGGGTTAGACTCAAAGAGATACACAGCTAGGGTTAGACTCACAGAGATACACAAAGATACACAGCTAGGATTAGACTCACAGAGATGCACAGCTAGGGTTAGACTCACAGAGATACACAGCTAGAGTTAGACTCACAGAGATACACAGCTAGGGTTAGACTTACAGAGATACACAGATATACACAGCTAGGGTTAGACTCACAGAGATACACAGCTAGAGTTAGACTCACAGAGATACACAGATATACACAGCTAGGGTTATACTCACAGAGATATACAGAGATACACAGCTAGGGTTAGACTCACAGAGATGCACAACTAGAGTTAGACTCACAGAGATATACAGCTAGGGTTAGACTCACAGAGATACACAGAGATACACAGCTAGGGTTAGACTCACATAGATACACAGCTAGGGTTAGACTTACAGAGATACACAGAGATACACAGTTAGGGTTAGACTCACAGAGATACACAAAGATACACAGCTAGGGTTAGACTCACAGAGATACACAGCTAGAGTTAGACTCACAGAGATACACAGATATACACAGCTAGGGTTATACTCACAGAGATACACAGAGATACACAGCTAGGGTTAGACTCACAGAGATGCACAACTAGAGTTAGACTCACAGAGATATACAGCTAGGGTTAGACTCACAGAGATACACAGAGATACACAGCTAGGGTTAGACTCACAGAGATACACAGAGATACACAGCTAGGGTTAGACTCACAGAGATACACAGAGATACACAGCTAGGGTTAGACTCACAGAGATACACAGAGATACACAGCTAGGGATAGACTCTCAGAGATACACAGAGATACAAACCTAGGGTTAGACTCACAGAGATACACAGAGATACACAGCTAGGGTTAGACTCACAGAGATACACTGAGATACACAGCCAGGGTTAGACTCACAGAGATACACAGCTAGGTTTAGACTCACAGAGATACACAGCTTAGACTCGGGCTTAATGACACACACAGAGACCCACTGACACACAGAGAAGTCCACAGACACATAATTTCTTGATGTATTATGCATGTGGTTTGGATTAATTGCAGGGAATTTATTTGCATAACCCTCTTATACTTTGATCAACTATGCTCATGTCATGAAGGCAGTACCATCACCATGACCTTGGCTGGCTGTGGGTGGGAGTCAGGCAGGCTGCAGGCTGTTTACTTTATATCAATATGTTTATTTTCTAAATTATGTTTAACGCTTGTATGTTTATTAATAGTTTTTGTAAATTAATGTAGGTGGCGTCCCAAATGGCACCCTATTCCCTTTATAGTACACTGCTTCTGACCAGGGTCCATCCATATAGACAGACATGTGGACAGACATTTTACATATTACATTTACGTCATTTAGCAGACGCTCTTATCCAGAGCGACTTACAAATTGGTGCATTCACCTTATGATAGCCAGTGGGACAACCACTTTACAATTTTTTTTTAAATATAATTATTTACATTAAATTTTTTAGAGTATATTTTTTATATTAATTTGTTTTATATATATATATATATATATTTATTTTTGTGGGGGGGGGGGGGGGGGGGGGGGGGGGGGGGATTAGAAGGTTTACTTTTATACTGTCCCAGGTATTCCTTAAAGAGGTAGGGTTGGTCAGAAGGTGGTCAGTGATCAGAAGGTGGTCAAGACGTAGACAGAAATGGTGGACAGACATGTGGACAAGCTTTAATTTGTGAAGCTTGTCTGATCCTGAATTTTGTTTGTCAGACCACTTGGGGGGGGGGGGTAGAAGGTTTACTTTTATACTGTCCCAGGTATTCCTTAAAGAGGTAGGGTTGGTCCAGAAGGTGGTCAGTGACTCAGAAGGTGGTCAAGACGTAGACAGAAATGTGGACAGACATGTGGACAAGCTTTAATTTGTGAAGCTTGTCTGATCCTGAATTTTTGTTTGTCAGACCACTTGCTATGGGCCCTGGTCAAAAGCAGTGCACTCAATAGGGAATAGGGTAGGGTGACCACGTGTCCTTGATTGTGCAGGACAGTTCTGAATAGGGTAGGGTGACCACATGTCCTTGATTGTGCGGGACATTTCTGAATAGGGTAGGGTGACCACATGTCCTGGATTGTGCAGGACAGTTCCGAATAGGTAAGGGTGACCACATGTCCTTGTCACACACTGATCTGTTTCACCTGTCTTTGTGATTGTCTCCACCCCCCTCCAGGTGTCGCCCATCTTCCCCATTATCCCCAGTGTATTTATACCTGTGTTCTCTGTTTGTCTGTTGCCAGTTTGTTTTGATTCGTCAAGCCTACCTGCGTTTTTCCCCTTTTTGACCTAAACTTGTGGCCTGCCTTCACGCCTTTGGGATGACTCCCATAGTTAGGGCGGAGACATGAGCATCCATGTCATAAGGATGCTGTACTGATGATGTTCAACACTTCTCCAATCGTTGTTGAGATCTGATATTCTACACAGCGCAAGACAAGACGTAGGCCAATGCAATATCCTCAACCAATCACATTTGTCAAATCCTTTCGGTCTAAATTCCAGCTAAACTTGGAGGACAGTTAACTACTTACAAAACGATTCTGATGAAGAGCTACAAAAGTAAGTAAATAGCCGTATTAGACAGAAAGGTGATTAGACTGAAACGATATAAGGTGATTTAATCAAACTTGTGAGGCTCTCCATGCTCATTAGTTGCTCATTCAACATATTTGCTGCTACTTCACTCATTTTGGTTTCCAAAGTCTCCCTTCCTAACTGTTTGACATTCCCTGAGACCAACCAGAAATGTTTCCATGGCCAAGTATTCCCAGATTTCCATAAAACAGCCACACATTTGGTATCGCGTGTATAGGGAGTGAATGATGTCCTTCGGTGCAGCAGGAGGTTGATCTCCTTCGGTGCAGCAGGAGGTTGATCTCCTTCAGTGCAGCAGGAGGTTGATCTCCTTCGGTGCAGCAGGAGGTTGATCTCCTTCGGTGCAGCGGGAGATTGATCTCCTTGTGTGCAGCGGGAGGTTGATCTCCTTCGGTGCAGCGGGAGGTTGATCTCCTTCGGTGCAGCGGGAGGTTGATCTCCTTCGGTGTAGCGGGTAGATTGATCTCCTTCGGTGCAGCGGGAAATGTAAATCCTTCGGAGCAGCGGGAGGTTGATCTCCTTCGGTGCAGCGGGAGGTTGATCTTGTTCGGTGCAGTGGGAGGTTGATCTCCTTAGTTGCAGTGGGAGGTTGATATCCTTCGGTGCAGCGGGAGGTTTATCTCCTTCGGTGCAGCGGGAGGTTGATCTCCTTCGGTGTAGCGGGAGGTTGATCTCCTTTGGTGTAGCGGGAGGTTGATCTCCTTTGGTGCAGCAGGAGGTTGATCTCCTTCGGTGCAGCAGGAGGTTGATCTCCTTCGGTGCAGGCGGGAGATTGATCTCCTTGTGTGCAGTGGGAGGTTGATCTCCTTCTGTGCAGCGGGAGATTGATCTTCTTCGGTGTAGCAGGAGGTTGAACTCCTTCGGTGCAGCGGGAGGTTGATCTCCTTCGGTGCAGCGGGAGGTTGATCTCCTTCGGTGCAGCGGGAGATTGATCTCCGTCGGTGCAGCGGGAGATTGATATCCTTCGGTGCAGCGGGAGGTTGATCTCCTTCGGTGCAGCGTGAGTTTGATCTCCTTCGGTGCATCGTGAGTTTGATCTCCTTCGGTGCAGCAGGAGTTTTTTTTGTGTGTGTGGGTGGAGGGGGGAGGTGCTGCCCCCTC
Organism: Coregonus sp. 'balchen'; assembly: GCA_902810595.1. Lineage (NCBI taxonomy): Eukaryota > Metazoa > Chordata > Actinopteri > Salmoniformes > Salmonidae > Coregonus > Coregonus sp. 'balchen'. Next base: position 43,582,048 of record LR778269.1, on the reverse strand, counting down.
AAAAAAAATCACTGTCCCGCGAATGTCCCACAAAATCATCCCTTTTTCCCTCATTTGGGTATTTTAAATGTGGTCAACCTAGAATAAGGTGTCATTTGGGACGCAGACAGAGTAGTTCCAATGGTGGGGAGATGCAGATGCTCAGAAATGGCAGCACATCTAGACAATGAAAGCACTAATAGCATGAATTTACTATTTTTAGTCACATTAGACCTGCATTACAGAGTGGGTTACATTAGACCTGCATTACAGAGTGGGTTACATTAGACCTGGATAACAGAGTGGGTTACATTAGACCTGCATTACAGAGTGGGTTACATTAGACCTGGATAACAGAGTGGGTTACATTAGACCTGCATTACAGAGTGGGTTACATTAGACCTGAATTACAGAGTGGGTTACATTAGACCTTCATTACAGAGTGGGTCACATTAGACCTGAATTACAGAGTGGGTCACATCTTCTTAAAAAACAACAAAGAAGATTGCTTAGAGACAATACTTTATTATGAATGACTGTGCTTTCCACTTCCAGTGACTTAAATGCATTTGCTGTGCCCTGTGAATGTTGGAATGGTTTGCTGAATGTCATTTAGCAAAGAGTATTATGCAAATGTATTGTTGAATTGGTGGGGTTCTAATTAACATACAGTTGAAGTCTAAAGTTTACATACACCTTAGCCAAATACATTTAAACTCAGTTTTTCACAATCCCCGACATTTAATCATAGTAAAATGTCCCTGTCTTAGGTCAGTTAGGATCACCACTTTATTTTAAGAATGTGAAATGTCAGAATAATAGTAGAGAGAATGATTTATTTCATCTTTTTATTTCTTTCATCACATTCCCAGTGGGTCAGAAGCTTACATACACTCAATTAGAATTTGGTAGCATTGCCTTTAAATTGTTTAACTTGGGTCAAACGTTTCGGGTAGCCTTCCACAAGCTTCCCACAATAAGTTGGGTGAATTTTGGCCCATTCCTCCTGACCGAGCTGGTGTAACTCAGTCAGGTTTGTAGGACTCCTTGCTAGCACACGCTTTTTCAGTTCTGCCCTCAAATGTTCTATAGGATTGAGGTCAGGGCTTTGCAATGGCCACTCCAATACCTTGACTTTGTTGTCCTTAAGGCATTTTGCCACAATTTTGGAAGTATGCTTGGGGTCATTGTCCATCTGGAAGACCCATTTGCGACCAAGCTTTAACTTCCTGACTGATGACGGATTTTACTGCAATATATCCACATCATTTTCCTTCCTCATGATGCCATCTATTTTGTGCACCAGTCCCTCCTGCAGCAAAGCACCCCCACGGGCATGATGCTGCCACCCCTGTGCTTCACGGTTGGGACGGTGTTCTTCGGCTTGCAAGCTCACCCTTTTTCCTCCAAACATAACAATGGTCATTATAGCCTAACAGTTCTATTTTTGTTTCATCAGAACAGAGGACATTTCTCCAAAAAGTACAATCTTTGTCCCCATGTGCAGTTGCAAACCGTAGTCTGGCTTTTTTATGGTGGTTTTGGATAGTGGCTTCTTCCTTGCTGAGCGGCCTTTCAGGTTATGTCAATATAGGACTTGTTTTACTGTGGATATAGATACTTCTGTACCTGTTTCTTCCAGCATCTTCACAAGGTCCTTTGCTGTTGTTCTGGGATTGATTTGCACTTTTCGCACCAAAAAACATTCATCTCTATGAGACAGAACTCGTCTCCTTCCTGAGCGGTATGACGGCTGCGTGGTCCCATGGTGTTTATACTTGCGTACTATTGTTTGTACAGATGAACGTGGTACCTTCAGGCATTTGGAAATTGCTCCCAAGGATGATTCAGACTTGTGGAGGTCTACCATTTTTTTTCAATTTTTATATTTATATATTTTTTTTTTATTTAGCAGACGCTCTTATCCAGAGTGACTTAAAGGAGCAATTAGGGTTAAGTGCCTTGTTCAAGGGCACATCGACAGATTTTTCACCTAGTCGGCTCGGGGATTAGAACCAGCGACCTTTCGGTTACTGGCACAACGCTCTTAACCACTAAGCTACCTGCCGCCCCGAGGTCTGGGCTGATTTCTTTTGATTTTCCCATGATGTCAAGCAAAGAGGCACTGAGTTTTGAAGGCAGGCCTTGAAATACATCCACAGGTACACCTTCAATTGACTCAAATGATGTCAATTAGCCTATCAGAAGCTTTTAAAGCCAATACATCATTTTCTGGAATTTTCCAAGCTGTTTAAAGGCACAGTCAATTTAGTGTATGTAAACTTCTGACCTACTGGAATTGTGATCCATGGGGCAGCGCACAATTGGCCCAGCGTCGTCCAGGGTAGGGGAGGGAATGGCCGGCAGGGATGTAGCTCAGTTGGTAGAGCATGGCGTTTGCAACGCCAGGGTTGTGGGTTCGATTCCCAGGGGGGGCCAGTATGAAAAACAAAAAATATATAAATAATGTATGCACTCACTAACTGTAAGTCGCTCTGGATAACAGCGTCTGCTAAATGACTAAAATAAAAATGTTATAAGTGAAATAATCTGTCTGTAAACAATTGTTGGAAAAACGACTTGTGTCATGCTCAAAGTAGACGTCCTAACTGACTTCCCAAAACTATAGTTTGTTAACAAGAAATGTGTGGAGTGGTTGAAAAACTAATTTTAATGACTCCAATCTAAGTGTATGTAAACATCCGACTTCAACTGTATGTGTGAATCCCAAATGGAACCCTATTCCCTTTGTAGTGCACTACTTATGACCAGAGCCCTATGGGTTGACGAGTAAGTAATTCCTAACATGGTGAAGTTCTGGTTAAAACAACAACCCCCTAGAGAATACAGAACACCCAACAGAACACACACAGGCAGATTAACAACAACCCCCTAGAGAATACAGAACATCCAACAGAACACACACAGGCAGATTAACAACAACCCCTAGTGAATACAGAACACCCAACAGAATACACAGGCAGATTAACAACAACCCCATAGAGAATACAGAACATCCAACAGAACACACACAGGCAGATTAACAACAACCCCTAGTGAATACAGAACACCCAACAGAATACACAGGCAGATTAACAACAACCCCATAGAGAATACAGAACACCCAACAGAACACACAGGCAGATTAACAACAACCCCCTAGAGAATACAGAACACCCAACAGAACACACACAGGCAGATTAACAACAACCCCCTAGAGAATACAGAACTCCCAACAGAACACACAGAGGCAGATTAACAACAAAGCCCTAGAGAATACAGAACATCCAACAGAACACAAAAAGGCAGATTAAAAACAACTACCCCCTAGAGAATATAAAACACCCAACAGAACACACAGAGGCAGATTAACAACAACCCCCTAGAGAATATAAAACACCCAACAGCACACACACAGGCAGATTAACAACAACCCCCTAGAGAATGTGAAACACCCAACAGAACACACACAGGCAGATTAACAACAACCCCCTAGAGAATATAAAACACCCAACAGAACACACAGGCAGATTAACAACAACCCCCTAGAGAATACAGAACACCCAACAGCACACACAGGCAGATTAACAACAATAATGGATTACTACATTATTATGTTTTATCATGTTGTGTCATTTATTGGGCAACACAAACATGAATAATAACAATTAATTAATTAATCACAGATGTATTTAGGTTAACGATAGTAAATACAATTGTCAAATGTACATATTCAGTGAAGAGATTTATTGATAAAATGAAATAAATATTTTCTTCACACACAGACAGGCTGTATCTGTGAAGATGTCTGTGCCGAGGCCGGGCTATTTGCAAAAGAAGCGTCACGTGGCAAAATCATTGGGCATTAACGGTGTCAGTCATAATAACCCACTCTGTCCTAATCAAACCTGGCTCTACGAATAAATCACACAGTCTGAACACATCACACACCCACACACACACACACACACCAGAATAAACTGCCTCTCTGTCACACCTGCCTGTGACGAATGAATGTGAAAATCAGTCCAAGCCATTACAGTCATTCAGAGATTAAAGATATGTGCTGGCTGGATTAATCTAAATGCTCCTGAACAAGTTACCGTCAGCCCGTAGCAGCTACCAGCTACCCATGTCATCAAATATTTACAGTTTACACTACAACAAGAATGGCTTTCTCTGAATTGGCACCCTATCCCCGATATAGTGCACTACTTTTGGGAATAGGGTGCGATTTGGGACGTAGCCTGTCACACAGGAAGAACTGACTGGACAGGACAGGGTTTTAATGAAGGACACCTTTCAGTCTTGGCTGGCTGACTGGCAGTAATGTGCAATTAAATTCATCACCTCTAGAGATACTGTAGGTGTGGAGACTAACCATTGATATACATAGGGAAAGCATTCAAGAGAAAATGTTCAGTGTACAATCAACCATCTGCAGTTCAAAGACAGGAAAATAAAAGGGGTACACATACAACTATGACTGCATAAAATATTCCCCTAATGGCTATGACTGCACAGAATGTTCCCCTAATGGCTATGACTGCATAAAATATTCCCCTAATGGCTATGACTACACAGAATGTTCCCCTAATGGCTCTGACTGCATAAAATATTCCCCTAATGGCTATGACTGTACAGAATGTTCCCCTAATGGCTATGACTGCATAAAATATTCCCCTAATGGCTATGACTGCACAGAATGTTCCCCTAATGGCTATGACTGCACAGAATGTTCCCCTAATGGCTATGACTGCACAGAACGTTACCCTAATGGCTATGACTGCACAGAACGTTCCGCTATAGTTGGTTGGTTGGTCATAAGAATTGTAAATTTCACCACAGTTCAGACCAGGACTGCACCTCTCTACACGCTGTAGCCTAGCGATGTCTGTACTGAGGTACCTGGACTGCACCTCTCTACACGCTGTAGCCTAGTGATATCTGTACTGAGGTACCTGGACTGCACCTCTCTACACGCTGTAGCCTAGCGATATCTGTACTGAGGTACCTGGACTGCACCTCTCTACACGCTGTAGCCTAGCGATGTCTGTACTGAGGTACCTGGACTGCACCTCTATACACGCTGTAGCCTAGCAATATCTGTCCTGAGGTACCTGGACTGCACCTCTCTACACGCTGTAGCCTAGCAATGTCTGTACTGAGGTACCTGGACTGCACCTCTCTACACGCTGTAGCCTAGCAATATCTGTACTGAGGTACCTGGACTGCACCTCTCTACACGCTATAGCCTAGCAATATCTGTACTGAGGTACCTGGACTGCACCTCTATACACGCTGTAGCCTAGCGATATCTGTACTGAGGTAAATCACCTCAACTGTTCTCTCAACACAGACATGCCTTATTACAGTGTTTTTCTTTCTCTGCTTGTCTAATTGGAGTGACAACAAGGTCTAGCCATGGAGGTCTTCAGTAAGGGTTGACTCTTGGTCCTCTAACCTGGTTCCTCCTGGTTCCTCGCTGACCATCTGCAGTGCTGTCAGACTCTCAGAGAGGTGCTATATAATTATATAATTACAGGTTGTGACAGCAGAGATACACAACACACCACATACCCTCACTGCTCAATGCAACCTGACAGGCATTCTCAACCATGCTAGCTGGGTCTTTCCTAAGGAAACATAACTATGCCAACACTGCTACCATCCAACCATGGACGTTACCATATGTGGTCCTTTCTGTACTAGCACTGATACAGGGAAGAAAGGGGAGAAACAGGGAGAAACGCTAACCTGTACGGACCTGTATACTACAGGATCTAGCTAATGCCCTCCTCACCAGACGTAATACCAAGTGATCAGGCTTCCTCCTTAGGCTATGCATATAGGTCACGTCAACCCTACTGAGGAGCTAGCTGGCCCTTCATGGCTCATGTTGGACGGCGGACGCTGTTTCAGAATAGGCTATGAGGGAGTTATACGTTTAGGAGTTGTCTGGCATCACAACAATTGAAGACACGGGAAGTAACAGTTGGGGTGACAGCACAGGGGGAGGATGTGTCCCAAATGGCATCCTATGTAGCGTAGGGCCCATAGGGCTCTGGTCAAAAGTAGTGTACTATATATGGGAATAGGGTGCCATTTGGGATGCAACCAGACTGTGTTTGTTTCTCTCTGGAAGCATATCTGAGCCTGTTCTTATGAAGTGTTACCAAACATTGTCTCAGGTAGCTTTCTCCTGGTTCCTGGAACAATTTATACAATTCATCACATCAATGCAGTTTCCTTTTAAATGATTTTCTCTGTACAAAGCCAAAGGCAAAGTACCCAAAGTATGGTTGTATGGTCTTTGTGTGCAGTTGGTATAGGGTTAGGGTTAGGGTAGTGATGAGTTAGGGTTAGGGTAGTGAGGAGGTCAGTTGGTATAGTGATGAGGTAGGGTTAGGGTTATGGTTAGGGTAGTGAGGAGGTCAGTTGGTAGTGATGAGGTAGGGTTAGGGTTAGGGAAGTGAGGAGATCAGTTGGTATATTGATGAGGTAGGGTTAGGGTTAGGGTAGTGAGGAGGTCAATTAGTATTGATGAGGTAGGGTTAGGGTAGTGAGGAGGTCAGTTGGTAGTGATGAGGTAGGGTTAGGGTTAGGGTAGTGAGGAGGTCAGTTGGTAGTGATGAGGTAAGGTTAGGGTAGTGAGGAGGTCAGTTGGTATAGTGATGAGGTAGGGTTAGGGTTAGGGAAGTGAGGAGGTCAGTTGGTAGTGATGAGTTAGGGTTAGGGTAGTGAGAAAGGGTTGGTTGGTAGTAATGAGGTAGGGTTAGGGTAGTGAGGAGATCAGTTGGTATAGTGATGAGGTAGGGTTAGGGTTAGGGTAGTGAGGAGGTCAGTTGGTAGTGATGAGGTAGGGTTAGGGTTAGGGTAGTGAGGAGGTCAGTTGGTAGTGATGAGGTAGGGTTAGGGTTAGGGTAGTGAGGAGGTCAGTTGATAGTGATGAGGTAAGGTTAGGGTAGTGAGGAGGTCAGTTGATAGTGATGAGGTAAGGTTAGGGTAGTGAGGAGGTCAGTTGGTATAGTGATGAGGTAGGGTTAGGGTTAGGGAAGTGAGGAGGTCAGTTGATAGTGATGAGGTAGGGTTAGGGTAGTGAGAAAGGGTTTGTTGGTAGTAATGAGGTAGGGTTAGGGTAGTGAGGAGATCAGTTGGTAGTGATGAGGTAGGGTTAGGGTAGTGAGGAGGTCAGTTGGTAGTGATGAGGTAGGGTTAGGGTAGTGAGGAGGTCAGTTGGTAATGATGAGGTAGGGTTAGGGTTAGGGTAGTGAGGAGGTTAGTTGGTAGTGATGAGGTAGGGTTAGGGTTAGGGTAGTGAGGAGGTCAGTTGATAGTGATGAGGTAAGGTTAGGGTAGTGAGGAGGTCAGTTGGTATAGTGATGAGGTAGGGTTAGGGAAGTGAGGAGGTCAGTTGGTAGTGATGAGGTAGGGTTAGGGTAGTGAGAAAGGGTTGGTTGGTAGTAATGAGGTAGGGTTAGGGTAGTGAGGAGATCAGTTGGTATAGTGATGAGGTAGGGTTAGGGTTAGGGTAGTGAGGAGGTCAGTTGGTAGTGATGAGGTAGGATTAGGATAGTGAGGAGGTCAGTTGGTAGTGATGAGGTAGGGTTAGGGTAGTGAGGAGGTCAGTTGGTAGTGATGAGGTAGGGTTAGGGTTAGGGTAGTGAGGAGGTTAGTTGGTAGTGATGAGGTAGGGTTAGGGTTAGGGTAGTGAGGAGGTCAGTTGATAGTGATGAGGTAAGGTTAGGGTAGTGAGGAGGTCAGTTGATAGTAATGAGGTAAGGTTAGGGTAGTGAGGAGGTCAGTTGGTACAGTGATGAGATAGGGTTAGGGTTAGGGAAGTGAGGAGGTCAGTTGGTAGTGATGAGGTAGGGTTAGGGTAGTGAGAAAGGGTTGGTTGGTAGTAATGAGGTAGGGTAGTGAGGAGATCAGTTGGTATAGTGATGAGGTAGGGTTAGGGTTAGGGTAGTGAGGAGGTCAGTTGGTAGTGATGAGGTAGGGTTAGGGTAGTGAGGAGGTCAGTTGGTAGTGATGAGGTAGGGTTAGGGTAGTGAGGAGGTCTGTTGGTAATGATGGATTAGGCTTCTCTCTGTCTGGAATGGCTGCTCCACTCACCCCGCTGTTCTCTGGAACGGCAGCTCCACTCACCCCCCTGCTCTCCGAAACGGCTGCTCCACTCACCCCCCTGCTCTCTGGAACGGCTGCTCCACTCACCCCCCTGCTCTCTGGAACGGCTGCTCCACTCACCCCCTTGTTCTCTGTCTGGAACGGCTGCTCCACTCACCCCCCTGCTCTCTGTCTGGAACGGCTGCTCCACTCACCCCCCTGCTCTCTGTCTGGAACGGCTGCTCCACTCACCCCCCTGCTCTCTGTCTGGAACGGCTGCTCCACTCACCCCCCTGCTCTCTGTCTGGAACGGCTGCTCCACTCACCCCCTTGCTCTCTGTCTGGAACGGCTGCTCCACTCACCCCCCTGCTCTCTGTCTGGAACGGCAGCTCCACTCACCCCCCTGCTCTCTGTCTGGAACGGCTGCTCCACTCACCCCCCTGCTCTCTGTCTGGAACGGCTGCTCCACTCACACTCACAGGTGTTCAGAGCGCTAACGAGCTCATCTCATTATGTTTTAAAAACACATTAAGCATTCAGATCATGGTAATGATTACTAATCTACTGATTAATGAAACACCCTCATTTGGGCAACCTGTCTTATTTACCCTGATGGCACTTTACAAGAAAAACAGAAGACATTGCTATCTACCTACACATTTACATTTACATTTGAGTCTTTTAGCAGACGCTCTTATCCAGAGCGACTTACAATTAGTGCATTCATCTTACGATAACTAGGTGAGACAACAACACCTACTTGTCTGAGAGTTGAAAGTACACAGATCGGCTTCATTATAACACATTGTAAAGGTGAATGCATGCTTATAAAAAGTTACAAAAGCATTATACCTGCAGGCTTTAGGTAAAGATTTATTTGAAGAATGTGTTTATTTATAAAGAGAAGACAGAGTACCTTGTTAAAGGCTAGCGTTATTACTTATGATTTGACCACAAATCCGCTAGCTGCAGTGATAATGAGGCCTGGTCCTGCTGGTCAGCAGTAGATGCATTAACATCAACATGAACCCCCGGAAAACCATCCTGTCACCTCCTATTAAAGCCGCTACGTTGAACTGTCTGGATCTGGATACCACAGTATGATCTGTAAAGGGGATTTCTGCTGCTAGATCCCTATGAACTAAGAAAGGGTTAAAAATCTATAGTCTGTGACAGGTAGTCGATTGTGGAACTTGGTCCACTTAAGAAACGGATCCCCCCTGGCACTTTCAATCCCTCTCTAAAAGTCGTGTCTCCTAGCCGGCCAACTGAGCCAATCTAAATTAGGCTGAGTAGGAGTGAAGGGGCTGACGCCAACACTAAATAACTTTAAGTCCTCAACCATCCTGGGTGAAATGGGCTTATAGTGACTTGTAGGGAAGCATTTAAATTGATGGACTTTGGATGTTGGCGTTTTATATGCCTGAAATTCTAAATGAATAGAAAGTCCTTACACATGTAAAAGTGTCTGGAAGCTTCTGGCTGGTCTTAAAAAGCTGTGAAGCATGCAGAAGGAATGTCATCATGTATAGAAGGAAAGCAATTTGAGTTCTCCATGCATGGTCTACAGGGTGAATCTGGTGATGTATTTCTGTGTGTTCAATTGAGTTATCAGAAATATCAGTGGGGTTGCAAAAAAACTATATAAGCTCCAAAAATCTTTGAATATCATTGGTCTATGTCACGGTTTCGGCCGAGGCTGCCTCTCTCCCTTGTTCGGGCAGGTTTCGGCGTTCGTCGTCTCCGGAATTCTAGCTGCCACCGTTGTATGTTCCATGTTTCCTGTTTGATTAGTTTTGTCTGTTAGCCACACCTGTCTTGTGTTATGTCTCATTAAGCACCCTATTTAGTTTCCTTGTTGTTAGTGTAGTGTTGTGTGTAATTGTTTCGTGTCAGGTGTTTGTGCGTTACCCGTGTTTCGGTACGCCAGTAACGATTAGCTTCCTCCTCGGTTGAGGAGAGTTTTTGCGCCCTGTGTTTGTGCGCTCGTGTTTGACGCCTGTGTGCGTCTGTTTGGCCTCAGGCCGTTTTTGGATTATTTTGCTCTCTAGTAAAGTCTTGTTGGACTGTACATCTGCTTCTGCGCCTGATTCCACACCACACCATTTAAACATCGTGACAGAATTACACACCCGACATGGAATCAGCAGGAGCCGAAGCAGCCCCGACGAGACTGGAGGTCCAGGTCCGGGAACAACAGGACCAGATACAGCAGATGGAGCCCGCCCTGCAGGAGGTGATCACCACGCTCCGAGGCTGGGGAGCGCCTTCACCACCTCCCTCACTGCCAGCACCATCGGCCAGTCCGCCCATTCCAGCGCCAGAACCCCGAGGAATCCGACTCTCTCTCCCGAGGGCCTACGACGGAACCGCGGCTGGGTGTCAGGGATTCCTCCTCCAGGTGGAGCTATACCTGGCCACCGTACACCCGGCACCCTCGGGGCATGAGAGCGTGTCCGCCCTGATCTCCTGCCTGTCCGGGAAGGCGTTGGAATGGGCCAACGCGGAGTGGAGGAAGATCGACGCCGAGACGATCACCTACAACGAGTTCTCCCGCCGCTTCAGGGCGGTGTTTGACCATCCCCCGGAGGGGAAAGCGGCGGGGGAGCGTCTGGTCTTCCTCCGGCAGGGGAGGAGGAGTGCCCAAGAATTCGCTCTCGAATTCCGTACTCTAGCGGCAGATGCAGGGTGGAATGAGCGGGCCCTCGTCGATCTATACAGATGTAGCCTACGAGAGGACGTCCGTCGGGAGCTGGCTTGTAGGGACACCAGTCTCTCTTTCGACCAGCTGGTCGACATGTCCATCAGGCTGGATAACCTATTGGCCACCCGCGGACGTCCTGAGAGGGGTCCGTCCATTTCACCCTCCAGCGCCTCCGAGCCGTGTCCTATGGAGCTCGGGGGCGCTGGCGCTAGAGAGAGGAGGAGTCGGTTGGTTAGGGGGTCCATCCACTGCACCAACTGTGGTCGGGGAGGACACACCGCGGCTAGGTGCTGGGGATGGCCTCCTAGGGAGGATGACGACAGGTCCCGCACTGGGGATTCCCTCCAGGTGAGTAGGCGCCCCACTCACCCAGAGCTCACTGTTGCCCATTTTTGGATGCCTGTGCGTTTTCCACAGGTAGCACCTCATTCCCAGCATAAGGCGCTGGTAGATTCAGGCGCGGCTGGGAATTTTATTGATAAAAAGTTTTGTTTAGCGTTAGGGATTCCCCTTATTCCTGTTGATGTTCCTTTCCCCGTTCATGCCCTAGATAGTCGTCCGTTGGGTACGGGCTTAATCAGGGAGGTCACGGCGCCACTTAGGATGTGTGCGCAGGGGAATCATCAGGAGATGATTCAGCTGTTCCTGATTGACTCTCCTGCGTATCCGGTGGTGCTGGGCATGCCCTGGTTGAGTACCCATAACCCAGCTATTTTGTGGCAGGAGAGGGCTCTGATGGAGTGGTCTGCTCAGTGTGTGGGTAGATGTTTGGGCGTTTCCGTAGGGGCTACCTCGGTGGAGAGTCCAAACCAGGTGCCCGCATTGCACGTTCCCCCTGAGTATGGGGATTTGGCTATTGCGTTTAGTAAGGCGAGGGCGACGCGGTTGCCACCCCATAGGCAGGGAGATTGTGCGATAGACCTCCAGGCAGGAGCTGCGCTCCCACGGAGCCATGTGTATCCTCTGTCTCAGGAGGAGAAGAAAGCTATGGAGATTAACATAGACGAATCTCTGAGACAAGGATACATACGGCCTTCCACTTCCCCTGCGTCCTCGAGTTTCTTTTTTGTGAAGAAAAAGGATGGTGGTTTGCGCCCGTGCATCGATTACCGTGGTCTCAATCAGATTACGGTGAAGTACAGTTATCCACTCCCGCTGATTGCGACCATGACTGAGTCGTTGCATGGGGCGCGTTTCTTCACGAAATTAGATCTCAGGAGCGCGTACAACTTGGTGCGCATCAGGGAGGGTGATGAATGGAAGACAGCCTTTAGTACCACCTCGGGCCATTACGAGTATCTGGTCATGCCATACGGGTTGATGAACGCTCCGTCAGTTTTCCAATCATTCGTGGATGAGATCTTCAGGGACATGCAGGGGCAGGGGGGTGGGTTGTGTACATTGATGACATTCTCGTGTACTCGCCTACCCGTGTCGAGCATGTGGCCCTGGTGCGTAGAGTGTTGCGGAGGCTGGTGGAGCACGACCTGTATGTGAAGGCAGAGAAGTGTCTGTTTTTCCAGGAGTCGGTCTCCTTTTTGGGTTATCAGTTGTCTGCGTCAGGGGTGAAGATGGAGGTAGACCGGGTGTCGGCCGTGCGTAATTGGCAAACACCAACCACTGTGAAAGAGGTGCAGCAGTTTTTGGGGTTTGCAAATTACTACAGGAGGTTTATCCGGGGTTTTGGACAGGTGGCAGCTCCCATCACGTCTCTGTTGAAGGGGGGTCCGGTGCGTCTGCAGTGGTCGGCCGAGGCGGGACAGGGCGTTTGGGAGGCTGAAGGACCTGTTTACCTCGGCCCCGGTGCTGGCGCATCCGGATCCCTCTTTGCCGTTCCAGGTAGAGGTGGACGCGTCAGAGGCCGGTTTAGGAGCCGTGCTTTCACAACGGTCTGGCGCGCCACCTAAAACTCCGCCCCTGTGCTTTTTATTCTAAGAAGCTCAGTCCGGCGGAGCGGAACTATGACGTAGGGGACAGGGAGCTGTTAGCCGTGGTACAGGCTCTAAAGGTGTGGAGGCACTGGCTTGAGGGGGCTCAACACCCTTTCCTCATTTTGACGGACCACCGTAACCTGGAGTACATCCGGGCGGCGAGGAGGCTGAACCCTCGCCAGGCAAGATGGAGTATGTTCTTGACCAGGTTTACTTTTAAAATCACGTACATCCCTGGGTCACAGAATGGCAAGGCAGATGCGCTGTCTCGGCGGTATGACACGGAGGAGAGGTCCGTGGAGCCCACTCCCATACTGCCTGAGTCGTGTCTGGTGGCACCGGTAGTGTGGGAGGTCGATACTGAACTCGAGCGGGCGTTACGCACCGACCCTAGTCCACCACAGTGCCCGGAGGGTCGGAAGTACGTTCCGCTCGAGGTTCGGGATCGATTGATCTATTGGGCTCACACGTCACCCTCCTCTGGACATCCGGGTATCGGCCGGACAGTGCACTGTCTTAGTGCCAAGTACTGGTGGCCCACGTTGGCAAGGGATGTGAGGGTTTATGTTTCCACCTGCTCGGTGTGCGCCCAGTGTAAGGCGCCTAGACATCTGCCTAGGGGTAAGTTGCTACCCCTGCCCGTTCCACAACGACCATGGTCCGACCTCTCTGTGGACTTTATAACAGACCTTCCCCTCTCCCAAGGGAATACTACTATCCTGGTCGTTGTGGACCGGTTCTCTAAGGCCTGTCGTTTGCTCCCCATGCCGGGTCTTCCTACTGCCCTACAAACTGCCGAGGCACTGTTCACCCATGTGTTCCGGCACTACGGGGTACCCGAGGATATTGTGGCTGATCGGGGTCCCCAATTCACCTCCAGAGTCTGGAGAGCGTTTATGGAGCGGTTGGGGGTCTCGGTGAGCCTCACCTCGGGGTACCACCCGGAGAGTAATGGGCAGGTGGAACGCGTAAACCAGGATGTGGGTAGGTTTCTCAGAACATACTGCCAGGACCGGCCGGAGGAGTGGTCAAGGTACGTTCCCTGGGCCGAGATGGCCCAGAATTCCCTACGCCATTCCTCCACTAACCTAACTCCATTTCAATGTGTGTTAGGTTACCAGCCGGTTCTGGCACCCTGGCAGCAGAGCCAGATCGAGGCTCCTGCGGTGGATGAGTGGGCGTGGCGCTCGGAGGAGACTTGGAACGCTGCACACGTCCACCTGCAGCGGGCCCTCCGACGTCAGAAGGCGAGCGCTGATCTCCACCGCAGTGAGGCACCGGTGTACGCACCTGGTGATCGAGTCTGGCTCTCTACCAGAAACCTGCCCCTCCGCCTGCCCTGTCGGAAACTGGGTCGGCGGTTTGTAGGGCCATTTAAAGTCCTGAGAAGGTTGAACGAGGTATGTTATAGATTACAGCTACCTGTGGAGTATAAGTGTATTAACCCCTCGTTCCATGTGTCCCTTCTCAGGCCGGGTGGTAGCGGGCCCGCTCCAAGAAAATGAGATAGGGGAGACTCCCCCGCCCCCATTGGACATCGAGGGGGCACCGGCGTACTCCGTGAGGTCCATCTTGGATTCGAGACGTCGGATGGGGGGTCTCCAGTATCTAATGGAGTGGGAGGGGTACGGTCCGGAGGAGCGGTGCTGGGTGCCGAGGAGAGACATTTTGGACCCGTCGCTCCTGACGGAATTCCATCGGGGGTATCCGACGCGCCCTGCTCCACGTCCTCCGGGTCGTCCCAAGGCCGGAGTCGGCGCACGTCTGGAGCCGCGCGTCAAGGGGGGGGGTACTGTCACGGTTTCGGCCGAGGCTGCCTCTCTCCTTGTTCGGGCAGGTTTCGGCGTTCGTCGTCTCCGGAATTCTAGGCTGCCACCGTTGTATGTTGCCATGTTTCCTGTTTGATTAGTTTTGGCTGTTAGCCACACCTGTCTTGTGTTATGTCTCATTAAGCACCCTATTTAGTTTCCTTGTTGTAGTGTAGTGTGTGTGTAATTGTTTCGTGTCAGGTGTTTGTGCGTTACCCGTGTTTCGGTACGCCGAGTAACGATTAGCTTCCTCCTCGGTTGAGGAGAGTTTTTTGCGCCCTGTGTTTGTGCGCTCGTGTTTGACGCCTGTGTGGTCTGTTTGGCCTTCAGGCCGTTTTTGGATTATTTTGCTCTCTAGTAAAGTCTTGTTGGACTGTACATCTGCTTCTGCGCCTGATTCCACACCACACCATTTAAACATCGTGACAGTCTATTGGCATGAAAAACGAACTTCTCTTTTTTGGAATGATACTTAATGATACCTGTTGGAGTGTTAATGTCACGATCGTCTGTCACGCCCTGGCTCTGGGGACTCTTATATGTTGAGCCAGGGTGTTAGTTTCTAGTTCATGTGTTTCTATGTTGGCCGGGGTGGTTCCCAATCAGAGGCAGCTGTGGCTTGTTGTCTCTGATTTGGAACCAAACTTAGGCAGCCTGTTTTGCACTTGTCATTTGTGGGATCTTGTTCCGGAGAGGTTTGTGTTTTGTTAACCTTAGGACTTCACGTATCGTTTTGTTGTTTTCTGTTATTGTGTAGTACTCATTAAAAGATGTACGCATATCACGCTGCGCCTTGGTCCGTTGTTTACGACGATCGTGACAGAAGATCCCACCAATTAAGGACCAAGCAACGTGTCCAGGAGCAAACGCCGGAGGTAACGCTAGTGGATGTCCTCCTCGGTTGGGGGAGGATCACCGAGGAGGAGGCCGTCCGCTACCGGAGGGCGATGAGGGAGGATGTCCAGGCAGGAGAGGAGAAGCGGCGCCAACCGGGCCGTCGTCGGACAGGCGAGAGGCAACCCCAATAAAAAAATTGGGGGGGGGCACACGGCATGGACGACAGGGCTGCTGGAGGCAGCTACAGGGCGAGTTTGTGGGACTAGGAGAGGAGGCCACCAGGTTACGGGGGCCATTGGTCAGGAGGGAGAAGGAGAGTGTGGAGGCACGGCGAGAGGAACTGAGTAGGCAGCAGAGGGAGCGGAGATTTATGAGGAAACCCCAGTCCCGCTCCTCGCACCAAGCAAGTGGTGTGTGTCACCAGTCCGGTCCTGCCCGTTCCTGATTCCCGCACAAGGCCAGTGGTGTGTGTTCCCAGTACGGTCAGGCCCGTTCCTGCTCCCCGCACTAAGTTAGTGGTGCGTGTTCCCCAGTACGGCCCAACCCGTTCCTGCTCCCCGCACTAAGTTAGTGGTGCGTGTTCCCAGTCCGGCCCGACCTGTTCCTGCCCCCCATAAGGGGGGTGCGTGT
>LR778269.1:43519161-43565952 GCA_902810595.1 Coregonus sp. 'balchen' | reverse complement strand
TAGGGCTATGGGGGGATGGCGGGAGAGTTCTGGGCATATTCGGCCCATGGCAAGAACACCGACCACTCCCCCGGCCGGTCCTGGCAGTAGGACCGCAGGAACCTACCCACATCCTTGATTCACCCGTTCACCTGCCCATTAGATTAGGGGTGAAACACAGAGGTCAGGCTAACCGAGACCCCCAGACGTTCCATGAACGCCTTCCAGACCCTAATGTAAACTGGGGACACCGGTCACACTATGTCCTCTGGCACCCCGTAGTGCCAGAAGACGTGAGTAAACAGGGCCTCCGCAGTAAGCAGGGCTGTGTGGAGACCGGGCAGAGGAAGGAGGCGGCAGGCTTTAGAAAAGCGGTCCACAACAACCAGGATGGTGATGTTACCCTGAGAGAGGGAAAGATCAGTTAGGAAGTCAATCGATAAGTGGGACCATGGCCGTTGTGGAACTGGTAAGGGATGTAACTTACCCGCTGGAAGGTGCCTAGGTGCCTTACTCTGGGCGCACACCGAGCAGGAGGAGACATACACCCTCACGTCCAAGCCAAGGAAGGCCACCAGTACTTTCCCGGTCAGGCAGCGCACTGTACGGCCGATGCCTGGGTGACCAGAGGAGGGGACGTGTGTGCCCAATAGATAAGACGATCACGGACAGAGAAGGCACGTACCGCAGCCCAGCTGGGCACTGAGGTTGAGATGGCTCTGTGCGTAACGCCCGCTCTATGTCCGCGTCCACCGCCCACACTACCGGCGCCACAATGCAGGAGGCCGGGAGTATGGGGGTGTTGTATATGGGCCTCTCCTCTGTGTCGTACAGCCGTGACAGTGCGTCTGCCTTCACGTTCTTTGTGCCTGGTATATAGGACAGTGTGAAATCAAACCGGGTGAAGAACAAGGCCCACCTGGCCTGGCGAGGGTTCTTTCTCCTCGCTGCCCAGATGTACTCCAGGTTACGGTGGTCAGTCCAGACGAGGAAAGGGTGTTTTCCGCCCCCTCGAGCCTGTGCCTCCACGCGGTCAGGGCTCTGACAACAGCCAACACTCCCGATCATAAACCTCCGATAGTAATTGTCAAAGCCAATGAAGCGCTGCACCTCCTTTACTGTGGTTGAAATGTGGTCTCCCTCCATCTCCACACCGGAGGTGGTGATGTGGTATCCGAGGAAGGAACGTTGGAAGAACAGACACTTTTCTGCCTTGGCATATAGGTCATGCTCCAACAGTCGGCCCAGCACTCTGCGAACCAGGAACACATGCTCGGCGCGCGTAGCGGAATACACCAGAATGTCATGGCTAGAAGGCCGGTGACGCCGAACGCCGAACGACGAAACCTGCCCGAACAAGGAGAGGAGGCAGCTTCGGAGGAAGTCGTGACAACCAGTGAGATGAGGGTGTCCTTGGACTATATAAAGTAACGTTAAAACCCAGTAAATAAAAAAACTTGGATTGAACGGGGGCCCCTTCCCCGGGCCTGTTTTCCTCTCTCTCTCTCTCTCTCTCCCCTCCCCCCCCCCCCCCATCTCCCCTCTTTCCCCTTTTCTCCCCTTTCCCCCCTCTCCCCCTCCTCCCCCCGGGGGGCCTCCGCCCCCTCCCCCCCCTCCCCCTCGGGGGGGGCCCTCTCCCCCTGGGTCTCCCTGCTCTCCCCCCCCCTCCCCCCCTTTAAAGGCTCTTTTTCCCCCCTCCTCCTCTGCTTTCGGGGGATTTTTTTGGGTTCGTGCGGGGAAATTTTGGTGAGTGCAAAGTCGAGTGTTGTGTAGAGTTAGATACCGGGGGGTTTTTCCCTTTTCTTGGTGAACCCTTTTTTTCCTTCTTGCATGATTGGGTTTATTTTTCTTTTTTTGGTTTGTTGGGGTAAAATTAAAGTAATTGTTTTTTCGTGTCAAAATTACCCTGTTTTTTGGGGGGGATGGCGGCCCGAATCGGGACCCCCCCGGGCACTTCGGCACGGCTTTGGGGTTTTTACTGAACAAACTGTAAAGGGTGGAAGGGGTTCTGGTCCCCGAAAGGAGAAAAGGGTAAAAATTGAGAATTTTTCTTATGCTCACGGATAAATAAAGCGGTGGTGGTATTTTTTAAAAAAGCACCTTTTTTGATCGAAAGGGTTGAGCGGGCATACTTCTTAAAGGAATGTTTAATTAAAGTTGGGGGGGCCGCTTTTTTTCTCCTAAACAAGGAAAACGATTTCAAATTTTAACCCCCGTTCTTTTCCAAATGAGCATTGGAGCGCGAGTTTTTTGGGCGTTTTGGGAATTTTTGAAATTTCTTTAAAAAGGTTGCCCCCTTGGGGGTTGCAAACCCCCCGGGGGTTTGGGGGAAAACGGAAATGTCGTTTCGGGGGGACCGGGGGGGGTTTATTGGGGTTTTTTGGGACCACCCCGGGGGGGGAAAATTTTTGGAGTTATGGGTTTAAAAGTCAGGATACAATAGACTAATGGCTTTTTGCAGTACGGGTAGTCAAGGGTGTTTTGATTTGTGGGGATTTTTGGTTCATAAGCGCATGCTTGCCCAAAAGGGAAAAGGGGGGGGGCCAGGGGGGTTCCTCGTCCGCCGGGGCCCCCTGTTTTAAAGGAAGGGGGGGGGCGACAGGGGTAGACCCACCCAAACCCCGCATCTTTTTTTCTGGGGAAAAAATTTGTCCGTTTTTGAGGGGCACAGGGGGTTTCCTTGTCCCCGGGGGAAATTTTAGGGGGCAGGGAAAAAATTTGGTTGTAGAAGGTAAGGATGGGATCTAAAGGGCCTTTTCCCTTTCCGAACGGTGAGGGGGTTCCCCTACTACGAGGTTTGTGGAACGGAAGGGGGTACTTTGGGCCTAATCCCCAGGTGGGGAGGAGATTCCCACTACCGAATGGGTTACGGGGAGGGGGTTTCTTTTGGGGGCCTCCCTCCCAGGTAGGGGGGGAGACCCCATTTGGGGGGGCGGGGGCCCGGGGGGCTAGTCTCCAGGTAGGGGAGGGATCCCACTATGAGTGCGGGGGTAAAAGGGGGGGCCAAATCCCCCAGGTAGTGGGGGGAATGCCCACACGAGTAAGGGTTCATTGGGGGGCTAGTCTCCCCGGTAGGGGAGGTTTTCCCCTATAGTAATGGGTTCAGGTGGGGCTAGTCCCCCGGTATTGGGGGAGATCCCGGGAAACGAGTGATGGGGGGGCAAGTGGGGATTTTGAAAGAAAATGGGGTAGAGGGGAGTAAAGGGTCGGGTGGCCCCCCAGTTGAGGAAGGATAAGTAAATAGGGATATCTCTCTTAAATAGATATCACGGGTGAGGACTAAATTTTAAAGATCTAAGGGGAAAAAGGGGTTTTCCCTGGATCAGATTTTTTGGGAAATCGGGTAAAAATTGGCAGATTTTTTTTGATGTTGATAATTTTTGTAAATTTCACTGTGTTGTTAAAGAAACGGTGGGGTTAAAACCAGTTGAGGGAGAAAAGGGGGTTTTCGTTTTGGGGAAAATTTTTTGGTTACACTCTGCTGTTGCGGGCACAAAAGGTGGGGGGAAACCGTGGTCAGGTTAAAGAAAATTTAAATAATATAAATTATTTCCCCTAAATAGGGTTTTCTATTTTTTTGGGTGTCGGGTTTCTCGGGTGGAAATTTTTCTGCTTTTCCTTTTTTTTTTCTATATGGGGGGACAAGGGTAGGTTCCTTAAATTTTAAAGGAGGAAGGGCCCGGAATAAAGGGCTTGGGTATTAAAAAATAAAAAAAAAACCAGAAAAGGTTTTAAAATGTATTTTTCCTCCCGGAGACAAAATATGATAAGGAAAATAGGCGGGACTGGGTTGTGGGGGAAAAAGGGGGCAGCATATATTCAGTCAGGGTACTAATTTTTAAAAGTGCTGGGGTGGCAATCTTTTTTCTTCGGGCTTAGGGGTGACGGGGTTTATCTAAACCGAGATTGAAAGGGTGGGGTTTTTTAATTGGTCAAGGTGGATGTTAGGGGGTTTTTTTGTTTGTTTTTTTGAATTTTTTTAATGCCCCCTAATGAGGGTCCCGAGCTTATTTTGGGGTTTTTGAAAAAAAAAAGGAAAACCTTAAGAAAAGTGTGACCAAAAGGGGGGAAAAATGGTTTTAGGGGGGGGACGGAACTTACGGGGTTTTTAAATTTTTGATGGCCCGTTTAAGAACCCACCTGCGGGTCAGAAATTTGCGGGCGGGTCTTTAACTGAGTTTGAGCTTTTTTTTTGATGTTTTGAAGTAGGAATGCAAAAGTTAGGCAGCCACAGGGCAAAAATTTTAATAAATTTTCCAGGGCCCTTGCAGAAAGGTTGAGGGGGTTGTTTATCTAGCAATAGGGAGTAGGTTTGGGAAAGGGGTTTTTACTTTTACCCCCGTTGGGTTTCTTTTTTTGATCACCATATTTGCACTGTTGAAAATTCATTTGTCCTGCCCCAACAAAGGTCCATCAATTGTATTTTTAAAATGTTAAATTTTTTCCCCTGATTGGTTTTGTAAAATTTTTGTTTTTTGGGGGAAAAGGGGGTTCCCCAAAAGGGAATTTTGGCCTTAGACAAGGTGGGAGGGGGGGAAGGCCCAAAAAAAACGATTTTTTGAAAACCCGATACTGCTCTGTCTCAATTTGGAAGTTAAAGAGATTTACGGGCCCCTTTAACAAACCCTTAAAATCTTTTAAATTGAGTTGCTCACCTCAAATTTCCCCCCGGACTAGTTCCCTAAACCTTCCCGGACAAGAAACATAAATTGGGGTTTTTTTTTCTGCATGAAAAGTAAGGGTGCCTTGTTTTGGGTCTCGTTTCGCTTCCCTCAAGGATTTTGATGCCCTAGTGCTTTTTTTTTTAACCTAGGAAAAGTCGAAAATTGAAACAAAAAACAGATGGTCGGGGCCCTTGTCCCCTGGGGGAAAGGGGGGAAACCCAGGGTTTTGACAGTGAAATGCTAAACCCATGCCGTGGTTTTCTATTCTCGTCTGCCCCCCCCTAAAAGGGGGAGGATTTTTACTCTCTGGGGCTAATTTTGTTAAAAAACCGGTTTTCCCTCAAGGGGGACCGGGCAAAGGGGCGCTTTGGGACTCTGACTTTAAAAATGCAAGAGCTGTCCACAGCAGTTAGGGCCACTCTCAACAGGCCACCCCTGGCATTGATGGTTTACCATCTAGTTTTATAAGCCTTTTTTGGGGGGCTATTGGGGGGGATTTTTTTTAAGTGGTTTTGTGAATCTTTTTTATGAGGGGTCTCTTCCTTTTTTTGTCAACGTGCGGGCCCCTTTTCCCCTGTTGCCAAAAAAAGGGGGGTTTGGCTCTCATAAAAAAATTGGGGGAAACCTTTTCTTTTTCTTGTGCCAAAAATAAAAATTTTTTCTAAATGTCTCTTTAAAAAAGGGTTAAAAAAAGAAACTTTGGGGTTGTTTGGGCCAAGGCCAGTCCACTGTGTCCGATCGCCCCTATTGGTTTTCAAATTGTTTCTAAAAAGAATTTTTTGGACATTTGTAAAGTCTATGTAAATGTGGGTTTACTTTTTTTTGGATCAGGGGAAGGGTTTTATCGGGGGGTGGGCCACCAGTAAATTTTTTAAAACAATTAAGCCTTTTGGGTTTGGGGATGTTTTTTTTTTCCTTTATGAATTTTTACTGGGGTTACTGGGGCCTCGTGTTGGTGAAAGGGGGGGGGGTGGGTTTTAGGGTTGGGCCCATCCCTTTTTAAAGGGCACAGCAGGGGTTCCCCAATTTTTGGGGATTATCTCTGGGATGGAAACCCAAAGCTTTTTTTTTTAAGAGCGAAACTTACTGGTTTTTTTCTGGGGCCAGGGGTTCATTAAGGGGCCCACGGAAACACTGGTTGCGTTGCAATTACGTACCGTTTTTATTACCGGGGTGAGGATTTTAAGGGTTTTCTCAGAACGCTTTAAAAAGGGGTTAGGGGGCCTCCTCAGCTAGAGTCAATTGGGGAAAAAAGTGAAGTGCGTGGGCAGGCCACTTCCCAAAGGGTCCCCTCCCCGGGTTTCCCGGGGGGGGTTCAGTGGGGCAAAAGATTTGGGGTAAGACTTTGGGGGGGTTTTTTTAGGGTCCCCATGGGCCTTTTTAGAAAAGAACTGGGAGGTGTAGTGGAGAAAGTGTGTGCCCGACTGTCCCGAAAGGAAATGGGGCTCCCCCGCTGTCTTATAGGGGAAGGGGACTGGGAGCTAATAAACCAGCTGCCTCTACCCCGTGGCAAAAAGACTAAAATTTTAAAGCCACCAAAGGGGCTGATACAAGAGCTTCAGAACCCCCCCGTCAACCCTTTCCTTTTGGTCTGGACAACATTGGTTAAAGCTTCCGCCCCTTTTCCCCTTTCCCCCTGCACGGGGTGGGGCCCCGGCCTGGGGGACTTTTTTCCAGTCATTGGGTTTCCCCGGGTTCAAACAGCCCAAAGACTGTTTTACCGTGACGGTTTTACTGGGGTTTACACACCTAAAGCATTGAAAGAGGAAGCGGGCTGTTTTTTGGGTTAAAAACCCAAACCTTTTCCTCTTTAAACTGAGGGGGGGATTGCCTGGGCCCGACTCCATTTTTTATCTGTTATGCGGCTTGGGGGAATTTTTGGTCAAATCCCTTTAAGGCCCCGCACCCCCACCAGGGTGTGGCTTTTTTTAAAGCCTCCCCTTTTTCAACAACCCTGCCATCCTCCCTGTTTCCCGGGTTTTAGCTTTCCCCAAAGTTCATGCCTGTTAGGCGGGGGTGTACTAAACTGGGCATCTGATGGGGGAACAGGAAAGGGGGCTTTTTTGGGGGAGCTGGGGGAAAGAGCGGGGCCGAGCGTTTCCCTACTGAGGAAGGGGCGTCGCTGAGGGGCTGTGATTTTTCCTTTCCATTAAATTTATCGCAGTATGGGGACTGAAAACTTCCCCAATTTTGATCGGTTGGGAAAGGGGGTCTGGATTATGTTTTTCCCCCCCTGAAATTTTTAGTGCTTTTCGGCGGGGGGATTCGAGGAACGTGGGGGTTCTGCTTCCTTCGATAACCCCGGAGCTGGGGGGGGTTCAAGGGGGGTGGAAAAAAGCCCCCTTTACAAAATTGTGTAAGGGGTCCCATGCCTCTTCCCGGGGGGGGAAAAAACGACAAGGGGGGGCGGGGGGTGCTTGGTCCCGGTGCCTCCCCCAAAAAGGGGTTTTTTGGCGAACATTATACAACAAACCCTTTTATAAAAGGGCAGCTGAAACCCCCCAAA
The DNA here is from genome assembly GCA_902810595.1 of Coregonus sp. 'balchen'. NCBI lineage: Eukaryota > Metazoa > Chordata > Actinopteri > Salmoniformes > Salmonidae > Coregonus > Coregonus sp. 'balchen'. Next base: position 43,558,803 of record LR778269.1, on the reverse strand, counting down.
GGGGATAAAAAACATGGGCCAAGCCACCCATTTTTCCCGGTAAAAACCTTGGAAACCTCCCGGTTTGGGGGGGGGGTTTTCCCCTTCTTGCTCAGTCCCGAAACTCTGGCCATCTTTTTTTAAAAGTGGGGCCCCCCGGTTTGGGCGGGGGTAATTTTACCTGATCACTAATTGGTTCTCAGCTCTGGGGGGGGGGTTTTTTTTTTTTCCCCAAATGTAAATATTTGGGGCAAATTTCAGGTTTTAGGGTCAAAAGGTTTTAGTTGTGTTGGGTTAATTTTGGGGTTAGGGGCAAACAAAAATTTTTCCTATTGGGAAAACCCCCAAGAACAGTATTCCCGGGGGCAGGGGTCCCCGTGGTGTGGTTTGGGGGTGCTGGAGGGGAAAGTTGCAGCAAACTAAGGGGGATTTGCCCATTATAAACTTTTTCAACCAAAATTTATCTGTTTTAAAGAGTAATGGGGTTTTTCAGAGGGCCCGTTGTGTTTCCTTTTCTGTGGAGGGGGAAAATTGGATTGTGTTTTTATTGAAAGGGGCAAAAGGTTTTTTTATGAGTATTTTGGTGGGCCCCCCAACCCAATAAAGGGTTATTTTAAAAATCAAACTCTCTCCTCCTCTCTCTCTCCTCTCCCTCTCTCTCCCCTCTCTCCCCCTCTCTCCCCCCTTTTCTCCCCTCTCCTCTCCTCCTTTTCCCCCTCACCCCCTCTCTCTCCTCCCCCTCTCTCTCTCCGTCTCTCTCTCCGTCCTCCGCCTTTTTTCCCCCCGGGGGGGTTCAATTTTTCATGGGGGGGGCCCCCCCGTTTTAAAGGGCGTCCGGGAGCCTCTCTCTCTCTCTCCTCCAATTTTTAATTTTAATTTAAAAGGGGGTTTATTGGGGAGGGGGAAAAGGGGGTTTAAAATTGCCAAAAGCAATTGGGAAAAGAAGTAAACAAAAGGGGGAAAAAAACAATAAAATTAACGTAAACAAATTTCACCAGAAGTTTTAAAGAAAAGACATTTTAAATGTTCCCTATTATGTGTATAAAATACAGTGGTTGTAAAAAATTGGGAAATAGGGTTAAAATACAAAGGGGGAAAAAAAATAAAAATAAATATGGGTTGTATTTACAATTTGGGTTTTTTCTTTACTGGTTGCCCCCTTTTTTTGTGCAAACGGTCACAAACTTGGGGCTGTTATGGACCACGTGGTTTTTCACCCATAGATGGGGGTTTATCAAAATTGGATTTTTTTTCGAATTCTTTGTTTGGGTCCGGTAATCCCCGGGAAAAAAAGTGTCCAATAGGGGCATACATTGGGGAGGGGTTTAGGAATGCAAACCCCGTTTTCCCCCCTCATTTGTTTGGGGATGTGCACATAGCCTGTCTTCTCTTGAGAGCCAGGTCTGCCTACGGCGGCCTTTCTCAATAGCAAGGCTATGCTCACTGAGTCTGTACATAGTCAAAGCTTTCCTTAAGTTTGGGTCAGTCACAGTGGTCAGGTATTCTGCCACTGGTACTCTCTGTTAGGGCCAAATAGCTTTCTAGTTTGCTCTGTTTTTTTGTTTGTTCTTTCCAATGTGTCAAGTAATTCTCTTTTGTTTTCTCATGATTTGGTTGGGTCTAATTGTGTTGTTGTTGTTGTTGTTGTTGTTGTGTGTCCTGGGGCTGTGTGGGGTCTGTTTGTGTTTGTGAACAGAGCCCCAGGACAAGCTTACTTAGGGGACTCTTATCCAAGTTCATCTCTCTGTAGGTGATGGCTTTGTTATGGAAGGTTTGGGAATCGCTTCCTTTTAAGTGGTTATAGAATTTAAGCTCTTTCTGGATTTTGATAATTAGCGGGTATTGGCCTAATTCGCTCTGCATGCATTATTTGGTTGTTTTACGTTTGTACATGGAGGATGTTTTTGCAGAATTCTGCATTGCAGAGTTCAATTTGGTGGTTTGTCCCATTTTGTGAATCTTGGTTGGTGAGGGACCCCAGACCTCAGAACCATTAAAGGGCAATGGGTTCTAAACTGATTCAAGTATTTTTAGCCAGATCTAATTGGTATAGCAAAGTTTTATGTTCCTTTTTGATGGCACAGAAGGCCCTTCTTGCCTTGTCTCTCAGATTCGTTCACAGCTTGTGGAAGTTACCTGTCGAGCGTTTGATGTTTAGGCCCGATGGTATGATAGTTCTGCTCCTCTCGTTAGATCTATTATTCATTCTCCTGATCTCCTCTTCTCTCTCTCTCTCTGACTCTATCTCTCTCTCTCTCTCCTCTCTCTCTATTTGTTCCTCCCTCTTTCTCTCCTTCTCTCCCCTCTCCTCTCTCCTCTCCTCCCTCTACCTCTCCTCTCAAAATCTCTCTCTCTCCCTCTCTCTACTTCTCTCTCCCCCTCTCCTCTCTCTCTCTATAAGTCTATACAGTCTGTGCAACAGCATGCGGCTGAGATGTTTCTGCTTTGAGTTAAAGACAGACAGGAAACCACATGTCTGAGATCTTCTGCACGGCCCCACATGCCCCACACCACACTACACTGTCTACCTCAACCTCTACCTCTCACAGGGCTGAGGTAGCAAGGCCCCACACTATTCTACACTGTCTACCTCAACCTCTACCTCTCACAGGGCTGAGGTAGCAAGGCCCCACACTATTCTACACTGTCTACCTCAACCTCTACCTCTCACAGGGCTGAGGTAGTTTCCTCTGGAGCAGGAAGGCTCTCAATCTCTAACACAGTAGACATTTGTGTAGTGGTTTCCCTGTAGAAAGGGAAAGGGAGGATCACTGCCCCATATCACTCCACTCTAAAAACTAATAAACAGCCTGTTCTATCCTCCCCAGTACTCCGATGTCCCCTTGAGCAAGGCATTTAAACCCCAAAATGCTTCTGAAAGTGGGCTCTGGATAAGACCCATCCCCAAAAATGCTAAAAAGGGCTTTCAACTCCCCCTTTCAGGGGGGGGAGGGGGAAAGTAAAAAACCATTACGTTTTAACAAATTAAAAGGAATTGCTTTTTCCCTCCTGAAAAAGGTTTCTAAACCGGGCCCATACACTGTTACTTTTTTTTTAAAGTTTTACCCCAAGTTTCAGTGTAATTGTAAAGATGAAATGATCCGTTTGGGTTTGTTTTTAATGGATTGATAAGTTAAGGGGGTGAATGTTTAAATTTGGCAAATAAAAAATTGAGAAAAATGAATTGATTGTCCCAGATGTGTAAGGTACCACTGGGGTGAAGGACGGGGTTATAAATTAATCCTTTCAGACAGGAGCAGTTTAAAGAATGGTCCTCCAGAGCTCTTCTTCCCCCTTCGGGCCCAACCACATGGGAAACTGTTGTAGTCATCCAGTTCAACACCGAAAGGGGTTTTTGGAGGGGTCATGAAACAGAGTCTCAATGTGTAGTTCCCTTTCATTTTCCTCCTGGAGTTTATGGAAGAGGGAAAAGGCAGACAGACAGACAGACAGGACAGACAGGGACAGAAAAGGAAACAGAAAAAAAGGACAAGGAACACACGGGACAAGGGAAAAAGGAGAGATGGAGACACAACAGGACCCCCGACGAAAATTGAGGACCACAAAAAGGAAAAACAAAAAAGGGAGAGGAGACCCCACGGGACGAAAAGATGGAGACACAAAAACCCAAAAGAGATGGGGGGAACACAAAAAAATAAAAAAAGAGAGAGGGAGACACAAAGACAAAAAGAAAAAATGGAAAACACCCAACCCCCCCCCCCCCCAAGCCCAGAGGAAAATTTTGGGGACAAACAACAGAAACGGGAGGGGATGGAAAAAAACACACCCCCGGGAAAAACCAAAAGGAAAAAAGTTTTTGGAAAAAAAAAACAACCCCAAAAAAAGGGACAAAAAGGGAAAAAATTGGGGACCCCAAAAAGGAAAAGCCCCTAAGAAACAAAACTCCCCAGGAGAAAAAAACCCCCACCCAAAAAACCCCCTCCCCCCTTCCCCCTCCCCAAAAAATAAAAAATAAAAATTTGAAGGTTTTCCCAGGGGGCAAAAAGGGGTAAAGGGAAAAAGTTGGAAGTTCCCCCTTGGGATAAGACTCCAAATAAGAAATCCCAAAACCCCTTTTTCAAAAAACGGGGGGGGAACCCCCCATCTAGCAAATGTAAATTAAATTTTCAAATTTTTTTTTTTGTTTATACCAAAAAACCCTTCGAAGAAAAGGGCCCCCATTTAAAACGGGTTCCGGGGACTTCCCACCCCAAATGGTTGGCCAAAGTCCCTCCACCCAACGGGAGCAAAACCCCCCGGAACATTAAAACCCCCAAGTTTTTTTAAAGGGAATTGGGTTTTAAAAAATCTTCTCCCCCCCCTTTAACCCCCCCCCTTTAAAAAAAAAAAATTTTAAAAATTTTTGGGGTTTAATTCCCCACGGGGTTATGGGAATCCCCAAAATTAAGCCTTGGAAAGACCCGTCCTTGCGTAAAAAAACCCCCTAAAACCCCCGGGGGTTAAAGTAACGAAAAACAAGAAAAGAAAAATTTTTAGTAGTTTTGTATTTAACCAAAAGCAACAAAGAACAGCTTTTTCCCCCTACGGGCCTTTTGGGAACAAAAACCCCGGGTTTTTAAAGTCCTGCCTCCAACTGACAAAAGGGACACAAAAACAGCCATTCTTTTTTTATTTCCTTTTCTGTCCCCCTAAAACCAAAAACCTTCCGCCCTGCCTTTCTTTTCTCGTACCCCGATAGCCCAAAAAGCCAGGAACCAGAGGTTCCTCCTTTTTTAAAAAAGGGAACCCCCCAAGCCCCAGTAAGAGGTATATTTGGTAACCCCCAAAGAAAAAAACAAAAAAACAGCCCAGTCAGCCCCTTTTCATATTTTTTACACGATAAAAAAAGAACAGTAAATTTGCCTCCTAATCTGTCCCTTTAAAGGGACAAAAAGAAAGCCAGTCAGTCGCCTAATCTTTTACTTTGATAGACACAAAGAAACCCGGGCAGTCCCCCTATCTGTACATCGATAGAACAAAGAACCCCAGTCAGTTGCCTCAATCTGTAAATCGTAGACACAAAGAAAAACCCAGTCAGTCGGCCTCCTATCTGTACATCGTAGACACAAAAGCAGTCAGTCTGCCTCATTTCGTACACCCAATAGACAAAAAAACCAGTCATTTCTCCCCTCATATCTGTAAACGATAGACACAAAAACATCCTCCTGCCAATTTTGTACATGATAGACAAAAAAAAAAGTCAGTCAGTTTTGCCTATATCTTTACATCGTTTGGGGAAAAAAGAACAGTAATCAGTCGCCTCATATCTGTACATCATAGAAAACAAAAACACGAGTTGAAGAAAATTGTAGAAAAAAGGAACATTTTTTGTTATTTAAAGTGGGGCCAAAAAGACTGGCCTTGTCATTTCTGAAACATCAAAAAACGGCAAGTTTTTGGCCCTTCATTCGTTTTTTCTTTTTAGCCCCTTTTTCGCCTTTTTTCTTTAACCCTTGTCTTTCTTTCTTTACTGGGGAAAAAAGGTGCATCCCCTCTTTTTCTCGTAAAAAAACAAACATTTTTTTTTTGGGCCTTGCCTTTCCAATGATTTTACACCTTTCCCCCCTTCTGCCCATGGGGGGTTTTTTGCCCTGTGTGTGTGGTGTTGTGTGTGTTCGGGTTTTGGTTTTGGTGTGTGGTTTTGTTTTGGGTGGGTTTCTGATCCCCAAACTCCAAAATCCGGGGTTTTTCACTTCACGGGAAAAGCGGGACCCCCATTTAACTCTGGGGGACACTTTGTTTACATTTAATGCACCATTGAGCGTAGTAACCCTGAGCCTGAGCCAGAAAAAACTGTCATTTGCCACAAAAGGGTGGCTAAAATGGTGAATGTCTGGGCCCAAGCACGAGGGGCGAACTGTCCATAATTGTTTTCACCCAAAGTTGTTAAATTTGGGGGGATTTTTTTTTTATCGGTAAATGGCAAGTTGGTTTCCTTTTTTAACCTTTCACAGCTATCCGTCTAGAAGGTACAGAGCACAGGATCATCCCTGTGGGGATGTGGGTAAAGACCTGCAGTGCTCAAAAAATTCTGGGACTCCTTTAAAAGGCCCCCCTCTGTTCTGATGGGCCTTTTGAACGGTCCCTTTGGGGAGTTGGGGTTGGAGGAAAAAAAAAGGGTTTTTGGTTTTGGCAATGGGCAAGAGGGGAAGGGTTTAAAGGGGGCGTTTGTGCGTTTTTAGTGGGTGTGACGTTTTGGGGGCATGGTCTGGTGGCAGCCCTTTCCCCCCTCCCCGCTCGGGGGTGTCTTCCCGAAAGCCCCCCTAGCCAGCCCGCTTCGGGCCACAGTTCAGCCCGGCCCACTGAAAAAACCCTTTGGAAAGGGAAAAAAAGGAGGGGTGTGTTGAATTATTTTTTACTGACACTGTGAGTGCTGATCAACAGCCAAGGCTCAAAAAAATTTTATAAAATGGGAAAAATTTATGAGTTTTTAGCTTGGGCAGTGGATGTGGCAGTTAGGGAGAGAGGAAAACTAGTTTCTGTCGGGGTGGGAAACAGGGAGGTAGAAGGGGGGAAGCTTTTGTACTGTCGGGGTGAAGCAGCAAGGGGAGGGGAGGAAGCTAATACGGGCTGGGTTTTAAGCAGTCAAGTAGAGAGGAAAATAGTATTTTCGTTTTTGAAACAGTCAGGGAGAGAGGAAGTTTAAAATTTCTGTGTTTAAGCAGTCAAAGTAGGGGGGGAAGCTAGAGTTACTCTGTGTGGGAAACCCTCAGGTTTTGAGAGGGGAAACTAGGACTGTCATGTGAAGCAGTCAGGTAGAGAGGAAAGGAAGGAAATGTCTATGTGGAAACAGTCAGGTAAAAGGGGGAAGCTTTGAAAAATGGGGAGGCAGTCAGGGGAGAGAGGAAGCTGAAGTGGCCCGGTGAGGGGAGTCAGGTAGAGGGGAAAACTAGTTTTGTCCCGTGTAAACCCGTCAGGTTTGAGGGGGAAGCTAGAAGTGTCGGGGTGAGGGAACATTTATTTTAAATAGTGTGAAAAGTGTTTTAAAAAGGGGCATGGATAGAAACGGCAGTAAAGAAAAAAAATGGAGATTAAAAATGTCCCTTCCCGTCAGGTTTCCCCCCACAAAAAGAAATCAAAACATCCTCTTTGAGCTTCACAATAAACAATTAAAACCTTCCTTTTCCCTCAAGAGGCATTTTGATGGGATGCACATTATAAAACTAGCAAAGAATTTTTAAGTATGCCCAAAGGAAAAGCGTCTACATCAAGGTCAGGGGAAATTCTACTGTATGCAATGCCACAGCGTCTTACATCAAAAGCCCTGTGAATCTTTCTGTACTCAATGCCCCAGGTTACATCAAGAGTCAGGGGACTTTCGTACCCCCAATGCCCCAGGTTTTTACATCAAAAGTTTATGTGGAAATTTACTGTACCCCCAAGCCACAGCGGGCTACATAAGAAATATGTGATTCTACGTACCCCAAGCCACGCGTTTACACAAGAGCATGGGACTTCTACGTACCTCAATGCCACCAGCGTCACATTTTAAGGGGTCAGGGGACCTTTTCTGTACTGCCCAAGCCACAGTGCTACATCAAAAGTCATGTGACCTTTACTGTAATGAATGCCACCGTGTCTACATCAAGAGTCATGTGACTTCTACTGTACTGCAATGCCACAGCGTCTTCTTCAAGACACATGTGACAACCCCACTAGGCAGACTGCCTCTGCCACAGTCACTTTACCACATCACAGAGACCCGAGGACATCCTTATTGATTTGCAACAATGTACAACATATAACATTTTCATTACTTCTGCAGTAGATCAGCAGGCATTTGACAACCCCACCAGGCAGATAGCGAATATACCAAACCACAGAGACCCACAGCAGGGGTTAGGGGAACAGTCACATACTTCCTGGCTGTCACCTAAATACACAGGGACACCAGGCTGGAGAGGAGAGGAGTCATGTCCTCCTGGCTGTCACCTAAATACACAGGGACACCAGGCTGGAGAGGAGAGGAGTCACGTCCTCCTGGATGTCACCTAAACTAGCAGGGACACCAGGCTGGAGAGAGAGGAGTCACGTCCTCCTGGATGTCACCCTAAACTAGCAGGGACACCAGGCTGGAGAGGAGAGGAGTCACGTCCTCCTGGATGTCACCTAAACTAGCAGGGACACCAGGCTGGAGAGGAGAGGAGTCACGTCCTCCTGGATGTCACCTAAACTAGCAGGGACACCAGGCTGGAGAGGAGAGGAGTCACGTCCTCCTGGATGTCATCTAAACTAGCAGGGACAACAGGCTGGAGAGGAGAGGAGTAACGTCCTCCTTGATGTCACCTAAACTAGCAGGGACACCAGGCTGGAGCCGCTCAGGAACATTAGCACCACATACAGTGGGGAAAAAAAGTATTTAGTCAGCCACCAATTGTGCAAGTTCTCCCACTTAAAAAGATGAGAGAGGCCTGTAATTTTCATCATAGGTGCACGTCAACTATGACAGACAAATTGAGGAAAAAAAATCCAGAAAATCACATTGTAGGATTTTTAATGAATTTATTTGCAAATTATGGTGGAAAATAAGTATTTGGTCACCTACAAACAAGCAAGATTTCTGGCTCTCACAGACCTGTAACTTCTTCTTTAAGAGGCTCCTCTGTCCTCCACTCGTTACCTGTATTAATGGCACCTGTTTGAACTTATTATCAGTATAAAAGACACCTGTCCACAACCTCAAACAGTCACACTCCAAACTCCACTATGGCCAAGACCAAAGAGCTGTCAAAGGACACCAGAAACAAAATTGTAGACCTGCACCAGGCTGGGAAGACTGAATCTGCAATAGGTAAGCAGCTTGGTTTGAAGAAATCAACTGTGGGAGCAATTATTAGGAAATGGAAGACATACAAGACCACTGATAATCTCCCTCAATCTGGGGCTCCACGCAAGATCTCACCCCCGTGGGGTCAAAATGATCACAAGAACGGTGAGCAAAAATCCCAGAACCACACGGGGGTACCTAGTGAATGACCTGCAGAGAGCTGGGACCAAAGTAACAAAGCCTACCATCAGTAACACACTACGCCGCCAGGGACTCAAATCCTGCAGTGCTAGAAGTGTCCCCCTGCTTAAGACAGTACATGTCCAGGCCCGTCTGAAGTTTGCTAGAGTGCATTTGGATGATCCAGAAGAGGATTGGGAGAATGTCAGATGAAACCAAAATATAACTTTTTGGTAAAAACTCAACTCGTCGTGTTTGGAGGACAAAGAATGCTGAGTTGCATACAAAGAACACCATACCTACTGTGAAGCATGGAGGTGGAAACATCATGCTTTGGGGCTGTTATTCTGCAAAGGGACCAGGACGACTGATCCGTGTAAAGGAAAGAATGAATGGGGCCATGTATCGTGAGATTTTGAGTGAAAACCTCCTTCCATCAGTAAGGGCATTGAAGATGAAACGTGGCTGGGTCTTTCAGCATGACAATGATCCCAAACACACCGCCCGGGCAACAAAGGAGTGGCTTCGTAAGAAGCATTTCAAGGTCCTGGAGTGGCCTAGCCAGTCTCCAGATCTCAACCCCATAGAAAATCTTTGGAGGGAGTTGAAAGTCTGTGTTGCCCAGCGACAGCCCCAAAACATCACTGCTCTAGAGGAGATCTGCATGGAGGAATGGGCCCAAATACCAGCAACAGTGTGTGAAAACCTTGTGAAGACTTACAGAAAACGTTTGACCTGTGTCATTGCCAACAAAGGGTATATAACAAAGTATTGAGAAACTTTTGTTATTGACCAAATACTTATTTTCCACCATCATTTGCAAATAAATTCATTAAAAATCCTTCAATGTGATTTTCTGGATTTTTTTTTCTCATTTTGTCTGTCATAGTTGACGTGTACCTATGATGAAAATTACAGGCCTCTCTCATCTTTTTAAGTGGGAGAACTTGCACAATTGGTGGCTGACTAAATACTTTTTTTCCCCACTGTAACTTACCCAGCGGGGGACTAACCGCTCCCCTTCATCTACTAAAAGATATCTCTGCCCCTCCGATTCCCCCGTCTCCCCCTCTAACTCTCCTCCTCCACTGCTCTCTTTCCCCTCCTGAAAGTTATCTCCCTCTTCAACTCCCCTCTCTGTTTCGCCCCTCTAACTCTCTCTCTAAACCTCTGTCCAGGCGTAAGGGCTCAGTGAGGTGACACACCGATATCCATCCATTCCTAAATATATTTTAGGAGGAGGAGATGGAGGGGGAAGATTTCTCCACCTCTGTCGCCCCCCTGTCTCTCCCTCCCCCTCTGACTCCCCTCTAAACCCCTGTCCAGGCGTGAGGACTCAGTGAGGCGAGCCATGAGGGGATGACCTCTGCACTCTTAGGAAAAAAGGGTTCCAAAAGGATTCTTCGGCTGTCCCCATAGGAGAACCCTTTTTGGTTCCAGGTAGAACCCTTTTTGGTTTCATGTAGAACTCTTTTGGGTTCCATGTAGAAACTTCTCTGTAACCACAAAGGGTTCTTCAAAGGGTTCTCCTATGGGGACAGCCAAATAACTGTTTTAGGTCCTAAATAGCACCTTTTTTTCTAAGAGTGTGGCCGGCCACCACGAGGAGAAGACAAGACTAATATGGTCAAATAAACAAATACCCAGCAGCCACTTGGAGGATCCCTGACCCCTTCTCTCTTCTCCTCATCTACTCCATAAATAGATGTTTGGGAGCTCTCTCTCTCTTCTCTCTCTCTCGCACTGCATATATCTGTTGCTCTCTCTCTCCCTCTCTCTTCTCCCTCCCTCTCAGATCTCTCTCTCTCTCTCTCTCTCTCTCTCTCTCTCTCTCTCTCTCCACTCAGAGTAGAGGCCGCGAGAGGTTACTGTAAACATGGGCTCATATTCACATCCCTCCCTCCCTCTCAAAAGGCCATGACAGAGTAAGCCTGACCAATCTGTAGTCCCTTAAAACTAAATAAAAGCACTGACAGCAGGTCTATGAGGTCAGGTGTCCATGCAGCCCAGTGTATAACAACAGTAGTTATACAACAGGTGGGTCTAATCCTGGACACTGATTGGGTAAAACTGCATTCCAGCCGGTGTCTATTCCACAAGATACCACCTGCTAAATCTATGACGTTAAAATGCCTATTTACTCTGTTCCATCTCATTGTGCAATCCACTGTCTCTTTAACCCAGTCAGGCACTTTATAAACTTGATCTCCACTGTAAAAAGCATCCAGACATTATCTCCCATTTCTTTGAGACTAGCAATTGGTTTTCAATAGCGGAGATTTGTATAAACCTTGCTGTCTGTCTCTCTGATATTTGCAACATTGTTTCAATATTGAAATTCAATCTCCAGCTGTCCCATAGTAATGAACGTGTAGGGGTCGGGAGTTGGGACGAGACAAACAGGCAGGCAGCTTTTCTCAGCCAGTCGAAATCATTAATTAGCATCATGTTTATGGATATATACAAATTAATGTCAATAGAAAACAGGTAAAATGAAATGCAGCTATTTTGCTGTCTTTCCAGTTTCAGTTTGAAGTGAATGTGTTAGCTGTGTTGTTGGCTAGCTCCTCTGAACAACAGTGTCCGGATGAGAGAGCACATGTTCTATGCCAGGTGAAATCGTGCATCAGTAGCTCATTGTTATGGATGTATCCAAATAAATGTCACTAGAAAACAGCTTAAACAAATGGTAATTGATTATGGTCATTGCAGTTAAATACCATGTTTTCTATGGAGGACTAAAAGTGCCACAATTAAATAAATAAATACACCATTAAATAATTACTTAAATGTGTCATTAATTAATTCAAATTAGAATTAAATACATAAATGTGTTATTAAATGTGTCATTAATTAATTCAAATACCGATTCATTTTATGTAAAATACATATATAATAATTTCACTATTTACATTTACATTTCATGGTCCTGCGTTGGAGTGCTTCCTGAATTACTTAAAACTGTCAAACTGACCCATCAAAAGTTGGTAGGCGGAACCTAACGCCTGATTGGTTACCCTCTGCATCAAGCCAAGACAAATCAATTCCGGATAATGTCAGCAGGTCCTGCTTCTACATCCTCTGCTAAGTTTAAAATGTCTCTAACCAACTCCCTGGAAAGTTCACGGAGATCCTCCATTGTCTCTATCCAGGTTGGCCTACTCTACTTCAGACCAAAGCAATGGATCAGACTAGATTCGCGTTAGCCCCGCCCACTGACTTTGATGGGTCAGTTTGACAGTTTTAAGTAATTCATGAATCACTGCAATGCAGGATCATGAAATGTAAATGTAAATAGTGAAATAATTATATATGTATTTTACATAAAATGAATCGGTATTTGAATTAATTAATGATACATTTAATTACACATTTATGTATTTAATTCTAATTTGAATTAATTAATGACACATTTAAGTAATTATTTAATGGTGTATTTATTTATTTAATTGTGGCACTTTTAGTCCTCCATAGTTTTCTGCACTAAAGTATGTAGAATATTGGCCTGTTGGAAACTACAGCTCCCTACTACATCGCACAGATCAGGCTCGATCTGATTTATCCCTAGAGAAAATGCAAATTGACTCACAGAAAAAAAAACGAACAGAATGGAATTCAAATAAGTTAAAAAAATAATCTAAATGTCAGTTCATCGCTCAGCACAAGAGAAGAAGAACATACAGTGTTCACTGGAACACATTTAAACACCACCAGTCAAAACCACTTAGGAAATGTTTGATTACAACTTTGTTAACTAAAGAGAACCAACCCCAAACATTGTTTTTAAATCTATATAAAGCTGTTGGGTATAGCTAACAGGGCACCACATACCAACAGGACACCACTAGCTAACAGGACACCACTAGCTAACAGGACTCCACTAACTTACAGGACACAACTAGCTAACAGGACACAACTAGCTAACAGGACACAACTAGCTAACAGGACACCACTAGCTAACAGGACACCACTAGCTAAAAGGACACAACTAGCTAACAGGACACCACTAGCTAACAGGACACCACTAGCTAACAGGGCACCACATACCAACAGGACACCACTAGCTAACCGGGCACCACTAGCTAACAGGACACCGCTAGCTAACAGGACACCACATACCAACAGGACACCACTATCAAACAGGACACCGCATACCAACAGGACACCATATACCAACTGGACACCACTAGCTATTAGGGAACCACATACCAACAGGACACCACTAGCTAACATGACACACCTAGCTAACAGGACCCCACTAGCTAACAGGACACCACATACCAACAGGACACAACTAGCTAACAGGACACCACTGGCTAACAGACATACCAACATGACACCACTAGCTAACAGGACACAACTAGCTAACAGGACACAACTAGCTAACAGGACACCACATACCAACAGGACACCACATACCAACAGGACACCACATACCAACAGGAAACCACTAGCTAACAAGACAACACATACCAACAGGACACCACTAGCTAACAGGACACCACTAGCTAACAGGACACCACTAGCTAACAGGACACTAACAGGACACCACTAGCTAACAGGACACCACTAGCCAACAGGACACCACTAGCTAACAGGACACCACATACCAACAGGACACCACTAGCTAACAAGACAACACATACCAACAGGACACCACTAGCTAACAAGACAACACATACCAACAGGACACCACTAGCTAACAGGACACCACTAGCTAACAGGACACCACTAGCTAACAGGACACCACATACCAACAGGACACAACTAGCTAACAGGACACCACTGGCTAACAGGGCACCACATACCAACAGGACACCACTAGCTAACAGGACACCACTAGCTAACAGGACACCACTAGCTAACAGGCTACCACATACTAACATGACACCACTAGCTAACAAGACAACACATACCAACAGGACACCACTAGCTAACAGGACACCACTAGCCAAAAGGACACCACTAGCTAACAGGACACCACATACCAACATGACACCACTAGCTAACAGGACACCACATACCAACAGGACACAACTAGCTAACAGGAAACCACATACTACCAGGACACCACTAGCTAACAGGACACCACATACCAACAGGACACCACTAGCTATCAGGACACCACATACCAACAGGACACCACATACCAACAGGACACCACTATCTAACATGACACCACATACCAACAGGACACCACTAGCTAACAAGACAACACATACCAACAGGACACCACTAGCTAACATGACACCACTAGCTAACAAGACACCACTATCTAACAGGACACCACATACCAACAGGACACAACTAGCTAACAGGACACCACTGTCTAACAGGGCACCACATACCAACAGGACACCACTAGCTAACAGGACACCACTAGCTAACAGGACACCACATACCAACAGGACACAACTAGCTAACAGGACACCACTAGCTAACAGGACACAACTAGCTAACAGGACACCACATACCAAAAGGACACCACTAGCTAACAGGACACCACATACCAACATGACAACACTATCGATCAGGACACTAGCTAACAGGACACCACTAGCTAATAATAATAATAATAATAATAATAATATGCCATTTAGCAGACGCTTTTATCCAAAGCGACTTACAGTCATGCGTGCATACATTTCTTTTGTGTATGGGTGGTCCCGGGGATCGAACCCACTACCTTGGCGTTAAAAAGCCATGCTCTACCAGCTGAGCTACAGAGGACCATGCTAAATGGACACCCCTAGCTAACAGGACACTAACAGGACACCACTAGCTAACAGGACACCACATACCAACAGGACACCACTAGCTAACAGGACACCACATACCAACAGGACACCACTAGCTAACAGGACACAACTAGCTAACAGGACACAACTAGCTAACAGGACACCACATACCAACAGGACACCACTAGCTAACAGGACACCACATACCAATAGGACACCACTAGCTAATAGGACACCACATACCAACAGGACACCACATACCAACAGGACACCACTAGCTAACAGGACACCACATACCAACAGGACACCACTAGCTAACATGACACCACTAGCTAACAGGACACCACTAGCTAACAGGACACCACATACCAACAGGACACAACTAGCTAACAGGACACCACTGTCTAACAGGGCACCACATACCAACAGGACACCACTAGCTAACAGGACACCACTAGCTAACAGGACACCACATACCAACAGGACACAACTAGCTAACAGGACACCACTAGCTAACAGGACACAACTAGCTAACAGGACACCACATACCAAAAGGACACCACTAGCTAACAGGACACCACATA
This sequence comes from Coregonus sp. 'balchen', assembly GCA_902810595.1. Classification (NCBI taxonomy): domain Eukaryota; kingdom Metazoa; phylum Chordata; class Actinopteri; order Salmoniformes; family Salmonidae; genus Coregonus; species Coregonus sp. 'balchen'. Next base: position 43,543,555 of record LR778269.1, on the reverse strand, counting down.
CCAACATGACAACACTATCGATCAGGACACTAGCTAACAGGACACCACTAGCTAATAATAATAATAATAATAATAATAATATGCCATTTAGCAGACGCTTTTATCCAAAGCGACTTACAGTCATGCGTGCATACATTTCTTTTGTGTATGGGTGGTCCCGGGGATCGAACCCACTACCTTGGCGTTAAAAAGCCATGCTCTACCAGCTGAGCTACAGAGGACCATGCTAAATGGACACCCCTAGCTAACAGGACACTAACAGGACACCACTAGCTAACAGGACACCACATACCAACAGGACACCACTAGCTAACAGGACACCACATACCAACAGGACACCACTAGCTAACAGGACACAACTAGCTAACAGGACACAACTAGCTAACAGGACACCACATACCAACAGGACACCACTAGCTAACAGGACACCACATACCAATAGGACACCACTAGCTAATAGGACACCACATACCAACAGGACACCACATACCAACAGGACACCACTATCTAACAGGACACCACATACCAACAGGACACCACTAGCTAACAAGACCACACATACCAACAGGACACCACTAGCTAACAGGACACAAATAGCTAACAGGACACCACTAGCAAACAGGACACCACATACCAACAGGACACAACTAGCTAAGAGGACACCACTGGCTAACAGGGCACCACATAACAACAGGACACAACTAGCTAACATGACACCACTAGCTAACAGGACACCACTAGCTAACAGGACACCACATACCAACAGGACACAACTAGCTAACAGGACAACACTAGCTAACAGGGCACCACATACCAACATGACACCACTAGCTAACAGGACACTACTAGCTAACAGGACACCACTAGTTAACAGGGCACCACATACCAACAGGACACCACTAGCTAACAAGACAACACATACCAACAGGACACCACTACCTAACAAGACAACACATACCAACAGGACACCACTACCTAACAGGACACCAATAGCTAACAGGACAACACTAGCTAACAGGACATCACATACCAACAGGACACCACTAGTTAACAGGACACCACTAGCTAACAGGACACCACTAACTAACAGGGCACCACATACCAACAGGACACCACAAGCTAACAGGACACCACATACCAACAGGACAACACTAGCTAACAGGACACCACTAGCTAACAGGACACAACTAGCCTCCCGAGTGGCACAGTGTCTAAGGCACTAGCTAACAGGACACCACTAGCCAACAGGACACCATTAGCCAACAGGACACCACTAGCTAACAGGACACCACATACCAACAGGACACCACATACCAACAGGACACAACTAGCTAACAAGACAACACATACCAACAGGACACCACTAGCTAACAGGACACTAACAGGACAACACTAGCTAACAGGACACCACATACCAACAGGACACCACTAGCTAACAGGACACCACTAGCTAACAGGACACAACTAGCTAACAGGACACCACATACCAACAGGACACCACTAGCTAACAGGACACCACATACCAACATGATACCACATACCAACAGGACACCACTAGCTAACAAGACAACACATACCAACAGGACACCACTAGCTAACAGGACACCACTAGCTAACAGGACACCACTAGCTAACAGGAGACCACATACCAACAGGACACAACTAGCTAACAGGACACCACTGGCTAACAGGGCACCACATACCAACATGACACCACTAGCTAACATGACACCACTAGCTAACAGGACACCACTACCTAACAGGACACAACTAGCTAACAGGACACAACTAGCTAACAGGACACAACTAGCTAACAGGACACCACATACCAACAGGGCACCACTAGCTAACAGGACACCACATACCAACAGGACACCACTAGCTATCAGGACACCACATACCAACAGGACACCACATACCAACAGGACACCACTATCTAACAGGACACCACATACCAACAGGACACCACTAGCTAACAAGAGAACACATACCAACAGGACACCACTAGCTAACATGACACCACTAGCTAACAGGACACCACTAGCTAACAGGACACCACATACCAACAGGACACAACTAGCTAACAGGACACCACTGGCTAACAGGGCACCACATACCAACAGGACACCACTAGCTAACAGGACACCACTAGCTAACAGGACACCACTAGCTAACAGGACACCACATACCAACAGGACACAACTAGCTAACAGGACACCACTAGCTAACAGGGCACCACATACCAACATGACACCACTAGCTAACAGGACAGTACTAGCTAACAGGGCACCACATACCAACAGGACACCACTAGCTAACAAGACAACACATACCAACAGGACACCACTACAACAGAATCCAGCCAGATGTTAAGACAGCTAAATTTTAGAGAGATGTGGTACTGTATGAGCTCTTAGCGACTTCCTACACACACACATGCACGCACACACGCACACACACACAAACAAACACACACACACACACACACACACACACACACACACACACACACACACAGAGTGATCTGGTATTATAGGAGCTCTGAGCAACTTACTGTGGAGGAGGAAGGCTTGGTTTGTATCAGCACAGTGTGTGTGTGTGTGTGTGTGTGTGTGTGTGGTGTGTGTGTGTGGTGTGTGTGTGTGTGCGCGCACGTGTGTGTCTGTGACACAACATAGGATGCTTGCCGGGTCGCACAGTTCGCTAGTATGTGGGGTTTCCAGATTGAAAATAGGCCTTTCCGTGGGAGGAGAGAAGAGGGGGAAGAGAGCAGGAGAGGAGAGGGGGAAGAGGGGGAGAGGTGGGAAGAGGCCGAGTGGAGGAGAGGGAAGAGGAGGAGAGGAGGAGAGGAGGAGAGAAGATGGGGAAGAGGAGGAGAGGAGAGGGGGAGGTGGAGGAGAGGAGGAGAGGGAAGAGGAGGAGAGGAGGAGAGGAGAGGGGGAAGAGGAGGAGAGAGGAGGGAGGAGAGGGGGAAGAGGGGGAAGAGGAGGAGAGGAGAGGGAAGAGGAGGAGAGGAGGAGAGGAGAGGGAGAAGAGGAGGAGAGGAGGAGAGGGAAGAGGAGGAGAGGAGGAGAGGAGGAGAGGAGAGGGGGAAGAGGAGGAGAGGGGAAAAGGAGGAGAAGAGAGGAGACAGGGAATGAACAAACAACCAGAAAGGAGGGTAGAAGGAATCACAACGACCATGTTAATAACAATAGAATCTCTGCTTACTACTACATTATAACACCCAGGATGTTATCATGCTGAATGTCCTACAATGACAACCCATGTTAATAACAATATAATCTCTGCTTACTACTACATTATAACACCCAGGATGTTATCATGCTGAATGTCCTACAATGACAACCCATGTTAATAACAATAGAATCTCTGCTTACTATTACATTATAACACCCAGGATGTTATCATGCTGAATGTCCTACAATGACAACCCATGTTAATAACTACAGAATCTCTGCTTACTACTACATTATAACACCCAGGATGTTATCATGCTGAATGTCCTACTATGCCAACCCATGCAACATCACACATGCAGACCCTGTACACAGGTTCTCTGTGTACAGGGAGGTAGGGGAATGCAGAGATGGGATGGACCAGGGTTTATTTACACGGCATACTAAACACCTATGATTGCAGAGTGAGTGAAAATGTGTAAACACACAGTCCAAGGTAATGTTAACAAACAAGCATTACACCAAGAGAAAAGTGGTAAAAGGCTGGATGCATTATTGGGTTGATGTGTTATACAAATACTCTGCACTAAACGGTGCATTATACCACGTGTAGCCTAATAAAGTTCCATGCATCAGATAAACGGTAAACAGACATACAGATGGGTGGATAAATGTCATTTAAGTCGGCTATAGCCTAGTATATATAAATATCGTATTTATTTTTCTAATGATATTATCTAATGATATTATATTCTTCTTCTTCATCTTCTTCTTCATCTTCTTCTTCTTCTTCTTCTTCTTCTTCTGCTTTTTCTTCTTCTTCTTCTTCTTATGATTATTATTATATTCTAATGATATTATCTAATGATATTATCTAATGATATTATCCTAAAATCCTGTTTTGTGGAAGTGTCACCTGTTGCGCTGTACTGAAGGTACATGTTAGTAGCGCACATACCAATAGCTCATACAGAGTGTTTTCAAGTTATATTTATTTTAATTGGCAAACATTAGGCTAGTCATGACAAAGTTAATGTATCTAATTCATTTTCACGGTAAATGACAGGTGTTCACGTCACTGCAAAACTCGTAGAAGTGTCAAGAGGATGAACTTCAACTTTAACTCACCCACTCTGCTCGGTTCCAGAACGGATATAAACAGGAAAGGTATCGTGCCCCACCAAAGTAAGGAAAATCCACGTTGCTCCATGACTGTAAATATATTTTCCACAGTTGTTGATTAAAATGTATCCCGCTTCTATATAAAGTTTAATAGAGAGAAAGCTTTGTGGAAGTCAAGAATGCAGCGTTGAAAGTTTGAGCCGCGCTTTGGGAGAGGCAGACTCTCTCCACGTAACACCCTTCTCCAGCGCAGCTGTAGACTCACTGCTGAAGAATCTCTCTGTGAATGCAGAGTGCACACTACGTTGAGTCAGAGCATGGAGGTGGGTTCTCTATCGCGAAACAGGAAATCTTTTCAAAGGCAGGACTTTTTCCACCCTCTCTCCCTCCCTCGCACCCCATAGTTTTACTCAAACCTGTAATTAAACACCTAACATTGAGAGCGGGCCTATGCAAACTCATAATACGATTATGTTTGAGTAAACAAACATGAGGCGAGATATGATCTGCCATAACATAACAAGAACATTATTTATGATACACAGCTTTAGATTAAAATGTTTGATACATAATCCTACTAAACTACTACCTATAAGTATGTTATTATACTGTATCAATGTCAATATGTGATCTGGCAATGCTTTGATATAACTTTTATTTTGAGGAGAGAGTGAGAATAGAGAGTCAGAAAGAGAGTGTCAGCAAGAGAGAGAGTCAGAAAGAGAGAGAGTCAGAAAAAGAGAGGGGGGAAAGAGAGAGAGAGAGGGGGAAGAGAGAGAGAGTCAGAAAGAGAGAGAGTCAGAAAGAGAGAGAGTCAGGAAGAGAGTGGGAGAGAGAGAGAGAGGAGAGGGAGAGAGAGAGCTAATGTTTTAAATTCTAATCTCCTGTGTATGGTATGTCTAAAATCAGTGCAGAGACAGACAGAGACACAGACAAAGGGACATATTTCGGTCCAGTTGTTAGGGAGTCTTTTATCAAACAGGGCTGGTGCAGATCTCGGCAGATATGAAGCACAAACCACAGCAAAACAGAACAGACAGACAGACAGACAGACAGACAGACAGAGAGAGAGAGAGAGAGAGAGAGAGAGAGAAGAGAGAGAGAGAGAGAGAGAGAGAACCTCTTCTTCACAGACAGGTCTGAACATGCTCTCCTCTGAACACTTTTGGAACAAGGCAACCAGGCCAACAGCATGAAACCTCCTTACAGACACTAACATGCTCCCTCTGAAACTGGAACAAGGCATCCAGCCCAGAGCTCCTCACCAACTCCCAAACCCTACCATCAATCAATCAGATACTGACCACCTCTACTATAGCTCCTACCATCATATCTACCGTACTGACCACCTCCACTATATCTCCTACCGTCATATCTACCATACTGACCACCTCCACCATATCTCCTACCATAATATCTACCATACTGACCACCTCCACTATATCTCCTACTATCATATATACCATACTGACCACCTCCACTATAGCTCCTACCATCATATCTACCATGCTGACCACCTCCACTATAGTTCCTACCATCATATCTACCATGCTGACCACCTCCACTATAGCTCCTACCATCATATCTACCATGCTGACCACCTCCACTATAGCTCCTACCATCATATCTACCATGCTGACCACCTCCACTATATCTCCTACCATCATATCTACCATGCTGACCACACTGTACATACATGGAAAGAGAGGTCTGGATGAGGCACTAGTGCAGTAGGAGACTTGGAAGTATGTTGTAAGAGAGAGTTACAGTCAAATGTACTCACTACTAGTCACTACTTCATAAAGTATTATTTATTAGAAACCGACAGTTCCCGGTATGTGAGATCTTCCCCACTCCGAGCAATGTTCGGTTTAGAAAATACCAGTGAGCTGGGTGCATGTGTGGAAATCAGTGTTTTTACTTAATGTTCAACACCCAAATGGACTGTTTACTGCTTCTCTATGTTAGCTTATGGTAATAGTTTGCAACAGACACTGAATGATGGATGAGCTCTGTGCAAGTATGATGATGATACATTTCTGGTATCAACATCCTGGTGAGTTAGTGTGTGTGTGTGTGCGTGTGTGTACTGGAATCCCTGGCCAAAAGAGCTTTTATGAAAGCATCCAGTTATAAGTTAACACCATTATTTAGCCAGACTGTCAGCGATACCACCAGCCCAGCCAAGCCGTACACACCCACACACACACACACACGCACACGCACACGCACACACACGCACGCACGCACGCACGCACACACACACACACACACACACACTCGTACACAAAGGCATGTATACTGTATACCGAATGTATAGTGCATTCGGAAAGTATTCAGACCCCTTGACTTTTTTTTAACGTTACAGCCTTATTCTAAAATTGATGAAATTGTTTTTTCCCCTCATCAATCTACACACAGTACCCCATAATGACAAAGCAAAAACAGAACAACAACAGAAATATTACATTTACATAAGTATTCAGACCCTTTACTCAGTACTTTGTTGACGCACCTGTGGCAGCGATTACAGCCTTGAGTCTTCTTGGGTATGACGCAACAAGCTTGGCACACCTGTATTTGGGGAGTTTCTCCCATTCTTCTCTGCAGATCCTCTCAAGCTCTGTCAGGTTGAATGGGGAGCATTGCTGCACAGCTATTTTCAGATCTCTCCAGAGATGTTCGATCGGGTTCAGGTCCGGACTCTGGCTGGGCCACTCAAGGACATTCAGAGACTTGTCCCGAAGCCACTCCTGCGTTGTCTTCACTGTGTGCTTAGGGTCGTTGTCCTGTTAGTAAGGTGAACCTTCGCCCCAGTCTGAGGTCCTGAGCGCTCTGGAGCAGGTTTTCATCAAAGATCTCTCTGTACTTTGCTCCGTTCATCTTTCCCTCGATCCTGACTAGTCTCCCAGTCCCTGCCGCTGAAAAACATCCCCACAGCATGATGTTGCCACCACCATGCTTCACCGTAGGGATGGTGCCAGGTTTCCTCCAGATGTGACGCTTGGCATTCAGGCCAAAGAGTTTCATCTTGGTTTCATCAGAACAGAGAATCTTGTTTCTCATGGTCTAAGAGTCCTTTAGGTGCCTTTTGGCAAACTCCAAGCGGGCTGTCATGTGCCTTTTACAGAGGAGTTGCTTCCGTCTGGCCACTCTACCATAAAGGCCTGATTGGTGGAGTGCTGCAGAGATGGTTGTTCTTCTGGAAGGTTCTCCCATCTCCACAGAGGAACTCTGGAGCTCTGTCAGAGTGACAATCGGGTTCTTGGTCACCTCCCTGACCAAGGCCCTTCTCCCCCGATTGCTGAGTTTGGCCTGGCGACCAGCTCTAGGAAGAGTCTTGGTGGTTCCAAACTTCTTCCATGTAAGAATTATGGAGGCCACTGTGTTATTGGGGACCTTCAATGCTGCAGAAATGTTTTGGTACCCTTCCCCAGATCTGTGCCTCGACACAATCCTGTCTCGGAGCTCTATGGACAATTCCTTCGACCTCATGGCTTGGTTTTTGCTCTGACATGCACTGTCAACTGTGGGACCTTACATAGACAGGTGTGTGCCTTTCCAAATCATGTCCAATCAATTGAATTTACCACAGGCGGACTCCAATCAAGTTGTAGAAACATCTCAAGGATGATCAATGGAAACAGGATGCACCTGAGCTCAATTTCGAGTCTTATAGCAAAGGGTCTGAATACTTATGTAAATAAGGTATTGCTGTTTTTTTATTTGTAATAAATGTGAAACATTTTCTAAAAACCTGTTTTCACTTTGTCATTATGGGGTATTGTGTGTAGATTGTTGAGGGAGAAAATTAATTTAATCCATTTTAGAATAAGGATGTAACGTAACAAAATGTGGAAAAAGGGAAGGGGTCTGAATACTTTCCAAATGTACTGTATTTGTGTCTTCCTGTGAATTCATATCAAAGACTGTCTTCTTGTGAAGAGTGTTTCAACACAGACCACTGACTTTAGTCTAATCAAACAGGCTTTTCAGAATTAGAGATTGAAACACACACACGTGAAAAAAAAAAAATATATATATCACACGAAATGTTCCCAAGTCAGACGTGGTTTTCAGACACATGTGAAGTTTCACATTTACATTTTTTTCCCACATGAAAAATAATTGTAAGGAAATAATTTCCCCCTTCAGCTACATCTGGTCTCCCATCCAGGGACCAACCAGGACCGGCCCTGCTTAGCTTCAGAGGTATACAAAGCAGTGGGATGCACGGTGCTATGTTGCTGGAATAATTGTGTCAAAATTTACAACTGGAAAAAAGGCAGCGAAAGCAAAGGCCAGGGTCAGGGTCCCTTCCAATGAGAGGGAAAATTGCAGGAAAGAAGGAGGCATTTTATTAATTTGCGTTATCATTTTTTTAAAAGTCACTGAAAAAAAATGTGGGCATCCATTTACAATTCATTTGCTCTCGCATTTAAACAATTATTTCCTTGCAATATTTTGTTTCGCTCTCAACACTTTGGGGTTTATGTTTTGCTTTCAATACTTTGGGGTTTATGTTTTGCTTTCAATATCATTCTTTTTGTTTGCAATACTGAGATTTTTTTTCTCGACTTAAGAAGTTTTGCTTGATATTAATGGCACAAAAGTAACTCACTCATTAGAGGATTGCACTGTGGATGCAAGGACTGACCATCCATGAAATCAATATTATAGTGTGATAGTGTGAACCATGTTTTATATTGATTGTTTCATTTTCACTTTCACATGTGGAATTGCAAGTTCACATGTGAAAAATAATCACGTGAATGTTTTTCACATATGAAACTGCAAATTAGATGTTTTACATGTGATTGTTTTTCACATGTGAACTTACAATTCCACATGTGAAAGTGAGATTTTCTTACATGTGAAACTGCAGATCCGATTCTCACGTGAACGTTTTTTTAACATGTGAAACCGCTTCCCCTGTCCCCCCTCTCCTCTTCCCCTGTCCCCCCTCTCCTCTTCCCCTGTCCCCCTCTCCTCTTCCCCTGTCCTCCCTCTCCTCTTCCCCTGTCCCCCCTCTCCTCTTCCCCTGTCCTCCCTCTCCTCTTCCCCTGTCCTCCCTCTCCTCTTTCCCTGTTCCCCCTCTCCTGTTCCCCTGTCCCTCCTCTCCTCTTCCCCTGTCCCCCCTCTCCTCTTCCCCTGTTCCCCCTCTCCTCTTCCCCTGTCCTCCCTCTCCTCTTCCCCTGTCCTCCCTCTCCTCGTCCCCCTGTTCCCCTCTCCTCTCCCTTTCCCCCCTCTCCTCTTCCCCTGTCCTCCCTCCCTCTTCCCTGTCCCCTCTCCTCTTCCCCTGTCCCCCTCTCCTCTTTCCTGTCCCCCTCTTCCCCTGTCCTCCCTCTCCTCTTCCCATGTCCTCCCTCTCCTCTTCCCCTGTCCCCCTCTCCTCTTCCCCTGTCCCCCCTCTTCCCCTGTCCTCATTCTGGATGAGTTGTAGGGGCTTAATGGCACAGGCAGGGAGCCCAGCCAACAGCGAGTTGCAGTAATCCAGACGGGAGATGACAAGTGCCTGGATTAGGACCTGTGCCGCTTCCTGTGTAAGGCAGGGTCGTACGCTCCGAATGTTGTAGAGCAATGAACCTACAGGATCGGGTCACCGCCTGATGTTAGCGGAGAACGACAGGGTGTTGTCCAGGGTCACGCCAAGGCTCTTTGCACTCTGGGAGGAGGACACAACGGAGTTGTCAACCGTGATGGCGAGATCATGGAACGGGAAGTCCTTCCCCGGGAGGAAGAGCAGCTCCGTCTTGCCGAGGTTCAGCTTGAGGTGGTGATCCATCATCCACACTGATATATCTGCCAGACATGCAGAGATGCGATTCGCCACCTGGTTATCAGAAGGGGGAAAGGAGAAGATTAGTTGTGTGTCTGCGTAGAAATGATAGGAGAGGCCATGTGAGGATATGACAGAGCCAAGTGACTTGGTGTATAGCGAGAATAGGAGAGGGCCTAGAACTGAGCCCTGGGGGACACCAGTGGTGCGGAGACAGATTCTCGCCACGCCACTTGGTAGGAGCAACCGGTCAGGTAGGATGCAATCCAAGAGTGAGCTGCGCCGGAGATGCCCAGCTCTGAGAGGGTGGAGAGGAGGATCTGATGGTTCACAGTATCAAAGGCAGCAGACAGGTCTAGAAGGACAAGAGTAGAGGAGAGAGAGTTAGCTTTAGCAGTGCGGAGAGCCTCCGTGACACAGAGAAAAGCAGTCTCAGTTGAATGACCAGTCTTGAAACCTGACTGGTATGGATCAAGAAGGTCATTCTGAGAGAGATAGCAAGAGAGTTGGCTCAAGAGTTTTGGAGAGAAAAGAAAGAAGGGATACTGGTCTGTAGTTGTTGACATCAGAGGGATCGAGTGTTGGTTTTTTGAGAAGGGGTGCAACTCTCGCTCTCTTGAAGATAGAAGGGACATAGCCAGCGGTCAAGGATGAGTTGATGAGCGAGGTGAGGTAAGGGAGAAGGTCACCGGAGATGGTCTGGAGAAGAAAGGAGGGGATAGGGTCAAGCGGGCAGGTTGTTGGGCGGCCGGCCGTCACAAGTCGCAAGATTTTATCTGGAGAGAGAGGGGAGAAAGAAGTCAAAGCATAGGGTAGGGCAGTATGAGCAGGACCAGCAGTGTCATTTGACTTAACAAACGAGGATCGGATGTCGTCAACCTTCTTTTCAAAATGGTTGACGAAGTCATCCACAGAGAGGGAGGAGTGGGGGGGGAGGGGGAGGAGGATTCAGCAGGGAGGAGAAGGTGGCAAAGAGCTTCCTAGGGTTAGAGGCAGATGCTTGGAATTTAGAGTGGTAGAAAGTGGCTTTAGCAGCAGAAACAGATGAAGAAAATGTAGAGAGGAGGGAGTGAAAAGATGCCAGGTCCGCAGGGAGTCTAGTTTTCCTCCATTTCCGCTCGTCTGCCCGGAGCCCTGTTCTGTGAGCTCGCAATGAGTCATCAAGCGACGGAGCAGGAGGGGAGGACCAAGCCGGCCGGGAGGATAGTGGACATAAAGATTCAAAGGATGCAGAAAGGGAGGAGAGGAGGGTTGAGGAGGCAGAATCAGGAGATTGGAGGGAGAAGGATTGAGCAGAGGGAAGAGATGATAGGATGGAAGAGGAGAGAGTAGCGGGAGAGAGAGAGCGAAGGTTGCGACAGCGCATTACCATCTGAGTTGGGGCAGAGTGAGTAGTGTTGGAGGAGAGCGAGAGAGAAAAGGATACAAAGTAGTGGTCGGAGACATGGAGGGGAGTTGCAGTGAGATTAGTAGAAGAACAGCATCTAGTAAAGATGAGGTCAAGCGTATTGCCTGCCTTGTGAGTAGGCGGGGACGGTGAGAGGGTGAGGTCAAAAGAGGAGAGGGGTGGAAAGAAGGAGGCAGAGAGAAATGAGTCAAAGATAGACGTAGGGAGGATGAAGTCACCCAGAACTGTGAGGGGTGAGCCATCCTCAGGAAAGGAACTTATCAAGGCGTCAAGCTCATTGATGAACTCTCCAAGGGAACCTGGAGGGCGATACATGACAAGGATGTTAAGCTTGAATGGGCTAGTGACTGTGACAGCATGGAATTCAAATGAGGAGATAGACAGATGGGTCAGGGGAAAAAGAGAGAATGTCCACTTGGGAGAGATGAGGATTTCTGTGCCACCACCCCGCTGACCAGATGCTCTCGGGGTATGCGAGAGCACATGGTCAGACGAGGAGAGAGCAGTAGGAGTAGCAGTGTTTTCAGTGGTAATCCATGTTTCCGTCAGCGCCAAGAAGTCGAGGGACTGGAGGGTAGCATAGGCTGAGATGAACTCTGCCTTGTTGGCAGCAGAAAGGCAGTTCCAGAGGCTGCCTGAGACCTGGAACTCCACGTGGGTGGTGCGTGCAGGGACCACCAGGTTAGAGAGGTAGCAGCCACGCGGTGTGAGGTGTTTGTATAGCCTGTGCGGAGAGGAGAGAACAGGGATAGACAGAGGCATAGTTGACAGGCTACAGAAAATGGCTACAATAATGCAAAGGAGATCGGAATGAAATGAACTAAACATCTGGGAAAGGAGAGAGCGGGGACTCCCTCACTTACGTTTCACTGAAACACCCAAATATAACTCTCCCAACTTCCACCTCAGAAACTATAATTGTTGTAAACTACAGCGGTTCAATGTTTTCTAGGAATAGACTAACTTAGTTTATTCAGCTAGCTAACTTGGTACAGTATTCTTCCGTTAAAATCGTCCAGGGCACCTAGTCATATGACGCCACAGCCAACTAGCATGCCGGACTCCAACAACACGGTTTTAGCACCAATACGTCGGCCAAAACAAACCACCCAGTGTGTCAACAGGCCAAGCAATCATTCGTGTTCGTGTCTAACGTTGTGGGTTAGTCCCGACAGCTTGAGCGAGTCCGTCGTCAACTTATTCAGCCAGTTAGTTAGCTAGAATAGTTTAGCATACTAGCTAGCCATTGCTTTCAGACAAAGAAGAAACCCGTCCCTCCCATGGCAACGAACACACAGAGAGAGCCAAGCTAACGTTAACTAGTCACCCATGTCCCGAATTCCCTTGAACGACTCTGGCTACCAGTATGTAAAAACAAAACACAAATGTAGGTTATAACTTACCCCTAGCAGCTACTGTTAGCTAGCCAAGTGCAAAGCTAGCCACTGAATTGACTCAGCCAGTTCGCGTCTGTTCGCTAGGTCATTCCAGCTATTGTTTACTAGTAGCTATCCAGGTAGCAACAAGCTAGCTAAATTTCAAGCACAGTAGCCACTTAATACCTAACGTTAACGCTTCAGACAATGAGGTTAGAAAAACAGCTGAATGGTAGGCATTATTGTATGTAATTATTGTAGGCAGCTAGCTGGCGTAATTACAGGTATTCTCAGGCGTGAAACAACTATCCACAGTTGCTAATAGTTACCAGTAGCTACCTGCCAGCTAGTCCAGGTAGTGGGTTAGCTAGCTTCGTGCTTCACCGGGCTCACCCGAATACAATGCTAACCTACAATAATTACATACAACAATCCACGATAACTACCTACAATACCTAACTACAATCTAAAGACATAGTTTAAGTTTTACTCGACAAAGCCCAAACTATGTATATAAGCCATATAAGCCAAGCTTACCTCCCGCCAGAGAGAGACACAACCTCACCCGACGACGACGACGACAATCACAAGTCTCATGTGATATTAAGCGATATTACACAGTCTTTGTTTGGACCAAAGAAACTAGGAGTGGCCGACACTTTGCCGAAGGCGTTAATCTTCTAAGGCAGCATGACATGGTGATTCCTATCAGGGGTTGTCAGATTGGAGCCGTGCGCTACAGGCCAGCACAGTGGGAGCTCTAGATATACAGCTGGTACACTTATACAGCTCTTCCCCTGTCCTCCCTCTCCTCTTCCCCTGTCCTCCCTCTCCTCTTCCCCTGTTCCCCCTCTCCTCTTCCCCTGTCCCCCCTCTCCTCTTCCCCTGTCCTCCCTCTCCTCTTCCCCTGTCCCCCTCTCCTCTTCCCCTATCCCCCCTCTCCTCTTCCCTGTCCCCCTCCTTCCCCTGTCCTCCCTCTCTCTTTCTCCATGTTCCCCCTCTCCTCTTCCCCTGTCCTCCCTCTCCTCTTCCCCTGTCCTCCCTCTCCTCTTCCCCTGTCCCCCTCTCCCTCTTCCCCTGTCCCCCCCCCTCTTCCCCTGTCCTCCCTCTCCTTTTCCAATGTCCCCCCTCTCCTCTTCTCCTGTCCTCCCTCTCCTCTTCCCCTGTCCCCCTCTCCCTTCCACTGGTCCTCCCTCTCCGCTCCCCTGTCCCCCCTCTCTCTTCCCCTGTCCCTCCCTCTCCTCTCCCCCTATTCCCCTCTCTTCCCTCTTCCCTTTCCTCCCTCTCCTCTTCCCCTGTCCCCCTCTCCTCTTCCCCTGTCCTCCCTCTCCTCTTCCCCTGTCCTCCCTCTCCTCCTTCCCCTGTTCCCCCTCTCCTCTTTCCCTGTCCCCCCTCTTCCCCTGTCACTCTCCTCTCCGTTTCCAATGTCCCCCCTCTCCTCTTCTCCGTCCTCCCTCTCAACTCTTTTCCCCTGTCCCCCCTCTCCTCTTCCACGTCCTCCCTCTCCTCTTCCCCTGTCCCCCCCCTGTCCCCCTCTCCGTCTTCCCCTTTCCTCCCTCTCCTCTTCCCCTATCTCTCCCTCCTCTTTCCCCTGTCCTCCTCTCCTCTTTCCCTGTCCCCCTCTCCTCTTCCCTGTCCTCCCTCTCCTCTTCCCTGTCCCGCCCCTCTCCTCTTCCCCTGTGTCCCCCTCTACTCGTCCCCTGTCCCAGTCCTCTTTCCCCCTGTCCCCCCCTCTTCGTCCTCATCCTCTTCCCTGTTCACCCTCTCCTCTTCCCCTGTCCCTCCCTCTCATCTCTCCTGTCCTCCCCTCTCCTCTTCCCCTTGTCCCTCCCTCGCCTCTTCCCCTGTTCCCCCTCTCCTGTTCCCCTGTCCTCCCTGGTCCTCCCTCTCCTCTCCCTATCCTCTCTCTCCTCTTCCCCGTTCCCCTCATTCACACGCTTCCCCTGTTCCCCTCTCCTCTCCCCTGTCCTCTCTCTCCTCTTTTCCCGGTCCTCCCTAATCCCTCTTCCCCCTGTCCCCCTCTCCTCTGCCCGGGCCGCTCCTTTTACTTCCCCTGTCCCCCTCTCCTCTTCCCATTTCCTCCTCCCTCTTGCCCTTTCTCGTCTCCCCTCTTACCCGTCCCTCCTCTCCGCTTCTCCTGTCCTCCCTGTCCTCTTCCTCCCCTGTCCTCTCTCTCCTCTCCCCTCCTCCTCCCGCTGGCTCTTTCCATTCCCTGTCCCCGACTCTCTTCCCCTGTCCCCCTCCTCCTCTTCCCCCTGTCCCCCCTCTCACCTCTGTCTCACCTCTCCTCGTCCCTAACCTCTCTCTCCTCCTCTTCCCTCCACTGTTCCCCCTCTCCTCTTCCCCTGTTCCCACCTCCTCCTCTTCCCCGGTCCTCCCCTCTCTCTTCCCCTTATCCCCCTCTCCGCTTGCCCCTGTCCTCTCTCTCCGTCCTCGTCCCCTCTCCTCCTCTGCCTCTACCCCTGTCCCCGACTCCTCTTCCTCCCCTGTCCTCCCTCGTCCCTTCCCCTGTTCGCCCTTCCCTTCCCCTGTCCCCCCCCTCTTCACCTGTCCTCCCTCTCCTCTTCCCCTATCCTCCCTCTTCGCTTCCCCTTTCCCCCCCCTCTCCTCTTCCCTGTCCCCCCCCTCTCTCTCTCTTCCCTCTCCTCCCTTCTGCGCTTCCCCTGTCCCCCCACTCCTCTGCCCCCTGTCCCCCTCCCCTCCTCTTCCCCTGTTCGTTCCCCTGTTCGCCTCTCCTCTTGCCCCTGTCCCCCCGCTTCATTCAACCTGGCCTCCTCGTCCTCTTCCCCTATCCTCTCCTCATCCTGCTTCCCCTGTTCCGCCCCTCTCCTCTCCTCCCCCCTGTTCCCCCTCTCCTCTTCCCTGTCCTCCTCCTCCTCTTTCCCCTGTCCTCCCTCGTCCTCTCCCCTGTCTCCCCTCTCCCTCTTTCCCTGTCCTCCTTTCCTCTTCCCTCCCTGTCCCCTCTCCTCTTTCCCTCTTTTTCCCCTCTCCTCTTCCCCTTCCCCCCTCCCTTCCTCTGTTCCTCCTCTCCTCTTCCTCCCCTTTCCTTCCCCCTCTCCTCTTCCCCTGTTCCCCCCCGTCCCCTGTCCTCCCTCTCCTCTCCCCTGCCCTCCCTCATCCTCTTCCCCTGTTCCCCCTCTCCTCTCTTTCCCCTGTCCCCCCTCTCCTCTTTCCTTCCCCTGTCCCCCCCCCTCTCCGTCTTCCCTGTCCTCCCTTCCTCTTCCCCGTTCCCCCCCTCGCCTCTTCCCTGTCACCCCTCTCCTCTTCCCCCCCGTCCTCCCTCTCCTCTTCCCCTGTCCTCTCTCCTCTTCCCTGTCCTCCCTCTCCTCTTCCCTGTTCCCACTCTCCTCTTTTCCCCGTCTCCCTCTGCTCTTCCCCTTTTCCCCCTATCCTCTTCCCCTGTCCTTCTCTCCTCTTCCCGCTTCCTCCTCTGTCTTCCCCTGTCCCCGACTGATCCTCTTTCCCCTGTCCTCCCCCTCTCCTCTTCCCTGTTCGCCTCTCCTCTCGCCCTGTCCCCCTCTTTCACCTGTCCTCCCTCTCCTCTTCCCCCCTCTCCCCTCCCTCTTCTCTTTCCCCTTTCCCCCTCTCCTCTTCTTCCCTGTCCTCTCTCTCCTCTTCCCCTCTCCTCCCTCTGCCTCGTCCCCTGTCCCCCCGACTCCTCTTCCCCTGGCCCCCCTCTCCTCTTGCCCCTGTTCGCCCTCTCTCCTCTTTCCCCTGTCCCCCCTCTTCAACACCTGTCCTCCCCTCTCCTCTTCCCCTAGCCTCTATCCTCTCTCTCCTCTTCCCCTTTCCCCCCCCTCTCCTCTTCCCCTGTTCCCCCTCTCTCTTCCCCTGTCCTTCCCTCTCCTCTTCCCCCTGTCCTCCCTCTCCTCTTCCCCCTGTCTCCCCCTCTCCTCTATTCCCTGATACTTCCCTTTCCTCTTCCCCTGTCCCCCTCCCCCTGTCCCCCTCTCCTCTTTCCTCTGTTTCCCCTCTCCTCTTCCCCTGTCCCCCCTCCCTCTTCCTCTGTTCCTCCCTCTCTCTTCCCTTAGAGACTTGACGCCCCCTTTCCCCCTCTCCTCTCCCCTTCCCCCTTCTTCCACCCTGTCCTCCCTCCCTCTTCCCCTTCCCTTCCCCTCTCCTCTTCCCTTTTCCCCTGTTCCCCCTCTCCTCGTCCCCTTGTCCAACCTCCCTCTCCTCTCCCCTGTCCCCCCTCCGCTTCCCTTCTCTCCCGCTCCTCTTCCCACTTTTTCCCGGCTCATCCTCTTCCCCCCTTCCCCCCTTCCTCTTCCCCTGTCCTCCCTCTCCTCTTCCCCTGTCCTCTCTCCTCTTCCCTGTCCTCCCATCGCTCATTTCCAACATGTTCCCCCTCTCCTCTTCCCCTGTCCTCCCTCACCTCTCCCCCTGTCCTCCCTCTCCTCTTCCCCTGTCCCCCCATCTCCTCCTCCCCTGTCCTCCCTCTCCTTTTCATCTGGTTGACAGGGACATGAGTAGAGAGGTTTAGTGGTTTGTTTGAACAGTAGATACAAGGCTGTAGTGAAGATTACTCATCCTTGCTCATCCTATTCATCACACTGTTTACAGTCATCAGACCTCTCACTGTCTGTTACTACAGCTAGGGCCAGCGCAAGGTAGGGGGTGCTCTCCAATTATAGTAAATTACAGAGATTAATGCTAAATCTATTTATAAATGGACAATTAAGGGAAATGCTCCTATGATAATTTTGGTTACATTTCCGTGGCCTGTGTTGATGAGTTGCAATTAAATTGATAGAAATGAATTGAGTCTGGAGTTCAGGCTGTGCTTTGAGCCCAAACAGTCATTGACTGTGAGGCTGTAGAGGGGAAGAATGATTGACAGGGTAGAATTTGAGTGACTGACAGAGAGGAGGTTTGATTGACAGCTGAGGAGAGGCCACCCAGGACTGGAGTATGACTGACAGAGAGGGGGTTTGATTGACAGCTGAGGAGAGGCACCAAGGACTGGAGTATGACTGACAGAGAGGGGGTTTGATTGACAGCTGAGGAGAGGCCACCAAGTACTGGAGTATGACTGTTACGTTCCCCAGTTTCTGTGTTGTAGGTTGTGTATTTTCATGTATGTATTTCAGGAAATGGGTTCCTGAAATTCCCCAACAAGCAGCTGATTGGTCAATGAACATTGATGATTGGAGAGCTGACCCTGCGCCCTCGTCAGGACGCAGCTGTCTCCAATTACCAACTCCTTCTGAAGCTATATAAGCCCCAGTTCTGTTGCTCAGAAGAGAAAAGGGGAACCAGAATTGCTGAGAGTTATAGCATGTTGGTTGTTGCTAAGACATTTGGTATGTACTGTCTAGTTGTTGCTGTGAGAGCTGATTGAAATGTTTTTTGTTAGTTTGTTGCTCAGAGAGTATCTTTAATGTCCTGAGTTAGTTTTTTTCTCAGGTTTTGTTGTGAACCAGTTTGTATTATTTTCTTTCATTTGTTCCCAAGGGGGGAAGGGGAAGGCACCTAAGGAGTGCTTAGGCAAGAGGCCCGCGGGCATACATTACCCGTAGAAGTTGACTGTCTATGCACACTAGGAAAGACCTGGGCGGACCATCCCTTGTATTTTGGTTAGTGCACCAGTTGGTGCTAGTTAAGTAAGTAGTGGGTAGGCAGGTAAGGTAGGAGAGGGGGCTTTGATATTTACTTTCTTTGCTTTGGTTCCGTCCAGCCCCTTTTCCCCAAACTTACCGTGCGAAGGAAAAATTCCCTGTTAACGGTATTCTCTGCCTTTTGTCATCCTTACTAACACCTACAGTCCCATACCTCTTTCACACCACGGAGAGTTGAGTTGTAGCAGGTTGTTGCGTTCCCTCTTCCGAGAGGCGTGCGTAACATAATGGTTTAATGAAATCCCAGACAAACCCCCATTATGTTACGCACGCCTCTTGGAAGAGAAGGTTTGATTGACAGCTGAGGAGAGGCCACCCAGGACTGGAGTATGACTGACAGAGAGGAGGTTTGATTGACAGAGCTGATGTGATGAGCGACGTGTGTGTGCTGTGCCATGTGGATGTATACATTACCATAGAGAGAAGTTTGTGTGTGTATCTGTGTTTGTCTCTGTGTGTGTAACCGTGGAGGGAAGTGTTTGTTTGTGTGTCTGTGTGTGTCTGTGTGTGTGTAACAGTGGAGAGAAGTGCTTGTTTGTGTCTGTGTGTGTGTGTAACCGTGGAGAGAAGTGTTTGTCTGTGTGTTTATGTGTGTGAGTGAAGAGCAGCGTTCACTCCTCTAAAGTTAACAGCTCCCCTTGCTGTGACTCAACAACTAGTCTTAAATAATCCCTTCCTGGGATCGGGGTGTGGATGATGTTGCAACACACACACACTTTCACCATGGGGATAATAAAGCCCTTATCTTATCTTTACACACTCATATAAACACACACACATACACACACACACACACATACTCTCTCTCTCGCCCTCTCTCAATTTCAATTCAATTTCAATTCAATTTAAGGGCTTTATTGGCATGGGAAACAAATGTTAACATTGCCAAAGCAAGTGAAGTAGATAATAAACAAAAGTGAAATGAACTATAAAAATTGACAGTAAACATTACGCTCACAAAAGTTCCAAAAGAATAAAGACATTTCAAATGTCATATTGTAGTCCCCTGTAGCTCAGTTGGTAGAGCATGGCGCTTGGAACGCCAGGGTTGTGGGTTCGTTTCCCACAGGGGGCCAGTATGAAAAATGTATGCACTCACTAACTGTAAGTTGCTCTGGATAAGAGTGTCTGCTAAATGACTAAAATGTAATCTCCTAGGTCAATAACTACTACTAACCCCATCTCCTAGGTCAATAACTAACCTTAACCCCATCTCCTAAGTCAATAACTACTACTAACCCTAAATAGTTAAAGTACAAAATGAAAAATAAATCAACATATATATGGGTTGTATTTACATTGGTGTTTTTTATTCACTGGTTTCCATTTTCTTGTGGCAACAGGTCACAAAGCTATGATGGCACACTGTGGTATTTCACCCAATAGACATGGGAGTTTATCAAAATTGGGTTTGTTTCGAATTCTTTGTGGGTCTGTGTAATCTGAGGGAAATACGTGTCTCTATGGTCATACATTTGGCAGGAGGTTAGGAAGTGCAGCTCAGTTTCCACCTCATTTTGTGGGTAGTGTGCACATAGCCTGTCTTCTCTTTAGAGAGAGGTCTGCCTTCGGTGGCCTTTCTCAATAGCAAGGCTATGCTCACTGAGTCTGTACATAGTCAAAGCTTTCCTTAAGTTTGGGTCAGTCACAGTGGTCAGGTATTCTGCCACAGTGTACTCTCTGTTAAGGGCCAAATAGCATTCTAGTTTGCTTTGTTTTTTTGTTAATTCTTTCCAATGTGTCAAGTCATTATCTTTTTGTTTTCTCACGATTTGGTTGGGTTTAATTGTGTTGCTGTCCTGGGGCTCTGTGGGGTCTGTTTGTGTTTGTGAACAGCTTAGGGGACTCTTTTCCAAATTAATCTCTCTGTAGGTGATGACTTTGTTATGGAAGGTTTGGGAATCGCTTCCTTTTATGTGGTTGTAGAATTTAACAGAGCTTTTCTGGATTTTGATAATTAGCGGGAATCGGCCTAATTCTGCTCTGCATGCATTATTTGGTGTTTTACGTTGTACATTGAGGATATTTTTGCAGAATTCTGCATGCAGTCTCAATTTGGTGTTTGTCCCATTTTATGAATTTTTGTTTTTTGTAAGCGGACCCAGACCTCACAACCATAAATGGCGAAGGGTTCTATAACAGATTCAAGTATTTTTAGCCATATCCTAATTGGTATGTTGAATTTTATGTTCCTTTTGATGGCATAGAAGGCCCTTCTTGCCTTGTCTCTCAGATAATTCACAGCTTTGTGGAAGTTACCTGTGGCGCTGATGTTTAGGCCGAGGTCTGTATACTTTTTTGTGTGCTCTAGGGCAACGGTGTCTAGATGGAATTTGTATTTGTGGTCCTGGCAACTGGACCTTTTTTAGAACACCATTATTTTTGTCTTACTGAGATTTACTGTCAGGGCCCAGGTCTGACAGAATCTGTGCAGAATCTCTCTCTCTCTCTCTCTCTCTCTCTCTCTCTCTCTCTCTCTCTCTCTCTCTCTCTCTCTCACACAACAGTTACATTCCTGTATGGTGTAATCACCTATTCACCCTGACAACATGCCAACACAGATCTCTCAGAAGGCTTTTCCTGTCCTATAAACAGCTCTCCTTTAACTAAATGATGGATCACTCTCTCACGTCATTTATCATAATTTAGCTTGGATTGAGTTCTTAATGTCATCCGGGGAAAACCAATCTTGACTGAGTACAATGAACATGTAGAACACATAACACAGGAGTTGGGGTAGCACGTTATGGTAACGAAAATGGTAATTACATGACATTAATTACATGAATAAGCTATGTACCAGAAAGTTCTCATTGCCACAACATAAATTCCAGGTAAATTCTGGTGGAACCGTGCTTTTTGACTGGAGAATACAGCCTCAGCTCCTCTCTCTCTTGGTGTGTTGAACTGTTGACTGGCTGCAGTGGGTTTGTTGATTTTATTTTTCTGACAAAGAGATGGAGAAGGGGGAGGGGGGAGGTGGGAGGAGGCAGGGGGGAGGGGGGACGGGGAGGTTGAGAGTGGGGAGTGTGTACCGTAGCACAGGGACAGCGAAAGAGGGGAGGAGAGAGAGAAGGAGGAGGAGTGTGTACTGTTGTAGAGAGGGAGAGAAGGAGAGAAGGAGAGAAGGGGGGAGAGAAGGAAGGCAGGATGGAAGAAGGGAGAGAAGGAAGGACAGAAGGAGGGGGGAGTGTGTAGTGTTGTAGAGCTCCTGGAAGTCCAGAAGACTCCAGTGTGGAGTGTTGTAGAGCTCCTGGAAGTCCAGAAGACTCCAGTGTGTAGTGTTGTAGAGCTCCTGGAAGTCCAGAAGACTCCAGTGTGTAGTGTTGTAGAGCTCCTGGAAGTCCAGAAGACTCCAGTGTGGAGTGAATTCAGGGAACAGCTGTTGACTGAGGGTTGGTATTTACAGAGAACCTAAGCCCTCCACAGGAGATGGTATCTGTCACACAAACAACAAGTGTGAGAGAACGAGAACACACACACACACAAAGGATTGCAGACCATGCTAAATCTATGTAAAACGGTGGATTAACTCTAGCTCATGCTTGTTGTTTCTCTCTCTGTCTCTCTGTCTCTCTGTCTCTCTGTCTCTCGCTCTGTATCTCTCTCTCTTGCTGTCTCTCTCTCTCTTTCTCTCTCTCTCTTTCTCTCTCTGTATCTCATTCCCTCTCTTTTCTAATCACATACAAACATGTTGTAAACTGTTTGAATCAGGTTGATGGTTAGAAGTGAGTACAACTTAGCAAGATCACTAACCACAACCTCATGATGGATCTCCATCCGACATCAGACTCTCTAATCCATTCATCAATGGAGATGATCCAACAATATGCCATACTGTTGATTCATCATCAGTTTTGTTAGACTTCAGTGCGGCTTTTGACATTATAGATCATAGTCTGCTGCTGGAAAAACCTATGTGTTATGGCTTTACTCCCCCTGCTATATTGTGGATACAGAGTTACCTATCTAAAAGAACACAGAGGGTGTTCTTTAATGGAAGCCTCTCTAACATAATCCAGGTAGAATCAGGAATTCCCCAGGGCAGCTGTCTAGGCCCATTACTTTTTTCAATATTTACTAATGACATGCCACAGGCTTTGAGTAAAGCCAGAGTGTCTATGTATGCGGATTACTCAACACTAAACATGTCAGCTACTACAGCAACTGAAATGACTGCAACACTTAACAAAGAGTTGCAGTTAGTTTCAGAGTGGGTGGCAAGGAATAAGTTTGTCATAAATATTTATAAAACTGGGCTTTACGGAAGAGTGGCCAGAAAAAAGCCATTGCTTTAAGAAAAGAATAAGCAAACACATTTGGTGTTCGCCAAAAGGCATGTGGGAGACTCCCCAAACATATGGAAGAAGGTACTCTGGTCAGATGAGACTAAAATTGAGCTTTCTGGCCATCAAGGAAAATGCTATGTCTGGCGCAAAACCAACACCTCTCATCACCCCGAGAACACCATCCTCACAGTGAAGCATGGTCTTTTTCATCGGCAGGGACTGGGAATAGAATGCATGCTCAAGTTTTCTGTTTTTTTGTCTTATTTCTTGTTTGTTTCACACAAAAAAATATTTTGCATCTTCAAAGTGGTAGGCATGTTGTGTAAATGAAATGATACAAACCCCCCAAAAATCCTTTATATGACATGTTGAATGCACCGAGCTGTCTGTTTGAACTACTGGCACACAGCTCGGACACCCATGCATACCCCACAAGACATGCCACCAGAGGTCTCTTCACAGTCCCCAAGTCCAGAACAGACTATGGGAGGCGCACAGTACTACATAGAGCCATGACTACATGGAACTCTATTCCACATCAAGTAACTGATGCAAGTAGTAAAATTAGATCAAAAAACATGAGAAAAATACACCCTATGGAACAGCGGGGACTGTGAAACAACACAAACATAAGCACAGACACACACGTACACATGGATTTTGTACTGTAGATATGTGGTAGTGGTGGAGTAGGGGCCTGAGGGCACACAGTGTGTTGTGAAATCTGTGAATGTATTGTAATGTTTTTAAAATTGTATGAACTGCCTTAATTTTGCTGGACCCCAGGAAGAGTAGCTGCTGCCTTGGCAGGAACTAATGGGGATCAATAATAAATACAAATACAAATACAAAGTTCTCTAGGGTGATACTGTCAGTACAGTTATGTTCTACTGTAATCATAGATCACTCATATCCACATCCAGGATTGATTATTATATTATTATAAAGACAACACACTGCTTCTCTATTGTCGTCATGAATCTGCACATCCAGAGTTGATTATTGTGACACATGCAGCTACAGGAAGGGGAGGGACTTAAACTGTGTGTGTGTGGCACAGTTAATTGAAACCTTGCTTCTCTCAGAGGTCTGTCACCAATGTGCTCTGACTCACTCCACCTGTTGTGTCCATGAGTGATCAGAGAGGAGAGACCAGAGCTCGTTGACACACACACACACACGCTCGCACACACACACACACACACACACACACACACACACACACACACACACAGTAACATCCTCTGTAGGACACCACCCTGTAGATCATTGATAGAATGTGTGTGTGTGTGTGTGTGTGTGTTGATCCCGTACTCTTACTATCGTCCAGTTCCCCTTATTGAGAAAACGCCTCAGCACTAAGCAGTAAGGAATCAATGAGAAGTCTACTCCTTTCAGATGCCTTTTCCAGGCTGATCATGATGAAACCCTTTCACTGTAGCATTGTGTTACTTCTGATCATGATAAAACCCTTTCACTGTAGCATTGTGTCCCGTCTGAATCCCCCAATGATAAAACCCTTTCAACTGGTAGCAATTGTGTTCTTCTGATCAGAATAAAACCCTTTCATTCACGTAGCATTGTGTTATATTCTCTGATCATGATAAAAACCCTGTCACTGGT
>LR778269.1:43507049-43519061 GCA_902810595.1 Coregonus sp. 'balchen' | reverse complement strand
AGTTGGCCTACTCCAACTTACCCTGGTTTCTCTGAGGCACTAGACCTTGTTGCAGCGAGACTCCACAGACATGCCGATACTGCACAGAGCGCGTACACCAAGCTACCTCATTATCGCTAAGACTACTTCCTCCACAGCCAGTCAGTCTGGCCTGCCTGCCTCATACTAACACACTGAGACTCAGACCTAGCAGCGCCACGGGCCTTCAGCCTATTCTCTATTCAGATCCCCATTAGCCGACGCCTTAAGTGGAGGCTAGTCGTCCTAAAAACGGCACCCTATTCCCTACGTAGTGCGCTGCTTTGGGACACAAGCCAAGCTTCAGTAGGCTAGCTCATTATATGACGGATGATTCCAGAGCCAGTCCACTGGCGCCATCTCTCCATTTGTTCCACATGGGCCACCGTAGCTAGGTGTCCAAGACAGCCCGCCATCTATTATTCACAGTGCCAAAAACAACAAGATTCCACCGATGTCTTTCATTATCCCCTTCAAAAAAAACACACCTCCACCTGTCCGTCATCAATCATGACTGTGGAGTAAGGGGCCGGGGGGTGTCGCACTTTCACTCACACAGAAGCTGGGCTGGACAGGAGCAGCCTGAGAACCAACCAGAGAGAGAGTCTTATATTGAGGATGTGTGTGTCAGACAGGCGCTGGGAAAACCAGAGAGGGCTCTGCAAGAGATGGGGTGTGTTGAAAAGCGAGGTGATTATAAAAGTGTGAATGTTAGACGGCAGTACTAGACACTGGAGTGTTCCCTCCTGCCGGTTACCCTTCACACACTGGCTGCAGGTTCATATACCGACACCAGTGAGGACTGAGGACTCAACAGTCCATGCTCTGTGCTCAGGCTGATTGGGGTTCAAGGCTTCATGTTCATTTTTTTTTTCTCAGAGAAGCTCCAGACGGAGAACAAAACAGATTTGACATCATCGAGATGTCCTGCTACTGTTGTGTGCTGTCATATTTATTCTACAGTTATAAGGTGAAATCTTATAGCAAGTCGTTTATAATTTGATTGTTAATATGTTTAGAAAGCACTTCAGTCATTTCAAGTCCTATTCCCCCACTTTTGTTAACTACGGGGGAAAAAATCATAAATTATTTGTAATATTTTCACTATGTAATTGAGCTTGTGCCCTTTAAAAGTGAGTACACCTCAGCAATTTATAAAAACAGATTTTCCAGAAATGTGAGTTCCAGACCTTTCTAGAATGATGCAGCATTACTAGTTATTGTTTATGGTTTATCTCATGAAAAAGTATTACTTTTGGGTATGTCTGTTTAAATCTACATTTTGCCCCAACGTTCAAGAGACATGATATTACTCATGGCCTCTTTGTTGACTTCATTTAACTGCAGGAAAAACAACTAAAATATTGAACTGTAAACATTCAGAGGCACTATAGCAGGGTTCCCCAAGAGGCGGCCCACGGGTTATATTTTATTTGGCCCCCCAAGTTTAGAATTTTAATTGCTTGACATAAGACAAAAAAAAAAAAAAAAAAAAATCAGCTCCAAGTGATTTTAATTTTGGAAATCTGTTCAGGTATTCCCACGCATAATAGAGAGAGAAACACGTGATCATATACAAAATGTAAGCAAGGTTTGAAATGATTATATTTTAATCAAATATGATATCTGTTTTGGCTTCTTGCGGTCAATTTGCAGTCTACAAATTATTTGTAATTATATTCCGACCCCCTGACCATCCGCTCAAGAAAACAAAATCGTCCTGCGGCTGAATCTAATTGATGATCCCTGCACTATAGGGTTGTTATTACAAAATGGGGGAAACATTAAGTAGCCTAGTGTAGTGTGAGCTAACTGTACTGCCACATTACAGTCAGTGGCATTAGCCTATAGCAAGCCCTGCCTCACACCCCCAGTCTTATACGTGTTACCCATGACCTCTTCAAGCGCCATCGACTTCATTTAATTGCAGGGGAAAACAACAAATGATTGTAGACTATAAGGTTATTACAATACTGTATACATTCAGAGAGGCACTATAGGGTTATTACAAGGGGGAAAAACCGCATTTAGTGTAGACTATAAATTCAGAGTGCAGGCAGTAGACGTTCATGTCATTCCAGGTCACTTTAACCATCAGCTCAGATCAGAACACTATAGGGTCATTATAACCATCAGATCCGATCACTATAGGGTCATTATAACCATCAGATTAGATCAGATTACTATAGGGTCATTATAACCATCAGATCAGATCACTATAGGGTCATTATAACCATCAGATCAGATCACTATAGGGTCATTATAACCATCAGATCAGATCACTATAGGGTCATTATAACCATCAGATCAGATCACTATAGGGTCATTATAACCATCAGATCAGATCACTATAGGGTCATTATAACCATCAGATCAGATCAGATCACTATAGGGTCATTATAACCATCAGATCAGATCACTATAGGGTCATTATAACCATCAGATCAGATCACTATAGGGTCATTATAACCATCAGATCAGATCACTATAGGGTCATTATAACCATCAGATCAGATCACTATAGGGTCATTATAACATCAGATCGATCACTATAGGTCATTATAACCAATCAGATCAGATCACTATAGGGTCATTATAACCATCAGATCAGATCAGATCACTATAGGGTCATTATAACCATCAGATCAGATCAGATCACTATAGGGTCATTATAACCATCAGATCAGATCACTATAGGGTCATTATAACCATCAGATCAGATCACTATAGGGTCATTATAACCATCAGATCAGATCACTATAGGGTCATTATAACCATCAGATCAGATCACTATAGGGTCATTATAACCATCAGATCAGATCACTATAGGGTCATTATAGAACCATCAGATCAGATCACTATAGGGTCATTATAACCATCAGATCAGATCACTAGAGGGTCATTATAACCATCAGATCAGATCACTATAGGGTCATTATAACCATCAGATCAGATCACTATAGGGTCATTATAACCATCAGATCAGATCACTATAGGGTCATTATAACCATCAGATCCAGATCACTATAGGGTCATTATAACCATCAGATCAGATCACTATAGGGTCATTATAACCATCAGATCAGATCACTATAGGGTCATTATAACCATCAGATCAGATCACTATAGGGTCATTATAACCATCAGATCCGATCACTATAGGGTCATTATAACCATCAGATCAGATCACTATAGGGTCATTATAACCATCAGATCAGATCAGATCACTATAGGGTCATTATAACCATCAGATCAGATCACCATAGGGTCATTATAACCATCAGATCAGATCACCATAGGGTCATTATAATCATCAGATCAGATCACTATAGGGTCATTATAATCATCAGATCAGATCACTATAGGGTCATTATAACCATCAGATCAGATCACTATAGGGTCATTATAACCATCAGATCAGATCACTATAGGGTCTTATAACCATCAGATCAGATCACTATAGGGTCATAATAACCATCAGATCAGATCACTATAGGGTCATTATAACCATCAGATCAGATCACTATAGGGTCATAATAACCATCAGATCAGATCACTATAGGTCATTATAACCATCAGATCAGATCACTATAGGGTCATTAATAACCATCAGATCAGATCACTATAGGGTCATTATAACCATCAGATCAGATCACTACTGGGTCATTATAACCATCAGATCAGATACACTATCAGGGTCATAATAACCAATCAGATCAGATCACTATAGGGTCATTATAACCATCAGATCAGATCACTATAGGGTCATTAATAACCATCAGATCAGATCACTATAGGTCATTATAACCATCAGATCAGATCACTATAGGGTCATTATAACCATCAGATCAGATCACTATAGGGTCATTATAACCATCAGATCAGATCACTACTAGGGTCATTATAACCATCAAATCAGATCACTATAGGGTCATATAACCATCAGATCAGATCACTATAGGGTCATTATAACCATCAGATCAGATCACTATAGGGTCATTATAACCATCAGATCAGCTACTAGGTTCCATCAGATCAGATCACTATAGGGTCATTATAACCATCAGATCAGATCACTATAGGGTCATAATAACCATCAGATCAGATCACTATAGGGTACATTATAACCATCAGATCAGATCACTATAGGGTCATTATAACCATCAGATCAGAACACTATAGGGTCATAATAACCATCAGATCAGATCACTATAGGGTCATTATAACCATCAGATCAGATCACTATAGGGTCATTATAACCATCAGATCACTATAGGGTCATTATAACCATCAGATCAGATCACTATAGGGTCATTATAACCATCAGATCAGATCACTATAGGGTCATTATAACCATCAGATCAGATCACTATAGGGTCATTATAACCATCAGATCAGATCACTATAGGGTCATTATAACCATCAGATCAGATCACTATAGGGTCATTATAACCATCAGATCAGATCACTATAGGGTCATTATAACCATCAGATCAGATCAGAACAAGTCTGCTGTTGTGGGGAAAGAGAAGACCGAGACGATCCTTCTGATGACCTGCGTTGATGTGAGTTGATATAGATTGGGCCATTTTGCTGTAATGAAGGCAGCACAATAACACGTTTCTACAAGAGATCAGAGACTGGAAGAAGAGAAGAACTCCGTTGTATAATAATACTTCAGCTGGTAAACAGAAAGCAGGCAGTGGCTACGTCCCAAATGGCACTACGGGCTCTGGTCAAAAGTAGCGCACTACATAGGGAATAGGGTGCCATTTGGGACTCTGCCCAGTGTAAACCAGGTCATTGGTAGCATGCATCCATCAGACAAGATACTTAGTGACAGATGGAGTCTGCGCTACAAATGTCACCCTGTTCCCTGTATAGCGCACTACTTTTTACTAGCGCCCCTGGTCAAAAGTAGTGCACTACGTAGGGAATAGGGTGGCATTTGGGACGCACCCAGAAACAACAACCTGAATCGGGGTCGAGTGGTGGTCGTTTAGGTTTACAGACAGAACTTTTTAGAAGATAAATTATATTAGTAATAACCTCAAACCAAGAGATGTAAACACAAAGGACAGGAAATGGAGACTGTAACAGGACTGAAACATCTAGATAAATAAACACTCTATTGCGCTAATATAAAATAAAGCCAAAGGCCGACTGTCTACAGTACAATAGTAATAACAAGACACATCACACGCACACCAGTGGCCTATCCACTTATCCACTAACCAACAACGCAGGGTGACAGTTTGCTCATAATATTAATCTGAATATAAAACGCCTGGTGCATGGTTGCGAATTGAGTTTCTGTGCTTGAGCCGACTGTGTATGACTTGGGTACACGCCACACACACACACACACACACACACACACACACACACACACGACCCCTGCAATAATACATAAACTCAATGGAGTAGATCCTAGCTATGGATGCAGGGAGCAGCCAGTGCGCCGCACATGGCTTTCACAGGCTCACAGCTAATTGAAAGGTGTTTGGCCTGAGGTTGGATTTTAATTGAGCCCATCTCCGCTACTGGGTAGCATAGGGCTGACAGACACCCAATGACAGGCCAGCTTTTCGACATATAAAACAACAGAACTGTACTTCGTTTGGTATAACCAACGGGGGGGGAAAAATCTGACCGCATCTTATTTGGTTGGGATTTGCAACTGTATTCATTAAACCAAATCAAAACGTTATTTGACACAAGCGCCGAATACAACAGGTGTAGACCTCACCATTAGTTCACTAACCCTGGAACTGTCCTGGGTAGTTAGCCCAATAGGACCAAACGCCAAGCTGCTATCAACATGAAATTAGCATGAGCATCCTAACTGGACGATTTCCCAGGGGCAGGAGAGAGAGGGTTAGCTGTCACACCGGTGGAAAGCTGAGGGTTAACGACAGCCAGCAGGGCACATGGAAGGGCGGCGGCTTAGAGCAGGGGCCTCGTCTCCCTGTGTCTGACCAGCCACCCTGAGCTGACATCACTCCTCCAGCCAGGGGCATGGCTGAAGAGGAGCGTTCTCTCCATCCCTCCATCTCTCCATCCCTCCATCTCTCCATCTCTCCATCTCTCCATCCCTTCATCTCTCCATCCTCCTCTCCCACTGCTTCTCTTCTCTCCTCCTTTTTCTTCACTGCTTCTCATTGGGTCTGTATTACCCTGTAATCCTTTCATCACCACATTCCTACATTAAAACCACCAGGACTGACACAGCTGGGTGTCCGCCTCTCCACAGCACGGTCGCAGCAGGCCTGATAAACTTCTAAAGTTTAAAACTGCACAAAGTACACCAGCCAAAATCAAGGACATTGGTCTGAACCAACAGCACACGCTTTTACAGCATGTCTAAGCAGCAAATCGTCAAGAGGAAACGAACAACACACCGATTATTCAACACACACACACACACACACAGAGAGAACATCTAATAGGCCTTAATGACTAAGTGAATGGTTGTTAGTCAGCTTATCTTTCTAATTGAGGATTAAAAGCGAAACAAAGAGATAATTTTTGTTTTTCCATCCACCACTTTTCATTTCCTGGTCCGGATGAAACAAGTGCAGCAGCAACAACAACAGCAAATGAGATAATCCCTCCAGCTCCAATAAACCCAC
This sequence comes from Coregonus sp. 'balchen', assembly GCA_902810595.1. Lineage (NCBI taxonomy): Eukaryota > Metazoa > Chordata > Actinopteri > Salmoniformes > Salmonidae > Coregonus > Coregonus sp. 'balchen'. Next base: position 43,512,411 of record LR778269.1, on the reverse strand, counting down.
TTAGCCAGGCACATCTGAATTAATCATTTGCATTGAATAACAATAGCAGGGCTCTAGCTTTCAGGAGAAACCTTCATTAATGTTTTAGCAAATTTATGCAATGTGGATAAAACGGAATGGTTTCTTTCAGAACAGGTGAATATTAGGGTCTGCTACAGGATAACATGTTACTGTCTGGCTGGTGCTTTGAGGGTGAGCAGTGTAAAAGTATGTTGTTATTATTTCCTAACTACATATAAAATCAACTTGCAGAAAGTGTGTGGCCCAGAAATCATCTTTGACACCTTGCTCTGGAAGGATGAATTTTAATACTTCAATATCTGGAGGATATTAGCCTCCTGTCCTGTCAGCTTCACTCCCTGCTGCGACTGAAGACCGGAGAGAGAGAGTGCGAGGTAAGAAAGAGGAAGAGAGCGAGAGAGAGCGAGAGAGAGAGAGAGAGAGAGAGAGAGAGAGACACTTGGCCGTCACAAAGACAGAGTCAATCCTGTCATTACATCTTACCTGTTACTGCAGGACACACTAGTGGCATATGGACACTGAGGAATTTCATGCTTCACTAGCTACACTTCTGTTCAAACTCCTTTTCTCTCTCGGTCACTCTCTCTCCCTCCCCCCCCCCCCCCTCTCTCATTGATTCTCTCTTCCCCTCTTCCTCTCTCCCTCCCACTCTCTCCCCCTCATTAGAATTAGGCTTTTCAGCCAAGCAGAAATGTCTGGACCAAAAACCTAATTACAAATGTAGCCCAAGGAGGAGAAGAGGAAACACCAGCTAAAATAATATTGCCTTGGCTGACAGAGACACCCACTAGCCTCCCAGTGTGTTCAAATTAACCCGGCTCCAGACGCCGCCCGTTTGAGGTAATTGTGTCTATTTAGAGATTCTTCCAGGAGAAGAAAGGAAGGGATAAGTGGCTAGTTGGAAGGACTGCAGCGATCTGTAGAGACACCGGCCCGAGGACAGAGAAGAGTGGCTAGTTGGAAGGACTGCAGCGATCTGTAGAGACACCGGCCGAGGACAGAGAAGAGTGGCTAGTTGGAAGGACTGCAGCGATCTGTAGAGACACCGGCCGAGGACAGAGAAGAGTGGCTAGTTGGAAGGACTGCAGCGATCTGTAGAGACACCGGCCGAGGACAGAGAAGAGTGGCTAGTTGGATGGACTGCAGCGATCTGTAGAGACACCGGCCGAGGACAGAGAAGAGTGGCTAGTTGGAAGGACTGCAGCGATCTGTAGAGACACCGGCCGAGGACAGAGAAGAAGGGAGATGGAGTCAGCAGAGGGAGGACAGAGGCTGCATATTGATGCTGTGTTGTTTCTGCCTCACCTCGTGGTAAAATGGCTGCTCGCTCAGGCAGGTAATCTGAGGGAAATTGTGTCTGTCTGTCTGTCGGTCTGGGCCAAGGCTCACTACCCTCTACACACACACACACACACACCTCTCTACCCCTTGTGACTGCAGATATCGTGTCTAGTCTACTGTGTACTTTCTCTACTCAAGACTCTCGTTGCTTTTTAAAGTCCATCACAGAGAGACGGTGTGTGACGGGTCCTTCAATATGTGGAACTGCATGAAAGGTCAAATGAATTAGGCATTGCTGCTGTACAGTGATCCAAGCACAAGACCATCTACAGTGGGGAGAACAAGTATTTGATACACTGCCGATTTTGCAGGTTTTCCTACTTACAAAGCATGTAGAGGTCTGTAATTTTTTATCATAGGTACACTTCAACTGTGAGAGACGTAATCTAAAACAAAAATCCAGAAAATCACATTGTATGATTTTTAAGTAATTCATTTGCATTTTATTGCATGACATAAGTATTTGATCACCTACCAACCAGTAAGAATTCCGGCTCTCACAGACCTGTTAGTTTTTCTTTAAGAAGCCCTCCTGTTCTCCACTCATTACCTGTATTAACTGCACCTGTTTGAACTCGTTACCTGTATAAACGACACCTGTCCACACACTCAATCAAACAGACTCCAACCTCTCCACAATGGCCAAGACCAGAGAGCTGTGTAAGAACATCAGGGATAAAATTGTAGACCTGCACAAGGCTGGGATGGGCTACAGGACAATAGGCAAGCAGCTTGGTGAGAAGGCAACAACTGTTGGTGCAATTATTAGAAAATGGAAGAAGTTCAAGATGATGGTCAATCACCCTCGGTCTTGGGCTCCATGCAAGATCTCAACTCGTGGGGCATCAATGATCATGAGGAAGGTGAGGGATCAGCCCAGAACTACACGGCAGGACCTGGTCAATGACCTGAAGAGAGCTGGGACCACAGTCTCAAAGAAAACCATTAGTAACACACTACGCCGTCATGGATTAAAATCCTGCAGCGCACGCAAGGTCCCCCTGCTCAAGCCAGCACATGTCCAGGCCCGTCTGAAGTTTGCCAATGACTATCTGGATGATCCAGAGGAGAAATGGGAGAAGGTCATGTGGTCTGATGAGACAAAAATAGAGCTTTTTGGTCTAAACTCCACTCGCCGTGTTTGGAGGAAGAAAAAGGATGAGTACAACGCCAAGAACACCATCCCAACCGTGAAGCATGGAGGTGGAAACATCATTCTTTGGGGATGATTTTCTGCAAAGGGGACAGGACGACTGCACCGTATTGAGGGGAGGATGGATGGGGCCATGTATTGCGAGATCTTGGCCAACAACCTCCTTCCCTCAGTAAGAGCATTGAAGATGGGTCGTGGCTGGGTCTTCCAGCATGACAATGACCCGAAACACACAGCCAGGGCAACTAAGGAGTGGCTCCGTAAGAAGCATCTCAAGATCCTGGAGTGGCCTAGCCAGTCTCCAGACCTGAACCCAATAGAAAATCTTTGGAGGGAGCTGAAAGTCCGTATTGCCCAGTGACAGCCCCGAAACCTGAAGGATCTGGAGAAGGTCTGTATGGAGGAGTGGGCCAAAATCCCTGCTGTAGTGTGTGCAAACCTGGTCAAGACCTACAGGAAACGTATGATCTCTGTAATTGCAAACAAAGGTTTCTGTACCAAATATTAAGTTCTGCTTTTCTGATGTATCAAATACGTATGTCATGCAATAAAATGCAAATGAATTACTTAAAAATCATACAATGTGATTTTCTAGATTTTTGTTTTAGATTCCGTCTCTCACAGTTGAAGTGTACCTATGATAAAAATTACAGACCTCTACATGCTTTGTAAGTAGGAAAACCTGCAAAATCGGCAGTGTATCAAATACTTGTTCTCCCCACTGTACATGTAAGTTACCAGAGGGTTGATAAATTTAGTACACTGGCCTAAGTCACAGACTTATAAACACAGAGGCTCTTAGGGTTTCATCAACAGAGGTTAATGTGAAGTCATAGGCGTACATCTACACAGGTCTAATATTCAACTCCTAACACTGGTTATATGTTCCAAATAAAGAAAGGGGAGGATCCTTCATTCAAAAGGGAAACTGGCTGCAGGGTTAATGAACGTTGATCTTTGCTGTCACAATGCCTCTCCGAAACCCAAATCACAACGTTGATCTTTGCTGTCACAATGCCCCTTCCGAAACCCAAATCACAACGAAGGGAGGAGTGAAGGATGAGGAGGAAGGAGTGAGGGAGGAGGAAGGGGGCAGGGATTTGTGCACCTGGGGTCAGTCTCCTTTAATAAAGCAGAAAGGCGCCAGGCGAATCACTGGGGATTGAAACTATTGTACAATCTTATTACTGAAGAGGATGAGAGCTTTTTTTTTTAGGGCATCCACCATTTCCCCTGCAGACTGTAGGCTGTGAAATACTACATTTTGACTGTAGGCCTCTAGTTTCTTACTGAGGCTAGTTGTGTTGAAATTATACACTAGTTATTATACAGGAAGACAGCACACACACACACACACACACACACACACACACACACACACAGGACAACAGGAAGCAGCGGAGTTAGTTCCAGCTCCATCTCAATCCAATATAAATGTAATCCAGTGGTTTGCGGAGATAGCAGCGAGGTAGGCGAACTGTTCCTGATCATCTGCATGGCACCTTCAGTATTCAAATGCTAAAACGGCTTGCGTGATAGGGGTTATTAGTTGAGTTTATTTTTTTTATTTTACCTTTATTTAACTTGGCAAGTCAGTTAAGAACAAATTCTTATTTACAAAGACGGCCTACACCGGGCCAAACCCGGACGACGCTGGGCCAATTGTGCGCCGCCCTATGGGACTCCCAATCACGGCCGGTTGTGATACAGCCTGGAATCGAACCAGGGGGGTCTGTAGTGACGCCTCAAGCACTGAGATGCAGTGCCTTAGACCGCTGCGCCGCTCGGGAGCCCAAGAATAACATAGCAAATTACATTAGGTTATCTACACGCTGTTGAGAATTGTGTTTTACCGGAAATAAAAGTGAGCTACCGGAGACAACTCATCTGGCTATACCTGCTGAACGGGGATAACAATATGTTATTTAGATTGTTCAGGTTCACCATCAGCAAATAGTTTTGGTAGTTTTGCTTTAAACAATCGGCGTATATGGTCATTTTTTAATATACAGGGTAACGCTCATAATTTCCTAACAAGGACAGCAAATCACGTTTTGCGAGGCGCACTAAATGTCCAAAGAGGTAGGACAAAATAAGGTTACTCCGTAAAAACGTCCAAATGGGTCAAAAGCATTCGATTCTGAGATAGGGGTGAAATCCAAAAATAAATATGAATTGGCTATGTCATAACTCATTTGTAAACAATACATACAGATACATTACTAGCGCAAACACCGTAAAAATTACAAGTTAATTAGTGGGTGATGGTGATTTCAGAATCGTATTGAAAAGGGAAAGATGCACATCCCTACAAGTCAATCCTTGCAGACCTTAGAGAGCTATTTATTTATTTATAACAGCTAATGTTTTTTAGCTAGGTTTTTAAGATAGATTTTTCACAAGAGGGGTGTGAACAGTTTGTGTAATGGACGGTGCTTGTGCCCATAGAAACGGCTCTAGATTGCAGGAAATGGCAGTTAAAGGTGTTCAAAAACGCAAAACGTACTCTTCAGCACCACCTTGTTAAAAAGTCCTGGGGAATATCCTGGTGGGTTTGTGTGTGTGCTGCCTCCCTTGGCCCCAGAACAGAGCAACTGTATAGGGGAACGATTACCTCTGCCCAACACACACACAGCTGCAATGTCAGAGAACAAACAAACAAACAAACATGGGTAGCCAGCCCAGTGGGTAGCCAGCCCAGTGGGTAGCCAGCCCAGTGGGGAACGAGCTCTGCGCTGCTGATCGCCATGTGCTTCTCTTCACCCCCTCACCTCCCTCCCTGCTTGCCTGGGGAAACTAATGGATGTTTATGGGTTCTGTGGATGGGATTTGTTAAGGGGGCATTTA
>LR778269.1:43466044-43506949 GCA_902810595.1 Coregonus sp. 'balchen' | reverse complement strand
TAAGACTCTATGAATGGTCTTGAAAGCCTGATCTGTTTCCATATTCTCAGATAAACATTTTGTTTCAAATAATCACAAGATCCAGATCCTGTCCCTGCATGTGAATAGTATCTCATTATATTCCTAGTAATAATCCCAATATTTTACAGCTGTTCTGTTCTGCCAAAGTCACTATTAGTTCTCCTCCCCAGTAAGTGTCTAATTGTCCTCAGGCCTCCAGCTGCTGAGCTCCATGACCCTGTGTGTCCTGACACAGCTAGCCCAACAGAGAGCTCTGTTTTGGGCCAGGCTCCAGCTCCCTGACTCCTGGGAGGTCTCTCTCTTCCAGACTTCCACTGATCCCACATAGCAAAATGATTTTTAATCATGTCCGCTCTGTGTGTGTGTGTGTGTGTTCAATCATGTGTCATCTGCAGTATACTACAGGATATCAGTACTGTTCTGTCAATTATAGCTCTACTGTAGATCCTATACTACAGGATGTCAGGATTGTATGGCTCAGTCAGGCTGGTTATAATCATAACAGGATGAGGTCATCCTACTGTCTTCCCATGGTGATGTCATTTCCTCCATAAACAGCATGACTTCCTCTCCTCTGAGGCTCATATCAGCTGACGCACGCACGCACGCACGCACGCACACACACACACACACACACACACACACACACACACACACACGCACATTGTGAGGTTCGTATCAGCTGACATCATACTGGATGCAGCCCATTGGTGCAGAGAGGACAGGCAGCGCCTAGGATAATATGGGCTGGGATGTTATGGTTGGGAGGAGTATTAACGTGTGTGTGTGTGTGTGTGTGTGTGTGTGTGTGTGTGTGTGTGTGTACGTGCGTTGTTGTTGAAGGAAAATGTGGTAGACATGTGCGCTCATGTTAGAAGTTCATAACCTCTACCTTACACCCAATATTTAGTTATTCAAACAAACCCCATGTGATATCACCCCACTCAGCCCTAAATGAAAATAGAGTGTAACCCTAATAGCATTCTATTCCCTATATAGTGCACTACTTTTGACCAGATCCCCATGGGCCCTGGTCAAAAGTAGTGCACTAAATAGGAAACAGGGTGCCATTTGGGACACAGCTGTACAATATGAGTTGGTATATAATCTGACAGAGGTTTGAGTTGGTGTATAATCTGACAGGTTTGAGTTGGTGTATAATCTGACAGAGGTTTGAGTTGGTATATAATCTGACAGAGGTTTGAGTTGGTGTATAATCTGACAGAGGTTTGAGTTGGTGTATAATCTGACAGGTTTGAGTTGGTGTATAATCTGACAGGTTTGAGTTGGTGTATAATCTGACAGAGGTTTGAGTTGGTGTATAATCTGACAGAGGTTATACACCAACTCAAACCTCTGTCAGATTATACACCAACTCAAACACACACACACACACACACACACACACACACACACAACACACACACACACACACGTTGATTCTCTCCCAACCAGGGATGATGGGATGTCCTGTGTTAATCTAACAGGCCTGTGGATTGATGTGGATGTCCTAGGTTAATCTAACAGGCCTTGGATGATGTGGATGTCCTAGTGTAATCTAACCCAGGCCTGGATGATGTGGATGTCCTAGTGTTAATCTATCAGGCCTGTGGATGATGTGGATGTCCTAGTGTTAATCTATCAGGCCTGTGGATGATGTGGATGTCCTAGTGTTAATCTATCAGGCCTGTGGATGATGTGGATGTCCTAGTGTTACTCTATCAGGCCTGTGGATGATGTGGATGTCCTAGTGTTAATCTAACAGGCCTGTGGATGATGTGGATGTCCTAGTGTTAATCTATCAGGCCTGTGGATGATGTGGATGTCCTAGTGTTAATCTAACAGGCCTGTGGATGATGTGGATGTCCTCCTGTTTTATTTACAGCTAGTTGCTAACTGATTCATCCCTTTTGGAGGAAGAAGGGATGATTTGCCTTCTGAATCATCCACAGAGCTCTGGTTCAACCTCATGACATCACAACATGTGTTAGGAATGTGGCATATGCCAAGGCTTGGCCAAGACTAGATCATAGGGGAAGCTTGGCTGTGTGTTGTACTCTGGCCAAGACTAGATCATAGGGGAAGCTTGGCTGTGTGTTGTACTTTGGCCAAGACTAGATCATAGGGGAAGCTTGGCTGTGTGTTGTACTCTGGCCAAGACTAGATCATAGGGGAAGCTTGGCTGTGTGTTGTACTTTGGCCAGGACTAGATCATAGGGGAAGCTTGGCTGTGTGTTGTACTTTGGCCAAGACTAGATCATAGGGGAAGCTTGGCTGTGTGTTGTACTCTGGCCAGGACTAGATCATAGGGGAAGCTTGGCTGTGTGTTGTACTTTGGCCAAGACTAGATCATAGGGGAAGCTTGGCTGTGTGTTGTACTCTGGCCAGGACTAGATCATAGGGGAAGCTTGGCTGTGTGTTGTACTTTGGCCAAGACTAGATCATAGGGGAAGCTTGGCTGTGTGTTGTACTTTGGCCAGGACTAGATCATAGGGGAAGCTTGGCTGTGTGTTTGTACTCTGCCAGGACTAGATCATAGGGGAAGCTTGGCTGTTGTGTTGTACTTTGGCCAAGACTAGATCATAGGGGAAGCTTGGCTGTGTGTTGTACTTTTGGCCAGGACTAGATCATAGGGGAAGCTTGGCTGTGTGTTGTACTTTGGCCAGGACTAGATCATAGGGGAAGCTTGGCTGTGTGTTGTACTTTGGCCAGGACTAGATCATAGGGGAAGCTTGGCTGTGTGTTGTACTTTGGCCAAGACTAGATCATAGGGGAAGCTTGGCTGTGTGTTGTACTCTGGCCAAGACTAGATCATAGGGGAAGCTTGGCTGTGTGTTGTACTTTGGCCAAGACTAGATCATAGGGGAAGCTTGGCTGTGTGTTGTACTCTGGCCAAGACTAGATCATAGGGGAAGCTTGGCTGTGTGTTGTACTTTGGCCAAGACTAGATCATAGGGGAAGCTTGGCTGTGTGTTGTACTTTGGCCAGGACTAGATCATAGGGGAAGCTTGGCTGTGTGTTGTACTTTGGCCAGGACTAGATCATAGGGGGAAGCTTGGCTGTGTGTTGTACTTTGGCCAAGACTAGATCATAGGGGAAGCTTGGCTGTGTGTTGTACTCTGGCCAGGACTAGATCATAGGGGAAGCTTGGCTGTGTGTTGTACTTTGGCCAAGACTAGATCATAGGGGAAGCTTGGCTGTGTGTTGTACTTTGGCCAGGACTAGATCATAGGGGAAGCTTGGCTGTGTGTTGTACTCTGGCCAGGACTAGATCATAGGGGAAGCTTGGCTGTGTGTTGTACTTTGGCCAAGACTAGATCATAGGGGAAGCTTGGCTGTGTGTTGTACTTTGGCCAGGACTAGATCATAGGGGAAGCTTGGCTGTGTGTTGTACTTTGGCCAGGACTAGATCATAGGGGAAGCTTGGCTGTGTGTTGTACTTTGGCCAGGACTAGATCATAGGGGAAGCTTGGCTGTGTGTTGTACTTTGGCCAAGACTAGATCATAGGGGAAGCTTGGCTGTGTGTTGTACTCTGGCCAGGACTAGATCATAGGGGAAGCTTGGCTGTGTGTTGTACTTTGGCCAGGACTAGATCTCAGGCTGAATGTGGTGTAGACCATGTCTTGGCTCTGTGTTGTTACTTGGCCAGAAGTGGATGGCAGGCTACTGATGAAGCACATTTAACTCCAAAAGTACAGTTAGTCTCTCTCTGACTAATTCATCCCTTTTGGAGGATGATTTGAACCATCCACACAGCCCTGTATTTACCTCATGATGTCACAACATGTGTTGGGAATGTGGCGGAAGGCTTGGTTCTGTGTTGGGACTGAGGGAATACGAATGGGGCTTGGCTAGGACTGGATCTCAGGCTGAATGTGGTGTGGGCTAAGGCTTGGCTACGACTGCATTGGCTACGAGTGGGTTGTCTGTTGGGAATGTGGTGTAAGGCTTGGACTGGATCACAGGGTGCCGTTTGTCTACGACTTGATCATGTGTTGGGAATGTGGTGTAAGGTTATGGAAGGTTTGGCTATGACTGGATTGCAGCCTGCTGCTGAGGAGACAAGTATTTTCTCTCATTTTAAGAGAAGCATAGAGAAGCCTTAAAATCAGCTATGAGAAGCAGAGAGAACAGCTAAGAGAAGCAGAGAGAACAGCTAAGAGAAGCAGAGAGAACTGCTAAGAGAAGCAGAGAGAACAGCTATGAGAAGCAGAGAGAACAGCTAAGAGAAGCAGAGAGAACAGCTAAGAGAAACAGAGAGAACAGCTAAGAGAAGCAGAGAGAACAGCTATGAGAAGCAGAGAGAACAACTATGAGAAGCAGAGAGAACAGCTAAGAGAAGCCTAGAGAACAGATAAGTGAAGCCTAGAGAACAGCTAAGAGAAGCCTAGAGAACAGCTAAGAGAAGCCTAGAGAACAGCTAAGAGAAGCAGAGAGAACAGCTAAGAGAAGCAGAGAGAACAGCTAAGAGAAGCCTAAAGAACAGCTAAGAGAAGCCTAGAGAACAGATAAGTGAAGCCTAAAGAACAGCTAAGAGAAGCCTTGAAAACAGCTAAGAGAAGCAGAGAGAACAGTTAAGAGAAGCAGAGAGAACAGCTAAGAGAAGCAGAGAGAACAGCTAAGAGAAGCAGAGAGAACAGCTAAGAGAAGCAGAGAGAACTGCTAAGAGAAGCAGAGAGAACAGCTATGAGAAGCAGAGAGAACAGCTAAGAGAAGCAGAGAGAACAGCTAAGAGAAACAGAGAGAACAGCTAAGAGAAGCAGAGAGAACAGCTATGAGAAGCAGAGAGAACAGCTATGAGAAGCAGAGAGAACAGCTAAGAGAAGCCTAGAGAACAGATAAGTGAAGCCTAGAGAACAGCTAAGAGAAGCCTAGAGAACAGCTAAGAGAAGCCTAGAGAACAGCTAAGAGAAGCAGAGAGAACAGCTAAGAGAAGCAGAGAGAACAGCTAAGAGAAGCCTAAAGAACAGCTAAGAGAAGCCTAGAGAACAGCTAAGAGAAGCCTAGAGAACAGATAAGTGAAGCCTAAAGAACAGCTAAGAGAAGCCTTGAAAACAGCTAAGAGAAGCAGAGAGAACAGTTAAGAGAAGCAGAGAGAACAGCTAAGAGAAGCAGAGAGAACAGCTAAGAGAAGCAGAGAGAACAGCTAAGAGAAGCTTAGAGAACAGCTAAGAGAAGCAGAGAGAACAGGTAAGAGAAGCAGAGAGAACAGCTAAGAGAAGCAGAGAGATCAGCTAAGAGAAGCCTAGAGAACAGCTAAGAGAAGCCTATAGAACAGCTAAGAGAAGCAGAGAGAACAGCTAAGAGAAGAGAACTGCTAAGAGAAGCAGAGAAAAGTGAAGCCTGCTAATTAACTTCTCAAGATGAAAAGTTTAATTTGGAGTAAAGAGATCCACGCTGCCTGCAGAAAATAAACCCAGGTTTTATCTCTGAGTGTTCATGGTCATCTCTGGCTCCTGAAACGGGGAAAGCCCCGACCCAGATAGAGGACAGGGATGTGAGTAAAGTAGAGTATTACTTTATGAATCCCAATTTGGGAAATTGTTTTATCGCAGCGTTCATCATCAATGACATCAAGGACAGGACACATGATAAAACAACACATATTAAGACACATGATAAAACAACACATATTAAGACACATGATAAAACAACACATATTAAGACACATGATAAAACAACACATATTAAGACACATGATAAAACAACACATATTAAGACACATGATAAAAACAACACATATTAAGACACATGATAAAACAACACATATTAAGACACATGATAAAACAACACATATTAAGACACATGATAAAACAACACATATTAAGACACATGATAAAACAACACATATTAAGACACATGATAAAACAACACATATTAAGACACATGATAAAACAACACATATTAAGACACATGATAAAACAACACATATTAAGACACATGATAAAACAACACATATTAAGACACATGATAAAACAACACACATTAAGACACATGATAAAACAACACATATTAAGACACATGATAAAACAACACATATTAAGACACATGATAAAACAACACATATTAAGACACATGATAAAACAACACATATTAAGACACATGAAAGCACCTGCTCCTTTGTAACCATTAAAGAATAGAATAGAGTCTGATTCAAGTGCTGTTTTTCTATCCAACTCTGGAGGAAAAACAAGCAACAATAACAACAAATATGGACAGCCGAAGCACTGGTGGGTCAACCAACAGTCAATTCAGACACAATCGGTTGGCCACTCTGGCATCTGAGGACGTGGTGTAACTAACGGAGAGAGAGAAGTGTACATCCGCTTCATTGACTGGTTGGTTGTTTAGCAACAAAACCAAAGTGTGCGTAACTGTGGGGTAAAACAGACAGGGTTGGGTTAGATTGTTGACAACATGTCAACTATATTTCATCTCCTAATGTGTTTATTGAAAACATAAATACATTTGCACAATGAGCACTTGTTGTCTCTCAAATCCACCGTTCCAGTTGTTAGCTAGCTAGCGACATTTTTTGCTATATTAGCATTGACATGAAATCAGTCATAACACCTCAAAACAAGACACGGTATCAAGAACAAGATAAAATTAGCTGAAACGAGCCACCTTAGGATTCTCCACATGGCAGCTTCTGGTCATTGTTGCTAGCGATCAGACCATTCAGAATCACAACACCACACGGCTTGCGGCCCCATCGATGCACACGCATCATTTTCGTGACGTTTGTCAGCCAACCGTCTATAAAGCTAGATCTAAATGAAGTGCCATGTAACCATATTCGATGCGTCATGCCTCCCACTCCCACTGAAGTCTATAGAATCATATAATATAATACATTGTCCCATTAGACTCAGTTCAATGGACCCCTTGACAGGTTGTCATGGAACGTTAATGAGGGGTTTTCCTTACATACTGTAGCAAGGGGAAATGAGTTCATGTATAAATCTCAGTAGGAGTTCAAAGTTGACATTTTAGATGGCCGTGTTCTAATGGCCAGAGATAAACCTGTCAGTGGGTGCTGTAGGTGGGTGTTGTCACGCCCTGGCTCTGGGGACAATGTTATGTTGAGCCAGGGTGTGTAATTCTATGTTTGATTTTTCTATGTTGGTCTGAGTGACTCCCAATCAGAGGCAACGAGTGTCAGCTGGGTGTCTCTGATTGGGAGCCATATTTAACTGTCTGTCTTTCACGTTGTGTTTGTGGTTTCTTGTTCGTCAACAGACTTTAGTAATCCAAAAACAGGTGCATTGCCAACCCAACCGGGAGGCAAGAACAATTACGCACACAAACAACAGTGCGCAAAAACAAGAAAAGGCGCACGCAGTGCGGACTCTCGATACTAACAACACGAGAGAGGAAACTCCTCAATAGCAACATCTGACAATAATAATCACACATAACACCTGACCCAACACACGATAACTAAATAGGAAACAAAATCAAACACTAACAAGGGACAGGTGTACAAACAGACAAAACCAAACAAACATGAAACATCGAACGGTGGTAGCTAGTACTCCGGGGACGACGACCGCCGAAGCCTGCCCGAACAAGGAGAAGGAGCAGCCTCGGCCGAAACCGTGACAGTACCCCCCCCTTGACGCGCGGCTCCAGCCGTGCGCCGATCCCGGCCTCGGGGACGACCAGGACGACGCGGAGCAGGGCGCGTAGGATGACCCCGATGGAACTCGGTCAGCGGGGACAGGTCTAATATGTCCCTCCTCGGCACCCAGCACCGCTCCTCCGGGCCGTACCCCTCCCACTCCACGAGATATTGGAGACCCCCCATCCGGCGTCTCGAATCAAGGATGGACCTCACAGTGTACGCCAGGGCCCCCTCGATGTCCAACGGGGGCGGAGGAATCTCCTCTATCTCATAATCCTGGAGTGGACCAGCTACCACCGGCCTGAGGAGAGACACATGGAACGAGGGGTTAATATTCCTGTAATCAATAGGCAGTTCTAACCTGTAACACACCTCGTTCAACCTCTTCAGGACTTTGAATGGCCCCACAAACCGCCGACCCAGCTTCCGGCAGGGCAGGCGGAGGGGCAGGTTTCTGGTCGAGAGCCAGACTCGATCTCCAGGTGCGTATACAGGCCCCTCACTGCGGTGGAGATCGGCGCTCGTCTTATGCCGACGGATGGCCCGCTGCAGATGGACGTGGGCAGCGTTCCATGTCTCCTCCGAGCGCCGCACCCACTCATCCACCGCAGGGGCCTCGATCTGGCTCTCGTGCCAAGGTGCCAGAACCGGCTGGTACCCTAACACACACTGGAAAGGGGTTAGTTGGGTGGAGGAGTGGCGGAGAGAGTTCTGCGCCATCTCGGCCCACGGAACGTATCTCGCCCACTCCTCCGGCCGGCCCTGGCAATAAGACCTCAGAAACCTACCCACATACTGGTTGACACGTTCAACCTGCCCATTACTCTCCGGGTGGTAACCCGAGGTAAGGCTCACCGAAACCCCCAACCGTTCCATAAAGGCTCTCCACACTCTGGAGGTGAACTGGGGGCCTCGATCAGACACTATATCCTCGGGTACCCCGTAATGCCGGAAGACATGGGTAAACAGAGCCTCAGCGGTCTGTAGGGCAGTAGGGAGACCCGGCATGGGAAGGAGACGACAGGCCTTCGAGAACCGATCCACAACGACCAGGATGGTAGTATTCCCCTGTGAGGGGGGAAGGTCTGTAACAAAGTCCACCGAGAGGTGGGACCATGGTCGTTGTGGAACGGGCAGGGGTAGTAACTTACCCCTAGGCAAATGTCTAGGCGCCTTACACTGGGCGCACACCGAGCAGGAGGAGACATAAACCCTCACATCCCTCGCCAACGTGGGCCACCAGTACTTAGCACTAAGGCAGTGCACTGTCCGGCCTATACCAGGATGTCCAGAGGAGGGTGACGTGTGAGCCCAATAGATCAATCGATCCCGAACCTCGAGCGGAACGTACGTCCGACCCTCCGGGCATTGAGGAGGACTAGGGTCGGTGCGCAACGCCCGCTCGATCTCAGCATCGACCTCCCACACTACCGGTGCCACCAGACAAGACTCCGGCAGTATGGGAGTGGGCTCCACGGACCTCTCCTCCGTGTCATACCGCAGAGACAGTGCGTCTGCCTTACCGTTCTGTGACCCAGGGATGTACGTGATCTTAAATACGAACCGGGTCAAAAACATGTTCCACCGCGCCTGGCGAGGGTTCAGTCTCCTAGCTGCCCGGATGTACTCCAGGTTACGGTGGTCAGTCAAAATGAGGAAAGGGTGTTGAGCCCCCTCAAGCCAGTGCCTCCACACCTTTAGGGCCTGTACCACGGCTAACAGCTCCCTGTCCCCTACGTCATAATTTCGCTCCGCCGGACTGAGCTTTTTGGAATAAAAGGCACAGGGGCGGAGTTTAGGTGGCGTGCCGGACCGTTGCGAAAGCACGGCTCCTATACCGGCCTCTGACGCGTCCACCTCTACCTGAAATGGTAAAGAGGGATCCGGATGCGCCAGCACCGGAGCCGAAGTAAACAGGTCCTTCAGCCTCCCAAAAGCCCTGTCCGCCTTGGCTGACCACTGCAAACGCACCGGATCCCCCTTCAAAAGAGACGTTATGGGAGCTGCCACCTGTCCAAAACCCCGGATAAACCTCCGGTAGTAATTCGCAAACCCCCAAAACTGCTGCACCTCTTTAACAGTGGTCGGCGTTTGCCAATTACGCACGGCTGACACCCGGTCAACCTCCATCTTCACCCCTGACGCAGACAACTGATAACCCAAAAAGGAGATCGACTCCTGGAAAAACAGACACTTCTCTGCCTTGACATACAGGTCGTGCTCCAACAGCCTCCTCAACACTCGGCGCACCAGAGCCACATGCTCGACTCGGGTAGACGAGTACACGAGAATGTCATCGATGTACACGACCACCCCCTGGCCCTGCATGTCCCTGAATATCTCATCCACGAATGATTGGAAAACTGAAGGAGCGTTCATCAACCCGTATGGCATGACAAGATACTCGTAATGCCCCGAGGTGGTACTAAATGCTGTCTTCCATTCATCGCCCTCCCTAATGCGCACCAAGTTGTACGCGCTCCTGAGATCTAATTTAGTGAAAAAACGCGCCCTGTGCAATGACTCCGTCATGGTCGCAATCAGAGGAAGTGGATAACTGTACTTCACCGTGATCTGATTGAGACTACGGTAATCAATGCACGGGCGCAACCCTCCATCCTTTTTCTTCACAAAAAAGAAACTCGAGGACGCAGGGGAAGTGGATGGCCGTATGTATCCTTGTCTCAGAGATTCGTCTATGTAAGTCTCCATAGCTCTCTTCTCCTCCTGAGACAGAGGATACACATGGCTCCGTGGGAGCGCAGCTCCTGCCTGGAGGTCTATCGCGCAATCCCCCTGCCTATGGGGAGGCAACTGCGTCGCCCTCGACTTACTGAACACAATAGCCAAATCCTCATACTCAGGGGGAATGTGCAATGCGGGCACCTGGTTTGGACTCTCCACCGAGGTAGCCCCCACGGAAACGCCTAAACATCGACCCACACACTGGGCAGACCACTCCATCAGAGCCCTCTCCTGCCACGAAATAGACGGGTTATGGATACTCAACCAGGGCATGCCCAGCACCACCGGATACGCAGGCGAGTCGATTAGAAATAGCTGGATAATCTCCTCATGACCCCCCTGCGCACACATCCTAAGTGGCGCCGTGACCTCCCTCTGATCAAGCCCGATCCCAACGGACGGCTATCTAGGGCATGAACGGGGAATGGAACGTCAACAGGAAGAAGGGGAATCCCTAATTCTAAACAAGATTTTCTATCAACAAAATTCCCAGCCGCGCCTGAATCTACCAGCGCCTTATGCTGGGAATGAGGTGCTACCTGTGGAAAACGCACAGGTATACAGAAGTGCGCAGCAGAGAGCTCTGGGTAAGTGGGGCGCCTACTCGCCTGGAAGGACTCCCCAGTGCGGAGCCTGTCGTCTTCTCCCCTAGGAGACCATCCCCAGCACCTAGCCGCGGTGTGTCCTCCACGGCCACAGTTGGTGCAGGAGACGGGCCCCCTCGTACTCCGACCCCTCCTCTCTCTAGCGCCAGCGCCCCCAAGCTCCATAGGGCTCGGCTCGGAGGCGCTGGAGGGTGAAATGGACGGACCCCCCTCGGAACGTCCGCGGGTAGCCAGCAGGGTGTCCAGCCTGATGGACATGTCCACTAACTGATCGAAAGAGAGACTGGTATCCCTGCAGGCCAGCTCCCGACGGACGTCCTCTCGTAGACTACAGCGGTAGTGATCGATGAGGGCCCGCTCATTCCACCCTGCATCTGCCGCTAGAGTACGGAATTCTAAAGCGAACTCCTGGGCGCTCCTCCTCCCCTGCCGGAGGTAGAACAGACGCTCCCCCGCCGCTTTCCCCTCAGGTGGATGGTCAAACACAGCCCTGAAGCGGCAGGAGAACTCAGAGTATGTGATGGTGGTGGCGTCTATTCTCCTCCACTCGGCATTGGCCCATTCCAACGCCTTGCCGGTAAGACAGGAGATAAGGGCGGACACGCTCTCGTGTCCAGAGGGCGCCGGGTGCACGGTGGCCAGGTATAGCTCCACCTGTAGAAGGAAGCCCTGACACCCGGCAGCGGTCCCATCATAGGCCCTCGGGAGCGAGAGTCGAATTCCCCTGGGTTCCAGAGCTTGAATGGGCTGACTGGCCGATGGTGATGGCAGGGGAGGTGGAGTTGGGGGTGTCCCTCTGGTCTCCCAGCGTTAAAGGGTGTTAATAACGTCCTGCAGGGCGGTCCCGATACGAAGGATCTGGTCATTCTGCTCACGGACCCGATCCTCCAGAGTCTCATGTGCTGCAGCGGCTCCTGCTGATTCCATCCTTTTGGTGTGTGATTCTGTCAGTGGGTGCTGTAGGTGGGTGTGGTGCAGGAATCAGGCGCAGGACGCAGAAAATAAGTCCAAAAGACTTTAGTGAAAGCACACTCAAATACACGAGCCAAAAGCCCGGAGGCGAGAAAATCCGCACACAGGCGTAAACAAAAGGGCGCACTAAACATGTGCGATAATACCCTCCTTAACAGAGGAGGAAAGCTACAAAGAGCAAAAACGGTAAACAGTAGCGCACAAACACAACAGCGAAACAATCACACACAACACCAGACAAACACAACGAGAACTTATAGGATACTAATTAGCGCTAAACGAAAACAGGTGTACATAAACAAGACAAAACCAAACGAACATAGAAACATTCAACGGTGGCAGCTAGTACTCCGGAGACGACGACCGCCGAAGCCTGCCCGAGCAAGGAAGAGAGGCAGCCTCGGCCGAAACCGTGACAAAACCAAGGTCCTAGGACATGAACCAGGGTTATATGTTAGAGATAAACCAAGGTCCTAGGACATGAACCAGGGTTATATGTTAGAGATAAACCAAGGTCCTGGGACATGAACCAGGGTTATATGTTAGAGATAAACCAAGGTCCTAGGACATGAACCAGGGTTGTATGTTAGAGATAAACCAAGGTCCTAGGACATGAACCAGGGTTGTATGTTAGAGATAAACCAAGGTCCTAGGACATGAACCAGGGTTGTATGTTAGAGATAAACCAAGGTCCTAGGACATGAACCAGGGTTGTATGTTAGAGATAAACCAAGGTCCTAGGACATGAACCAGGGTTGTATGTTAGAGATAAACCAAGGTCCTAGGACATGAACCAGGGTTGTATGTTAGAGATAAACCAAGGTCCTGGGACATGAACCAGGGTTATATGTTAGAGATAAACCAAGGTCCTGGGACATGAACCAGGGTTATATGTTAGATCTCTCACCCTTTCTCCCTCTCTTTCAATTCAATTCAATTTCAATTGAAGGGGCTTTTTTGGCATGGGAATCATATGTTTACATTACCAAAGTAAGTGAAATAGATGATAAACAAATGTGAAATAAAATATAAAATATTAACAGTAAACATTACACTCAGAAGTTCCAAAAGAATAAAGACATTTCAAATGTCATATTATGTCTATATACAGTGTTGCAAATAGTTAAAGTACAAAAGGGAAAATAAATAAACATAAATATGGGTTGTATTTACAATGGTGTTTGTTCTTCACTGGTTGCCCTTTTCT
Organism: Coregonus sp. 'balchen'; assembly: GCA_902810595.1. NCBI lineage: Eukaryota > Metazoa > Chordata > Actinopteri > Salmoniformes > Salmonidae > Coregonus > Coregonus sp. 'balchen'. The sequence continues at coordinate 43,493,771 of LR778269.1, read as the reverse complement.
TGTGGCAACAGGTCACAAATATTGCTGCTGTGATGGCACACTGTGGTATTTCACCCAATAGATATGGGAGTTTATCAAAATTGGATTTGTTTTTCGAATTATTTGTGGGTCTGTGTAATCTGAGGGAAATATGTGTCTCTAATATGGTCATACATTTGGCAGGAGGTTAGGAAGTGCAGCTCAGTTTCCACCTCATTTTGTGGCCAGTGTGTACATAGCCTGTCTTCTCTTGAGAGCCAGGTCTGCCTATGGCGGCCTTCCTCAATAGCAAGGCTATGCTCACTGAGTCTGTACATAGTCAAAGCTTTCCTTAAGTTTGGGTCAGTCACAGTGGTCAGGTATTCTGCCACTGTGTACTCTCTGTTAAGGGCCAAATAGAATTCTAGTTTGCTCTGTTTTTTGTAAATTCTTTCCAATGTGTCAAGTAATTATCTTTTTGTTTTCTCATGATTTGGTTGGGTCTAATTGTGTTGCTGTCTCTCTCTCTCTCTCTCTCTCTGTCTCTCTCTGTCTCTGTCTCTCTCTCTCTCTCTCTCTCTCTCTCTCTTTCTGTCTCTGTCTCTCTCTCTCTCTCTCTCTTCTCTCTCTCTCTCTCTCTCTCTCTATCTCCTTTCTCATGGAAATGATATGGTTATGGTGAGTAGGTAGGGCCTTATTTTATTCACCACTCACTCCCACTATCTTCTGTGACATGTTCTTTGTCCCTATTTGCCCCCATTTTTCCCTTATAGGGCACTCCCTTTTGACCAAACCCCTAGGGGCCCCAAACTGGGGTTTTGGGGGGGGGGAAAAAGGGGGAGGGAAAAGGGGAAGGGACCAAAAAAACAAGGGGAGAAAAAAGAAAAAAGGATGCTTTCCCCCCAAAAACCCAAGGGGAAAAAAGCCCGCCCAAAAAGAGCGCGGGAGAGAAAAAAAAAGGGAAGAAAAGAAAAAAAAAAACCGAAAAAAAAGGGAAAAAAAAAGCGGGGGGAAAAAAGGAAAGCAAAGAAAAAAGCGGGGCCCCCCCCCCGGGGGGAAAAAAAAAAACCCTCTCTTCCCTCCCCCCCTTCCTAAAACCCCCCCTTCCTCCTCCCCTTTCCCCCCCTTTCCCCCAGCCCACTCCCCCTTCTTCCCTCCTTTTCCAACCCCAAACAATTTTTCCCCCCTTCCCCCTCTCTCCCCCCCCTTTCCCCCACCCCTTTCCTCCCAAACCCCCCCCAACATGTTGGCCAAAGTTTTTCCCCCCCTTTTTGAAAAACAAAGAAAACCCACTCACTCAGATCCCCAAAATTTTTTACCCCCCTCTACCCCCTTTAAAAATTTCCCCAACCCCCCTCCTTTTTTAAAACCTCTCCCCCCCTTTCTCCAGCCCCCCCCCTCCCCTTCTTGGGCTCCCCTCCCGTTCCCCCCCACCCCTCCTCCCTCCTTTTTCTCCCCCAATTCCCCCTTTCCCCAAAAAGTTTAAGCCCCCCCCTACCCCTCTCTCTGTACCCTCCCCTTTTCCTCCCGTCCCCCCCTTTTTTCCCCCTCTTTCCCCCCCTTTCCCCCCGGGGCCCCCCCCCTTTCCTCTCTCTTCCCTCTCACCCTTTCCTCCCAAAACCCCCTCCTTCCCTCTTTTCTGTCTCTCCCCAATTCCTCCCACCCCCCCATCCCCCCCTCTCTCTTCCCCCCCTTTCCTGGCCCCCCCCCCTCTCTCTTATTCCCCCCCCTTTCCTCCTACCCCCCCTCCCCTCCTCTTCTTTTGGTCCCCCCCCCCTTTTTCTTCCAGCCCCTCCCTCTCTCTCTCTCCCCCCTTTCCCCCAGCCCGGGGGGCCGGGGGCGAAAAAATTTTATCAAAACCCTCTCTCTCCTCCCCTTTTTCCTCCCCCTCACCCCCCCCCTTTTAAACCCCTAATTCCCCCTTTGCCCCCCCCACTGAAGGGCATTGAATCCCCTTTTTTAAAAATTTGGGAAACAACACATGGAGGGAGAGAAGAGGGGAGAGAGAGAGAGGAGAGGAGAGGAGAGGGGAAGGGGAGAGAGAGAGAAAAAGGAGAGAGAGAGGGGAAAAGAGAGAGGAGGGGGAGAGAGAGAGGGGAGAGAAGGAGAGAAAAGAGAGAGACCCCAACCCGAAAACCCCACCCCCATTTCTGGGCCCCTTTGACTTGGATTCGTTTTTTTTACTGCTTTGAAGGGGCAACCCCGCCGGGGGGCCTTTTTCCCTTTAACAAATTTTCATTTTAAAATATGGGGGAACAATGTGAAAGGGAAAAGAGGTGGGGAGGGGAAAAGGGGGGGAAAATGGGGAGGGGAAAAAGAGGAGAGAAGAGTCTGAGTCCCAGAAGGGAGGGGGAGAGGGGCCCCCCCAAAAGGCCAAAACCCTCCCCCCCCCCAAAACCCAGAAAAAGTAAAAAAACCCAAACCAAAACCCCTCCGCCTCCCCCCAAACCCTCACCCTCCCTCCCCCCCCTCCCTCCCTTCCTACCCCCCCTCCCCCCCCAAATTTTCCCTTCCTTTGCTATGGATTATGGGGGGCCCAATGCTGCCTAAATTTAAATCCAAAATTTGTTTTACTTGGCGGGAAAAACAAGCATTTCCTTTTCCCCCCTGTTTCCTGTGTGGCAGCCAGAGAGCCAGGCAGCGTTTCATTTGAGTAGCAGACGGGTTTATAAAAACATTCGGGAGTTTGGTTGGGCAGAGGGGTTTGGGTTTTTAGTATAAAAAGTCCTGAAAGGGGGGCCTGCCGGGGCTTTCGCCTCTTTTTTTAGCCATGACACCCCTGGGAACTTTTTAATAATAAAGTTAAGCCTAAGCGGGCCCTTAGATGTGTGTAATCATATGTCTAGATCTCAAAGCTTCCCTTAGTCCCCTGTATTAGCTGTTAGGGGATGATGATCATTATCCCACTCTGGTACTAAAGGGGGGAAAGTGACAAAAAGGGCCCAGGCGTCTAATATGGCGGGACACGGGTTTCGGTGTGGGTTTCAATACAGTTTGTGTAGGTCAATACAGCTCTGTCTAGGTCGATACAGCTCTGTGTAGGTCGATACAGCTCTGTGTAGGTCAATACAGCTCTGTGTAGGTGATGTACCTCTGTCTAGGTTGATGTAGCTCTGTCTAGGTTGTACAGCTCTGTGTAGGCGAACAGCTGGGGTTGGGGTCAATACACCCTGTGTAGGTCGATAAAACTGTGTGGGTGTTTTGTGGGCCTGTTAGGTCGAGATCAGCTCTGGGTGGGTTTCGTTTACAGTCTGTGTGGGGCAATACAGCTCTGTGTAGGTGGGTTACAGTTGTGTAGGTCGAACAGTTTGTGTAGGTCAACCAGCTCTTTTGGGGTCGTTAAAGCTCGTGTAGGCCCAAAAAAAGCTCTGGTGGGTCGATAAGCTTGGGTGGGTCGAAAACCCCTTTTGTGTAGGTCGAACGCTCAAAGTAGGTCGGTACAGCTCGGTGGGGGTTTCGATACAGTTTATTTAGGCGATACAGTCTACGTAGGTGGGGAAACACTCTGTGTAGGTCGTATAGCTCGGGGTGGGGTCGATGACAGCTCTGTGTAGGTCGATACAGCTCTGTGTAGGTCGATACAGCATGGTTGTGGGTTTGGTACAGAAGGGTTTGTGGGTTTGGGGGGTACAGGGGGGTGGGGGTTGACGGGAGGGTCCAAAAGAGCTATCCCAACAAACCCCAAAACCAAAAAAACCCCTTCATCTCAAAACCCCACTAAAACAAAAAACCCTCATCTACGCGGGAACAGAACCCGAAAGCGCGGGGCAGAACCCGCAGCGAAGAACAGAACGGGGAAGGGGCAAAAAAACAAAACCCGGGCGCAGCGAAACCCCGCGGGAAAAACCCAAACCCCACAAAACAAAAACCCCAAAGGCCCCAAAAACAAAAAACCCCGCACCCAGGCAAAACCCGCAGCGCAAAACCAAACCCCAACACCAAAAAAACCCCCAAACCACCAAACCCCAGCCAAAAACAAACCCAAAAGAACAAACCCCGCGCAGGGGAAACCCGCAGGCAGGGCAAAACCCCGCAGCGGGGAACAAAACCCCGCAGCGCAGGAAAACCCCGAAGCGGGAACAAAACCCGGGCGCAGAACAGAACCCGCAGAGCAGCGCAAAACCCAAAGAGCGCAAAAACAAACCCGAGGCAAACCCAAAACCCCCGCAGCGCAGGAAAACCCGCGGGCCCAAGAACAAAACCCCACTCAGAACAGAACCCGCAGTCATCCAAACCCCAAACCCCAAACCCCACCAACCAAAACCCTCATCTCACAAATAACCCCACTCATAAAAAAACCCCTCATTTCATTCAAACCCTAAACTCGAACCCAAAACCCTCAGCTCATAACATAACCCTCAGCTCATCTCCCATTTCAAAACCCTCAGCTATCTCCCCCTTTGGAGCCAGTCTCTCTGGGTCTGTAATTAACAACTAGGCCTAAGCCCTGCGCAGATGTTTAGTTTTTTAAAAAACCACCCCCCAAAAACCGGGCCCAACCCCCGCCCCAAGGCCCCGGGGGGGGGGAAAAAAAAGGGGGGGAACCGGGGGGGTTTTCCCTTTTCCCCGGGGGCCGGGGAGGGAAAGGGGCCGGGGGGGGGGAAAAGTTTTAAAAAAGGGGGGGAAAAAACCCTCCCCCCCTGGGGGGAAAAAAAACCCGAAAAAAGGGGGGGGGGGCCCCGGGGCCCAAAACCCAAAAAAAAAATTTTTTTTTCCCCCCCCCCAAAAAACCCCAAAAAAAAAAAAACCCAAAAAAATATTTTTTTCCCCTCCCCTCTCCCCCCCTCCCCCCCCTCCCCCTCTCTCTTCTCTCCCCCCTCTTTTTCCTTTTTTTTTCCCCCCTTCTCCCCCCCCCCTCTATTTTTCTCTCCTCCCCCCTTTTAATTTTTTTCCCCCTTTTTCTCCAATAATTTCATAACAAAACCTTTTAATAGGGAAACGTTTTATATGCTGCTCCTAAATAACCCGAAAATGACATAAGGGGGATTATGCTTTAGCTTAGTAACCACTCCCACGGTTCCAAATTTGTATATTATCATTTTCTTTCCCTTCAATATAATTGGGGGAAAAACCCCTTCCAAAACCTTAAAAAAAGGGCAATACTGCAATTTTCCCAAAACATTTATCTTTTTTTTGAAATTTTAGGGCTTTTCGGGGAAACAACTTTTTAAACAGTCCTTTCATTTTAAATATGGAAAGTTGAACTGTAGCTTTGGGTCACATGTAATTTATTTTAGTGTAGTCGTTGACAAAGCTTATGTTTTAACGGGAGTGGTTTAGCACGGCTAGTTCTTTACAAAATGAATTCAGAAACTAGTTGTTTTCCCGGGGCCAGTGAATCTCGACAGCTCCAGGCCTCTATATTTATATTTATATTTTAGTCATTTTCAGAGCTCTTTTCCAGAGCCTTTTTAAAATTTGTATCTTAGCAAAAAAAATAAAAGTAGCTGCTTTAACGCTGGTTTTTTAAAAAAAAAGGAAATACATGCAAGCGTTTGACTTTTTTTTTTTAAAAAGACTAGTAAATTGAGTCACAGAGTTCATTTTAGCAAACTGCCTTGGCGGGCACGGGGGCAGGGAAAATGTCCAAAAATAATGACAGGGAAAGTTTTTCCAGGGTGCAGAGGTTTCCTTTTCAATCCAGTCAATTCAGGAAAGGATTAATTCCATTCTAAATTTAAAAAAAGTTTCCCAATTTTCGTTTGGTGAACACTGAATTTCAACTCACTTCTGAATATGGGGGGGAAATGTTTCCCTCCTTCTGATATTTAAAGGGGAAAAACAACTTCTTTTAAAAACAGTCATTTTCCTTTCCGTGAGTTGATTACATGGGGCTGGGGTTTGGGAACTGTAGATAATGGTGCTATTTTTGAACGAGACTAGATGGACATTTTGAACTTAGACTAGAGGACTATGTTGAATGTGCATTCAGATCACATCTAATTTTACCGGGGTTTATTCCAACTGCAGTGGTTTTATTATTTTAAAAAAGAAAACAGAATAATGTGAGATTTTTTTAGGGCCAGTGAACTCCTCTACATATTTAACCTAAGATTTGGGGGATAGGTCATTTATTTTTTCTTGTAGAAGTTGCGAAGGTTTTGTTGATGTTTCTGGGTTTTGTGTTGTGTTGGGGGTTTTTTTGGATGTTGACGAAGGTTTTGGGGTTTTATGTTGACTGAAGGTTTGTTTTGCATGTTGACTGAGGTTTGTGTTATGTTGACGAAGGTTTGTTTTGCATGTTGATGAAGGTTTGGGTTTCATGTTGACTGAAGGTTTGTTTGCATGGACTGAAGGTTTGTGTTTCATGTTGAGAAGGTTTTTTGTGGTTGCATGTTGATGAAGGTTGTTTTTTATGTTGACTGAAGGTTTGTGTTGCATGTTGGACTGAAGGTTTGTTTTGCATTTTTGACTGAAGGTTTGTGTTTGCATGTTGACTGAAGGTTTGTTTTTGATGTGACTGAAGGGGTTTTTTGTTTCATGTGACTAAAGGGTTTTGGTTTGTTGCATGTTAAATGAAGGTTTTTGGGGTTGCATTTTGAATGAAGGGGTTTGGGGGTTGCATGTTAAATGAAGGTTTTGTGTTGCATGTTGATGAGGGTTTGTGTTGCATGTTGACTGAAGATTTGTGTTGCATGTTGGACTGAAGGTTTGTGTTGCGGGATGTGATGAAGGTTTGTGTTCCCATTTTGATGAAGGTTTTTTTTGATTGACTGAGGGTTTGTGTTGCATGTTGACTGAAGATTAGGGTTTTGGATGTGTGGACGGAAAGGTTTGGTTGCATGTTGAGACTAAAGGTTTTGGGGTGATGTTAAATGAAGGGTTTAGAATTTTACCCAGATAGTTTTCCACCCTGGTGATTTTCACACAGAAACAGAGCTCTAAAGCTGGTGGTGTGTGGTGTGTGTTGTGTGTGTGTGGGTGTGGTGGTGTGTGTGGTGTGTGGTGTGGTTGTGTGTGCCAGCAGCAATACTCTAGTGGTAGCAGGTCATGTGAGTCAGCAGCTTGCTGCGCCCAGGGAAATGGGGACTGTCTTGGCTCAGACCCAGACAGTGAGGTTGTGTCCACAAATGGCCCACTTATTCCCATTTAGTGCATGGGGCCCTGGTGAAAAAGTAGTGCACTATGCAGGGGTTTGGGGCCACTATATAGGGAACAGGGTGCCTTTTGGAATGCGGAGCTAGTCTTTGAGAGCAGCTCATACCCAAGTTTTTGCTGAGAGTGTTGACAGACACCTGGGTTCGGTAGTATTCAACATCTTTCAAATACGTTGAGCGTTTTTTTTGCCTTCCTGGAGGCCAGACGAGAAGGGTTTCACTTTGGAATTTTGGATCCTTTGTTCCAGGCAAACTCAAACAAGCCGATAAAGTATTGAAATAATTTTTAATTACTTGAACCAGGTGGTTGATGGATTTTTTTTTGGGAAAAACCATATTTCCTATTAGAGCAAGATTTGACAAAAATAACTTTTCGGATCAGAAAAAAAAAAACACAAAAAATGAGCCCAATATTCTTCACACCATCGTTTTAAATGAAAAATTGTTTCCGTAAAAAATTTTAAATAATCCGTGCTGGCGATATTTGAGAGTTATGCTCCGGGTTGTTCCAGCGGGCCGACTTTTGTCAGCTTACTCTTTTGGTTTGAAGTTACACGGGAAAGGGGTTTGGACCTGATTTAAAAACAATGTGTGGAAAAATATTTTGGGAAATGAGAACAAGGCAGTGCAGTTGAATTTTATCTCAGCCCCCAGAACGAAATTTAAATCAGCCCCAAAAAGGCCCCCTTTTCCCAATAGGACAAACTTTTGCCGAGCCCCCATGGGCCGCCCAAAGACAGAGTGAAATAATTTAAATAGGGTGCATTTTGGGAGCAAGTGCACACGCGCTGGACTTCAGCTAAATCTATATGTTTATTCGTCATGGATGTCCAGCAACAATTAGGTTTAGCCGTCACGAGAGACAGTCGCGCCCAAATCAAAATGGCATCCCTTTTAGGCGCTATTTTTTGACCAGGGCCCAGTTTTGTGTACTGCGGGGCCCATAGGGCTTGGTCAAAAGGTGCATAATATAGGGGGAAGGGTCCAGTTGGAACCACAGAGAAAAGGGCTGTTGAACTAACCCCAAAAGGGCGTTGATTAGTCTCAAAACCTTTTTTCTGTCTATTTTGACAATTTTTGCTTCCTTTTACAAGTATAAATATTAGGGCGTTGGGGAATTGCAGTTTCCTCCGTTCCCAATTTTCTAAGGAACAATTTTCATTTGATTGTTGTTTTGTTGCAGAGGGAAGGAGGGGTGCGTTCAAACCCAGATTAAAACTGTCAACCCCCTTTATTATCTATAGGGTTTTTTTTGCACATTATATAACTTTTTGAAAAGCGCAATACATTATTTTTTGAAAATGTTTTCACTATAATAATTTTTATTTTATTTTTGAAAAATTTAGTTTTTGACCAAAACCCCCTCTCCTAGGTCAAAAACTATACTGACCCAACCCCTTCCGTCAAAACTACTACTAAACCCAACCCCCCTCCCAGATCAATAAAACCCCACTGACCCCAACCCCACTCCAGACAAAACTATACTAACCCTAACCCCCCCTCCAGATCAATAATACCACTAACCCTAACCCCATTCCCAGATCAAAAAAACCACAACCCTAACCCCCCTCTCCTAGACAATAATACTAGATTTTAACCCCCTCCTAGATAAAAACTACTAACCCCAACCCCCTCTCCTAGATCAATAAAAACCCCAAAAAAAAACCCATCTCTAGATCAATAACTCCAAACCCCAACCCCCTCTCCTAGACAAAAACAGACCCAACCCCATCTCCAGATCAATAAATATACTAACCCCAAACCCTCTCCAGATCAAAACTACCACTAACCCCAACCCCCCCTCCAGATCAATAACTAACCCCTAACCCAAACCCCCTTCCTAGATAATAAAAAACTACTGACCTAACCCCCTTCCTAGATCAATAATACTACTGACCCCAACCCATCTCCTGATCAATAACTATCTGACCTAACCCATTCTAGAAAAATATATGACCCCCAACCCATTCTAGATCAATAATAATAAAATCCTAACCCATTTGATAAAAAATACTTTTGATCCCACCCATCCCTAGACAATAAATACTACTTAAAGGATAAGCGATGTAAAAAACGACCCCGGGACATGGTTTTTCCCGAAAGGAGCAGAGGGAAAGTAAGGGAAAGGGGGATTATTGTGCTTGATGCCCATTTAAATTTAAAAAAAGATATGCTTTCCCCCAAACCTTTTTTGGGTTTCCCTATTTAACACCCCGCAGGTAAGGTAATTTTACCCTTGGTACGGCCTAGCCAAATAGCCTTACACCGTTTACAACAGCATGCTTAGGCTGGAAAAATTTTTTTAATGAGGGGGTTTTCCCGCCACGAAGGTGTGTTGGGGCAGGGGTTTCTCAGCCCTGTAGAGCGTGAAAATGTATTTGGCCCCCCTTCCTTACCTCCCAGGATCTCTGGTGTTTAGGGTTTTTTTCTCCCGCCCTTTTAGAGCAGCTGATCCCCAGTATTCAGGCCCCCCCTCTCTCCCGTGACTTCTGTGTGTGTCAGGGTTTTACTCCAGCCCTGTAGAGCAGCTGACTCCACACTGTATTCAGGCCCTCCTCTCCTTACCTCCCAGTGACATGACATACTGTACTGAAGAGTCTATGACACACTGTACTGAAGAGTCTATGACACACTGTACTGAAGAGTCTATGACACACTGTACTGAAGAGTCTATGACATACTGTACTGAAGAGTCTATGACATACTGTACTGAAGAGTCTATGACACACTGTACTGAAGAGTCTATGACATACTGTACTGAAGAGTCTATGACACACTGTACTGAAGAGTCTATGACATACTGTACTGAAGAGTCTATGACATACTGTACTGAAGAGTCTATGACACACTGTACTGAAGAGTCTATGACACACTGTACTGAAGAGTCTATGACATACTGTACTGAAGAGTCTATGACACACTGTACTGAAGAGTCTATGACACACTGTACTGAAGAGTCTATGACACACTGTACTGAAGAGTCTATGACATACTGTAATGTAGCCTGTACTGACACACACACTGTATAACCGGAGTACTGTCTATGGCACGTCTCTCCTCCAACCCTGTTCCTGGAGAGCTACCCGCCTGGGGCCTGTCGCAAGGGGGTCGTAACTCTGTGTCCGTCGTAAAATATGCTCTGCGCCGGTCCTAACAATGACAGCTGTTGCACCACCTGGGAGTAAGCCCTTCTAGAGCTACACCACCTGGGAGTAAGCCCTTCTAGAGCTACACCACCTGGGAGTAAGCCCTTCTAGAGCTACACCACCTGGGAGTAAGCCCTTCTAGAGCTACACCACCTGGGAGTAAGCCCTTCCAGAGCTACGACTGGGCATGGATTCTACATCTAGTAGGGTGCAGGCGTACAGCGTTAAATTGGGACTATCTTCTTTCATGAAATGCATAGAAAATATTAGCAATCTATATTTTCTAAAGGATGTGAGTCTCGCGTTCATATTTCACAACCTCCGCGAGCTTTTTTCTCGAGTTGCCTAAACACGCCCGAGTCAACAGCTAAATAATACACTGGATTTACAGTGCATTCGGAAAGTAATCAGACCCCCCTTGACTTTTTCCACATTTTGTTACGTGTCACGATCGTTGACGAACGGGACGGACCAAGGCGCAGCGTGATATAAGTACATGTTTATTACAGGGAATAAACAACCGACAAAATAACAAATGAAACGAAACGTGAAGTCCAAAGGCAGCACAACACAACAAACCTTACACGGAACAAGATCCCACATACCCACTAGTGCCAATAGGCTGCCTAAGTATGGTCCCCCCCAATCAGAGACAACGAGCAACAGCTGCCTCTGATTGGGAACCACCCCGGCCAACATAGATCTACACATACTAGATCTTAAACATAGAAAATCAACATAGCAAAACACAACACAGAAAAATACACACCCTGACTCAACAAATACGAGTCCCTTGAGTCATGGCGTGACATTACGTTACAGCCTTATTCTAAAATGGATTAAATTAATAAAAATTCCTCATCAATCTACACACAATACCCCATAATGACAAAGCGAAAACAGGTTTTTAGAAATGTTTGCAAATATATAAAACATTTATTAAAAAAATACCTTATTTACATAAGTATTCAGACCCTTTGCTGTGAGACTCGAAATTGAGCTCAGGTGCATCCTGTTTCCATTGATCATCCTTGAGATGTTTCTACAACTTGATTGGAGTCCACCTGGGGTTTTTCCCCTTCAAATTTAGCATGTGCTATTTATGTGTCATGGAATAGTACTTCATTATGTTGCTCCTAAGAGAGCTGACTTTGATTAAATTGCGCAAAGCTTCTCTGCGTCTATGGATAATGCTACCATGTGGGCCTGTTGTGAATGATCTGCTACCTCCTCCTGTGAATCAGTCTCAGAGTCTGCGTCCAAAATGACACCCTATTCTCTTCTGGGCCCATAGAGCTCTGGTCAAAAGCAGTGCCCTATTTAGGCAACAGGGTGCCGTTTGGGACTGAGCCAGAGAGCCAGAGTCTCAGAGATGATTTAAGACCTAAGTATTCAAGTGAGTTGCCTTGTCCCCTGTCTCCACTGTTCAATAGCATTAGGAACTGGAGAACCAAGATGGAGAAAGATGGAGGAATTGGTGTTTAATTGAGTTAATAATAACTTCTGGATGTTATAGCTATTAACCTTGAAATAATGTTGAATTTGAATTAGAGTAATCTCTTCCACCAGCCTGCTCTCTCTCTGTCGAACCGTCTGGTATCACAGCGCCTCAGAATGGAACTTGGATGGAAGTCTATGGCAGGAGCGGACGAAACAACCGCTGGTTTTAATTGGCTGATCTCTCTGTCCGTCACCATCTAGCATAACCCTTAGAACCAGCAGTGCAAGTGATTTAAACAAGGAAGTTCGGAAAATCTTAAAGTACGCATCTTAGAACTAGTTTTCACATATAAACTTTACATGCCCGAAATCAGAATCAATTGGGCTTCCCAAAAATAATACTGTCAATGTGATAGAACATTTCTTTCGATTGGCGATTTTCACAAATGTTCAAAGTCCCATCTAACAGAGCTTTCACACTATACAAGCAGCACTCACCTAGCCATGATAGCCTCGTCCTCATGTGCGTGCTAACAAGCTAGCAAGCAAGCTAGGTAGTGCTACGCAATCAACAGCCATTGTCAGCCAATCTAGTAGGGTTTGGGAAGCTATGGTGAACTTCGATTGGTCACTCGTGTCGTGATATCGCGTAGGATTTGCATAAAGTTCAGCTTTCCCCAACTTAAGTCCCGCCCTGTTCTCAACTCCCTCGCCCATGCTCGCATGGCTCAACAGTCCCCCTGCCCACACTGCTTCTCTCACGTTCCGTAGTCACTCCCTCTCCCGCCTCGATTTTAACCACAACCCTTTCAAGTTCCACTTTGAAGCACAGTGTTACCAGGCTCTATATGATGTACCAATTGAGCCTGGGGACGACCTTAGAATTAGAGTCATGCAAGCAAAATAATGGTAATTTATTTCTAGCATCGGTGGGTGATATATATATATATTTTTTTATAGCTTGAGCTGATTGGAGTGGGAGGAAGGTACTTGGAGTGGAGGACGGAGAGAGAAGTGGAGAGGAGAGGAGAGAGGAAGAAAAGGAGAGGGTGGGGCGGGGGGCATCGCGCGGGAAAGGCGGGGGAGATCGATAGAGGAGGGGAGGAGAGAGGAGAGGAGAGGAGGGGGGGCCCGGGAAAGGAGGAGAGATAGAATTAGATAAATGGAGAGGGGAAGAGGCAGTGGAGAGGGTTTTGTCTGGGTTTTTGTGTGGTTTCTCAGTTCCCCCCACTCAGCAATCCAGGATCCATGTGATACGTGTTAAAAGCTGCATGGCTCTGCTTGCCTGCTGCTATATCTGTGGCACGTTCCCCCCTTCGCTCTTCCTCTACCCTGGGCCAATTCATCTTTAGCTGAGCTTCAGGACAGATCAATGTGGCTGCAAAGGGGAAAAAGGGAAGGTGCTCTCTCCTCTCCTCTCCTCTCCTCTCCTCTCCTCTCCATCTCCTCTCCCCTCCCCTCCCTTTCCCCCCCCTCCCCTCCCTCCCCTCCTCTCTCTCCTCTCCTCTCCTCTCCTCCTCTCCTCTCCTCTCCCTCCTCTCCTCTCCTCCTCCTCTCCTCTCCTCCCTCTCCTCTCCCTCCTCTCCCCTCCCCTCTCCTCTCATTGCGTGTGTCTTCTCATTACTACAGTAATCATCTTGGTTAGAGTTAAAAGGATTAACCATCTTACTGAGGCCACAAGGTTAAGTCACCTAGCTAGCCCTCTCTAGACTGCTCTAAGGCTGCGTCCCAAATGCCACCCTATTTCCTTTATAGTGCACTACTTTTCACCATACTTTTCTCTGGTCATAAGTAGTGCACTATGTAGTGAATATAGTGCCATTTGGGACGCACTTAAATGTCTGAACTGACACAGGGGAGGTAAGAGGAGCGGTCATTATTATAACACTCAGGCATGGACTTGATTTTCAAACAGTCAGTAAATTGTCCATAGGTCCTTTGTTGATTCATATCCAAACAAACATTCAGTTCCCTTCACTCTGGCCTCTTCAGGTCTTCACTGTTCCGTCTCTTTGGTGGATTGTAGACAGCCCAGACGTGTGTGTGTGTGTGTGTGTGTGTGTGTGTGTGTGTGTGTGTGTGTGTGTGTGTGTGTGTGTGTAAACCTAGATGTCTGGCTTGTCCTCCACCTTTGTTCATCTGTGGTCCAAGGTCCTGACCTCCTGACCTCCTGACTGACAGACAGACCAGATCTAGTCACTGAGTGATGACACACACTAACACACACACACACACACACACACACCACACACACACACACACACACACACACACACACACACACGGGCACACAAACACTGAGTGATAGCTATGGGCCAGGTCAGAAGTAGTGGATAAGGTTCCATTTGAGACATAGCCTCTCTCCTATAGGCCTAGAGCTGAGGGGGTGGGGGGGACGCTGTCCAGACAGCTTAAAATAACAGCCCGTAGACTAGACCAGACCAGACCAGACCAGACCAGAGTGGTAGGAAGGTCTGATAGTTATTTAACTGCTCCAACTTTGACCTTGTCCCTTGTCCTTTACATCCTGGCCTGGCTGTCTCTCTCTCTCTCTACACAACCCTGTGGATTGGCTGGCTCTCTCTCTCTCTCTCTCTCTCTACACAACCCTGTGGATTGCTAATGGCCTTCCTTTCATTGTTCTGGCAGGGGTGTTTATGAGAGGTTTAAAGGGTTGTCCCAGCCCAGCCAGACACACTGCTGAGAGAGAGAGAGAGAGAGAAGAGAAAGAGTAGAGAAGAGAGATAGAGAGAGAGAGAAGAGAAGAGATAGAGAGAGAGAGAAGAGGAGATATATGAGATAGATCGATCTCTCTTCAGAGATCCACATGGCGCTATCCCCCTCGCTCTTCTCTATCCTTCTCCTCGTCACTCTCTAGCCCGCTCTCTCTATCTCTCTCTCTCTCGAGAAGATTAGAGAGAGTTTCTCGTCTCTGTTGGTCTAACAAGCACCTTTCCGGGGACCTCCCCAACTTGTATGACTGATTCCCCTCCAGGCAGACAGACAGACAGACAGGCAGGCAGGCAGACAGGCAGGCAGGGATGCAGACAGGCAGGCAGGCAGGCAGGCAGACAGCCAGACAGGCAGGCAGGCAGGCAGGGAGGCAGACAGGGTTGGTCCCTCTGTTTAGAGTTTGTTTTAAGTTTAGGTTAGTCCTCTGCTTTAGACCCTGTCTGTGTACAATACCTAGCAAGCAGCTTGTCTGGGAGCTCCAGAGTTTGTTTGACTGAGTGACTCCCCTGCCTGGAGTCTGTGTGACTGACTCCACCACTGCCTTGCAGGCAGGGTTTTCCCTCTGTTTTAACCCTTTAAAGCCTGATGTGACATATACAGTGGCTTGCGAAAGTATTCCCCCTTGGCATTTTTCCTATTTTGTTGCCTTACAACCTGGAATGAAAATGGATTTTTGGGGGGTTTGTATCATTTGATTTACACAACATGCCTACCACTTTGAAGATGAAAAATATTTTTTATTGTGAAACAAAACAACAAAGAAGACAAAAAAACAGAAAACTTGAGTGTGCATAACTATTCACCCCCCTCAAAGTCAATACTTTGTAGAGCCACATTTTGCAGCAATTACAGTTGCAAGTCTCTTGCGGTATGTCTCTATAAGCTTGGCACATCTAGCCACTGGGATTTTTGCCCATTCTTCAAGGCAAAACTGCTCCAGCTCCTTCAAGTTGGATGGGTTCCGCTGGTGTACAGCAATCTTTAAGTCATACCACAGATTCTCAATTGGATTGAGGTCTGGGCTTTGACTAGGCCATTCCAAGACATTTAAATGTTTCCCCTTAAACCACTCGATTGTTGCTTTAGCAGTATGCTTAGGGTCATTGTCCTGCTGGAAGGTGAACCTCTGTCCCACTCTCAAATCTCTGGAAGACTGAAACAGTTTTCCCTCAAGAATTTCCCTGTATTTAGCGCCATCCATCATTCATTCAATTCTGACCAGTTTCCCAGTCCCTGCTGATAAAAAACAAACGTGTTTGCTTATTTTTTTCTTTAAGCAATGGCTTTTTTATGGCCAGTCTTCCATAAAGCCTAGCTCTGTGGAGTGTACGGCTTAAAGTGGTCCTATGGACAGATACTCCAATCTCCGCTCTGGAGCTTTGCAGCTCCTTCAGGGTTATCTTTGATCTCTGATTAATGCCCTCCTTGCCTGGTCCGTGAGTTTTGGTGGGTGGCCCTCTCTTGGCAGGTTTGTTGTGGTGCCATATTCTTTCAATTTTTTTAATGGTGCTCTGTGGGATGTTCAAAGTTTCAGATATGTTTTTATAACCTAACCCTGATCTGTACTTCTCCACAACTTTGTCCCTGACCTGTTTGGATTCATGGTGCCGCTTGCTTGGTGGTGTTGCAGACTCTGGGGCCTTTCAGAACAGGTGTATACATACTGAGATCATGTGACAGATCATGTGACACTTAGATTGCACACAGGTGGACTTTATTGAACTAATTATGTGACTTCTGAAGGTAATTGGTTGCACCAGATCTTATTTAGGGGCTTCATAGCAAAGGGGGTGAATACATATGCACGTACCACTTTTCCGCTATTTATTTTTTAGATTTCTTTTAAACAAATTCACAATTCACAAATTTGGACTATTTTGTGTATGTCCGTTACATGAAATCCAAATTAAAATCAATTTAAATTACAGGTTGTAATACAACAAAATAGGAAAAACGCCAAGGGGATGAATACTTTGCAAGGCACTGTACACTGAGCACCTGCTCTTTCCATGACATAGACTGACCAGGTGAAAGCTATGATCCCTTATTGATGTCACTTGTTAAATCCACTTAAATCAGTTTAGATGAAGGGGAGACAGGTTAAATAATGATTTTTAAGCCTTGAGACAATTGAGACTTTGATTGTGTATGTGTGCCATTCAGTGGGTGAAGACAAAAATATTTAAGTGCCTTTGAACGAGGTATGGTAGTAGGTGCCAGGCACACTGGTTTGAGTGCGTCAACAACTGCAACGCTGCTGGGTTTCCTGTGTGTATCAAGAATGGTCCACCACCCAAAGGACATCCAGCCAACGGCAAGCCAGTGATCGAAAATGGGTAATTTTTGAAAGAGGACAAAGGAGGCGAATTGTGCAGAACAACAGACAGGCTACAGTTAGTCAACTGACAGTCCAGTACAACATTGGTACCCAAAGACCCCAAAAAATAATGCCCAGCTTGTCGTACATTGACACGAATGAGATATGGCAGCTGACGACCTTACAGAGTTCAACTTCTTTCAACAGAAAACAAGAAACTGCTAGTGCAGTGGGGCTAAGGAATGAAAACACTGGACACTGGAGAATTTGGAAAAACACTGCCTGGTCTGATGAATCCCGGTTCCTGCTGTTTCACGATGATGGGAGGACTATGGTGTGGAGAAAACCACACGAGGACATGCATCCATCATGCCACGTGTCAACATTGCAGGCTGGTGGTGATGGTGTGATGGTGTGGGGTGTGTTTTCATGGCACACATTGGGGCCCCTTGATAAAAATGGAGCAATCAGGTGCATCCCTTCATGGCAGCAGTGTCTCCATCTGAGAATTAATTTTTTTCAGCAGGATAATGCCCCATGCCACAAGGCTAGGATTGTACAGGAATGATTCCATGAACATGCTATTGAATTCAGCTTACTGCAGTGGCCTGCCCAGTCACCAGATCTCAATACAATTGAACATCTGTGGTGGACATAACCAATGGTAAAAACTCACATTTTGCTCCTCCGAATTTTCTCTTACGTTGTTAAAAGGGTGAGTTTCTGAGAAGGGTGAGTGCCCTGCTAACCAGGCAGGGTTTGATTTTCCCTTTGTTTTGGGCCTGTTTTAGGTTTTTGTTTGGTTGTGTCTGAAGGAGGAGCAGGGTTTGTCTAGTGTTTACTCATACTGAAGGAGGAGCAGGGTTTGTCCAGTGTTTACTCCTACTGAAGGAGGAGCAGGGTTTGTCCAGTGTTTACTCATACTGAAGGAGGAGCAGGGTTTGTCCAGTGTTTACTCTTACTGAAGGAGGAGCAGGGTTTGTCCAGTGTTTACTCCTACTGAAGGAGGAGCAGGGTTTGTCTAGTGTTTACTCATACTGAAGGAGGAGCAGGGTTTGTCCAGTGTTTACTCCTACTGAAGGAGGAGCAGGGTTTGTCCAGTGTTTACTCCTACTGAAGGAGGAGCAGGGTTTGTCCAGTGTTTACTCCTACTGAAGGAGGAGCAGGGTTGTCTAGTGTTTACTCCTACTGAAGGAGGAGCAGGGTTTTGTCCAGTGGTTTACTCTACTGAAGGAGGAGCAGGGTTTGTCCAGTGTTTACTCTACTGAAGGAGGAGCAGGGTTTGTCTAGTGTTTACTCCTACTGAAGGGAGGAGCAGGGTTTTGTCAGTGTTTACTCTTACTGAAGGAGGAGTCAGGGGTTTGTCCAGTGTTTACTCCTTACTGAAGGAGGAGCAGGGTTTTTGTCCAGTGTTTAATCCTACTGAAGGAGGAGCAGGGTTTGTCTAGTGTTAACTCTACTGAGGAGGAGCAGGGTTTTGTCCAGTGTTTACTCCATGACAGGAGGGAGCAGGGGGTTTGTCCAGTGTTTTACCTACTGAAGGAGGAGCAGGTTTGTCCATGTTTACTCCTACTGAAGGAGGAGCAGGTTTGTCCAGTGTTTACTCCTACTGAAGGAGGAGCAAGGGTTTGGTTCCCAGTTCTTTTACCTCCATACTGAAGAGGAGCAGGGTTTGTCTAGTGTTTACTCCTACTGAAGGAGGATGCAGGGTTTGTCCAGTGTTTAATCTTACTGAAGGAGTTGCAGGGTTTTGTCTAGTGTTACCCTACTGAAGGAGGAGCAGGGTTTGTCCAGTGTTTACTCCTACTGAAGGAGGAGCAGGGTTTGTCCAGTGTTTACTCTTACTGAAGGAGGAGCAGGGTTTGTCCAGTGTTTACTCTTACTGAAGGAGGAGCAGGGTTTGTCCAGTGTTTACTCCTACTGAAGGAGGAGCAGGGTTTGTCCAGTGTTTACTCTTACTGAAGGAGGAGCAGGGTTTGTCTAGTGTTTACTCCTACTGAAGGAGGAGCAGGGTTTGTCCAGTGTTTACTCCTACTGAAGGAGAGCAGGGTTTGTCTAGTGTTTACTCCTACTGCAGGATAGAAGCAGGGTTTGTCCATGTTTACTCTTACTGAAGGAGGAGCAGGGTTTGTCTAGTGTTTAACTCCTACTGAAGGAGGAGCAGGTTTGTCCAGTGTTTACTCCGACTGAAGGAGGAGCCAGGGTTTGTCCAGTGTTTACTCCTACTGAAGGAGGAGCAGGGTTTTGTCCAGTGTTTACCCCTACTGAAGGAGGGAGCAGGGTTTGTCCAGTGTTTACTCTTACTGAAGGAGGAGCAGGGTTTGTCTAGTGTTTACTCCTACTGAAGGAGGAGCAGGGTTGTCCAGTGGTTTACTCCCTACTGAAGGAGGAGCAGGGTTTGTCCAGTGTTTACTCTTACTGAAGGAGGAGCAGGGTTTGTCCAGTGTTTACTCTTACTGAAGGAGGAGCAGGGTTTGTCTAGTGTTTACTCCTACTGAAGGAGGAGCAGGGTTTGTCTAGTGTTTACTCCTACTGAAGGAGGAGCAGGGTTTGTCTAGTGTTTACTCCTACTGAAGGAGGAGCAGGGTTTGTCTAGTGTTTACCTCTTACTGGAAGGAGGAGCAGGGTTTGTCCAGTGTTTCACTCCTACTGAAGGAGGAGCAGGGTTGTCCAGTGTTTACTCCTACTGAAGGAGGAGCAGGGTTTGTCCAGTGTTTTACTCCTACTGAAGGAGGAGCAGGGTTTGTCCAGTGTTTTCCTCTACTGAAGGAGGAGCAGGGTTTGTCCAGTGTTTACTCTTACTGAAGGAGGAGCAGGGTTTGTCCAGTGTTTACTCTTACTGAAAGAGGAGCAGGGTTTGTCTAGTGTTTACTTATACTGAAGGAGGAGCAGGGTTTGTCCAGTGTTTACTCCTACTGAAGGAGGAGCAGGGTTTGTCCAGTGTTTTACTCCTACTGAAGGAGGAGCCGGGTTTGTCCAGTGTTTACTCTTACTGAAGGAGGGAGCAGGGTTTGTCCAGTGTTTACTCTTACTGAAGGAGGAGCAGGGTTTGTCATAGTGTTTACTCCTAATGAAGGAGGAGCAGGGTTTGTCCAGTGTTTTACTCATACTGAAGGAGGAGCCGGGGTTTGTCTAGTGTTTACTCTACTGAAGGAGGAGCAGGGTTTGTCTAGTGTTTACTCTTACTGAAGGAGGAGCAGGGTTTGTCCAGTGTTTACTCCTACTGAAGGAGGAGCAGGTTTGTCCAGTGTTTACTCTTACTGAGGAGAGCAGGGTTTGTCCAGTGTTTACTCCTACTGAAGGAGGAGCAGGGTTTTGTCCAAGTGTGTTACTCTAACTGAAGGGAGGAGCAGGGTTTGTCCAGGTGTTTACTCCTACTGAAGGAGGAGCCAGGGTTTGTCCCAGTGTTTCCTCCATACTGAAGGAGGAGCAGGGTTTAGGGTCTGGTCCCAGTGTTTTACCTCTTACTGAAGGAGGAGTCAGGGTTTGTCCAGTGTTTTTACCTCTTACTGAAGGAGGAGCAGGGTTTTGTCTATAGTGTTTACTTATAACTGAAGGAGGAGGCAGGGTTTGTCCAGTGTTTACTCCTACTGAGGAGGAGCAGGGTTTGTCCAGTGTTTACTCTTACTGAAGGAGGAGCAGGGTTTGTCCAGTGTTTACTCTTACTGAAGGAGGAGCAGGGTTTGTCTAGTGTTTACTCCTACTGAAGGAGGAGCAGGGTTTGTCCAGTGTTTACTCATACTGAAGGAGGAGCAGGGTTTGTCTAGTGTTTACTCCTACTGAAGGAGGAGCAGGGTTTGTCTAGTGTTTACTCTTACTGAAGGAGGAGCAGGGTTTGTCCAGTGTTTACTCCTACTGAAGGAGGAGCAGGGTTTGTCCAGTGTTTACTCTTACTGAAGGAGGAGCAGGGTTTGTCCAGTGTTTACTCCTACTGAAGGAGGAGCAGGGTTTGTCTAGTGTTTACTTATACTGAAGGAGGAGCAGGGTTTGTCCAGTGTTTACTCCTACTGAAGGAGGAGCAGGGTTTGTCCAGTGTTTACTCTTACTGAAGGAGGAGCAGGGTTTGTCTAGTGTTACTCCTACTGAAGGAGGAGCAGGGTTTTGTCCAGTGTTTACTCTTACTGAAGGCGGAGCAGGGTTTTTGTCACAGTGTTTACTCCTACTGAAGGAGGAGCCAGGGTTTTGTCCAGGGTTACTTCCACTGAAGGAGGAGCAGGGGTTTGTCCAGTGTTTACTCTACTGAAGGAGGAGCAGGGTTTGTTCCAGTGTTTAACTCCTACTGAAGGAGGAGCAAGGGGTTTGTCTAGTGTTTACTACTTATACTGAAGGAGGAGCAGGGTTTTGTCCAGTGTTTACTCCTACTTGAAGGAGGAGCAGGGTTTGTCCAGTGTTTACTCTACTGAAGGAGGAGCAGGTTTGTCCAGTGTTTACTCTACTGAGGAGGAGCAGGGTTTGTCCAGTGTTTACTCTACTGAAGGAGGAGCAGGGTTTGTCCAGTGTTACTCTACTGAAGGAGGAGCAGGGTTTGTCTAGTGTTTACTCTACTGAAGGAGGAGCAGGGTTTGTCTAGTGTTTACTCCTACTGAAGGAGGACTACTGAAGGAGGAGCAGGGTTTGTCTAGTTGTTTACTCCTACTGAAGAGGAGCCAGGGGTTTTGTCTAGTGTTTACTCTTACTGGCAAGGATGGAGCAGGGTTTGTCCAGTGTTTACTCCTACTGAAGGAGGAGCAGGGTTGTCTAGTGTTTACTCCTACTGAAGGAGAGAGCCGGGTTTGTCTAGTGTTACTCCTACTGAAGGAGGAGCAGGTTTGTCCAGTGTGTTTACTCATACTGGAAGGAGGAGCAGGTTTGTTCTAGTGTTGTACTCATACTGAAGGAGAGCGGGTTTGTCCAGTGTTTACTCCTACTGAAGGAGGAGCAGGGTTTTGTCCAGTGTTTACTCATACTAAGGAGGAGCAGGTTTGTCCAGTGGTTTACTCCTACTGAAGGAGGAGCAGGGTTTGTCCAGTGTTTACTCCTACTGAAGGAGGAGCAGGGTTTGTCCAGTGTTTACTCCTACTGAAGGAGGAGCAGGGTTTGTCCAGTGTTTCCTCCTACTGAAGGAGGAGCAGGGTTTGTCCAGTGTTTACTCTTACTGAAGGAGGAGCAGGGTTTGTCCAGTGTTTACTCTTACTGAAGGAGGAGCAGGGTTTGTCTAGTGTTTACTTATACTGAAGGAGGAGCAGGGTTTGTCCAGTGTTTACTCCTACTGAAGGAGGAGGCAGGGTTTGTCCAGTGTTTACTCCTACTGAAGGAGGAGCAGGTTTGGTCCAGTGTTTACTCTACTGAAGGAGGAGCAGGGTTTGTCCAGTGTTTACTCTTACTGAAGGAGGAGCAGGGTTTGTCTAGTGTTTACTCCTACTGAAGGAGGAGCAGGGTTTGTCCAGTGTTTACTCATACTGAAGGAGGAGCAGGGTTTGTCCCAGTGTTTTAATCCTACTGAAGGAGGAGCAGGGTTTTGTCCAGTGGTTTTACCTCCTACTGAAGGAGGAGCAGGGTTTGGTCTAGTGTTTACCTCCTACTGAAGGAGGAGCAGGGTTTTGTCTAGTGTTACTCCTATTTGAAGGGGGCAGGGTTTGGTCCAGTGTTTACTCTTACTGAAGGAGGGCAGGGTTTGGTCCAGTGTTTACTCCTACTGAAGGAGGAGCAGGGTTTGTCCAGTTTTACTCCTACGAAGGAGGGAGCAGGGTTTGTCCATTTGTTTACTCCACTGAAGGAGGGCAGGGTTTGTCTAGTGTTTATTTTCCTCACTGAAGGAGGGGCAATTTTTGTCTAGTGTTTACTCCACTGAAGGAGGAGCAGGTTCGTCCAGTGTTTACTCCTACTGAAGGAGGACGGGGTTTTGTCCAGTTTTTTTCCTCCTACTAAAGGGGGAGCAGGGTTTGTCCAGTGTTTACTCTTACTGAAGGAGGAGCAGGGTTTGTCTAGTGTTTACTTATATTAAAAGGAGGAGCAGGGTTTGTCCAGTGTTTCTCCAAACTAAAGGGAGGAGCAGGGTTTGTCCAGTGTTTACTCCTACTGAAGGAGGAGCAGGGTTTGTCCAGTGTTTAACTCTTACTGAAGGAGGAGCAGGGTTTGTCCAGTGATTACTCTTACTGAAGGAGGAGCAGGGTTTTGTCTAGTGTTTACTTATACCGAGGAGGAGCAGGGTGTGTCCAGTGTTTACTCCTACTGAAGGAGGAGCAGGGTTTGTCCAGTGTTTACTCATACTGAAGGAGGAGCAGGGTTTTGTCTAGTGTTTACTCCTACTGAAGGAGGAGCAGGGGTTTGTCTAGTGTTTACTCTTACTGAAGGGGAGGCAGGGTTTTGTCCAGTGTTTACTCCTACTGAAGGAGGAGCAGGTTTGTCCAGTGTTTACTCCTATGAAGGAGGAGCAGGGGTTTGTCCAGTGTTTACTCCTACTGAAGGAGGAGCAGGGTTTGGTCTAGTGTTTACTCCCTACTGAAGGAGGAGCAGGGTTTGTCTAGTGTTTACTCCTACTGAAGGAGGAGCAGGGTTTGTCCAGTGTTTACTCCTACTGAAGGAGGAGCAGGGTTTGTCTAGTGTTTACTCCTACTGAAGGAGGAGCAGGGTTTGTCCGTGTTTACTCCTACTGAAGGAGGAGCAGGGTTTGTCCCAGTGTTTACTCCTACTGAAGGAGGAGCAGGGTTTGTCCAGTGTTTCCCCTCCTACTGAAGGAGGAGCAGGGTTTGTCTAGTGTTTACTCCTACTGAAGGAGGAGCAGGGTTTGTCTAGTGTTTACTCCTACTGAAGGAGGAGCAGGGTTTGTCCAGTGTTTACTCCCACTGAAGGAGGAGCAGGGTTTGTCCGTTTTACTCCTACTGAAGAGGAGCAGGTTTGTCCAGTGTTTACTCTTACTGAAGGAAGGAGCAGGGTTTGTCCAGTGTTTACTCCTACTGAAGGAGGAGCAGGGTTTGTCTAGTGTTTACTCCTACTGAAGGAGGAGCAGGGTTTTGTCCAGGGGTTACTCCTACTGAAGGAGGAGCAGGGTTTGTCCAGGGGTTTACTCCTACGAAGGAGGAGCAGGGTTTGTCCAGTGTTTTACTCCTATTTAAGGAGGAGCAGGGTTTTGTCCAGTGTTTACTCCTACGGAAGGAGAGCAGGGTTTGTCCAGTGTTTAACTCATACGAAGGAGGAGCAGGGTTTGTCCAGTGTTTACTCCTACTGAAGGAGGAGCAGGGTTTGTCCAGTGTTTTACTCCTACTGAAGGAGGGAGCAGGGTGTGTCCAGTGTTTACTCCTACGGAAGGAGGAGCAGGGTTTTTGTCCAGTGTTTACTCATACTGAAGGAGGAGCAGGGTTTGTCCAGTGTTTACTCTTACTGAAGGAGGAGCAGGGTTTGTCTAGTGTTTACTCCTACTGAAGGAGGAGCAGGGTTTTGTCCAGTGTTTACTCATACTGAAGGAGGAGCAGGGTTTGTCTAGTGTTTACTCCTACTGAAGGAGGAGCAGGGTTTGTCCAGTGTTTACTCATACTGAAGGAGGAGCAGGGTTTGTCCAGTGTTTACTCCTACTGAAGGAAGAGCAGGGTTTGTCCAGTGTTTACTCCTACTGAAGGAGGAGCAGGGTTTGTCCAGTGTTTATTCCTACTGAAGGAGGAGCAGGGTTTGTCTAGTGTTTACTCCTACTGAAGGAGGAGCAGGGTTTGTCCAGTGTTTACTTTAGGAGCAAGTTTGTCTTCTTCTTTTAGCTGTAGGAGCAGGGTTTGTGTTATGTTTTAGCTGTAGGAGCAGGGTTTGTGTTATGTTTTAGCTGTAGGAGCAGGGTTTGTGTTATGTTTTAGCTGTAGGAGCAGGGTTTGTGTTATGTTTTAGCTGGAGGAGCAGGGTTTGTATTATGTTTTAGCTGGAGGAGCAGGGTTTGTGTTATGTTTTAGCTGTAGGAGCAGGTGTTATGTTTTAGCTGTAGGAGCAGGGTTTGTGTTATGTTTTAGCTGGAGGAGCAGGGTTTGTGTTATGTTTTAGCTGTAGGAGCAGGGTTTGTGTTATGTTTTAGCTGTAGGAGCAGGTGTTATGTTTTAGCTGTAGGAGCAGGGTTTGTGTTATGTTTTAGCTGTAGGAGCAGGGTTTGTGTTATGTTTTAGCTGGAGGAGCAGGATTTGTGTTGGGTTTGTGTTATGTTTTAGCTGTAGGAGCAGGGTTTGTGTTATGTTTTAGCTGTAGGAGCAGGGTTTGTGTTATGTTTTAGCTGGAGGAGCAGGGTTTGTGTTGGGTTTGTGTTATGTTTTAGCTGTAGGAGCAGGGTTTGTGTTATGTTTTAGCTGGAGGAGCAGGATTTGTGTTATGTTTTAGCTGTAGGAGCAGGATTTGTGTTTTGTTTTAGCTGTAGGAGCAGGGTTTGTGTTATGTTTTAGCTGTAGGTGCAGGGTTTGTGTTATGTTTTAGCTGTAGGAGCAGGTGTTATGTTTTAGCTGTAGGAGCAGGGTTTGTGTTATGTTTTATCTGTAGGAGCAGGGTTTGTGTTATGTTTTAGCTGGAGGAGCAGGGTTTGTGTTATGTTTTAGCTGTAGGAGCAGGGTTTTGTGTTATGTTTTAGCTGTAGGAGCAGGGGTTTGTGTTATGTTTTAGCGGAGGAGCCAGGGTTTGTGTTATGTTTTAGCTGGAGGAGCAGGGTTTTTTGTTTGTTTTAGCTGGAGGAGCCGGGTTTGTGTTATGTTTTAGCTGTAGGAGCAGGGTTTTGTGTTATGTTTTAGCTGTAGGAGCAGGGTTTGTGTTATGTTTTAGCTGTAGAGCAGGTGTTATGTTTTAGCTGTAGGAGCTGGTTTGTGTTATGTTTTTAAGCGTAGGAGCAGGTGTTATGTTTTAGCTGTAGGAGCAGGGTTTGTGTTATGTTTTAGCTGGAGGAGCAGGGTTTGTGTTATGTTTTAGCTGTAGGAGCAGGGTTGTGTTATGTTTTAGCTGGAGGAGCAGGATTTGTGTTATGTTTTAGCTGTAGGAGCAGGTGTTAGTTTTAGATGTAGGAGCAGGGTTTGTGTTATGTTTTTTAAGCTGGAGGAGCAGGGTTTGTGTTATGTTTTAGCTGGAGGGCCAGGGTTGTGTTATGTTTTAGCTGTAGGAGCAGGTGTTATGTTTAGCTGTAGGAGCAGGGTTTGTGTTATGTTTTAGCTGTAGGAGCAGGTGTTATGTTTTAGCTGTAGGAGCAGGGTTTGTGTTATGTTTTAGCTGTAGGAGCAGGTGTTATGTTTTAGCTGTAGGAGCAGGGTTTGTGTTATGTTTTAGCTGTAGGAGCAGGTGTTATGTTTTAGCTGTAGGAGCAGGATTTGTGTTTTGTTTTAGCTGTAGGAGCAGGGTTTGTGTTATGTTTAAGCTGGAGGAGCAGGGTTTGTGTTATGTTTTAGCTGTAGGAGCAGGTGTTATGTTTTAGCTGTAGGAGCAGGGTTTGTGTTATGTTTTAGCTGTAGGAGCAGGGTTTGCGTTATGTTTTAGCTGGAGGAGCAGGGTTTGTGTTATGTTTTAGCTGTAGGAGCAGGTGTTATGTTTTAGCTGTAGGAGCAGGGTTTGTGTTATGTTTTAGCTGTAGGAGCAGGTGTTATGTTTTTAGACTGTAGGAGCAGGGTTTGTGTTATGTTTTAGCTGTAGGAGCAGGTGTTATGTTTTAGCTGTAGGAGCAGGGTTTGTGTTATGTTTTAGCTGTAGGAGCAGGTGTTATGTTTTAGCTGTAGGAGCAGGATTTGTGTTTTGTTTTAGCTGTAGGAGCAGGGTTTGTGTTATGTTTAAGCTGGAGGAGCAGGGTTTGTGTTATGTTTTAGCTGTAGGAGCAGGGTTTGTGTTGGGTTTGTGTTATGTTTTAGCTGTAGGAGCAGGGTTTGTGTTATGTTTTAGCTGGAGGAGCAGGGTTTTGTGTTATGTTTTAGCTGGAGGAGCAGGGTTTGTGTTATGTTTTAGCTGTAGGAGCAGGGTTTGTATTATGTTTTAGCTGGAGGAGCAGGGTTTGTGTTATGTTTTAGCTGTAGGAGCAGGGTTTGTGTTATGTTTTAGCTGTAGGAGCAGGGTTTGTGTTATGTTTTAGCTGTAGGAGCAGGGGTTTGTGTTATGTTTTAGCTGGAGGAGCAGGGTTTGTGTTATGTTTTAGCTGGAGGAGCAGGGTTTGTGTTATGTTTTAGCTGGAGGAGCAGGGTTTGTGTTATGTTTTAGCTGTAGGAGCAGGGTTTGTGTTATGTTTTAGCTGGAGGAGCAGGGTTTGTGTTATGTTTTAGCTGTAGGAGCAGGGTTTGTGTTATGTTTTAGCTGGAGGAGCAGGGTTTGTGTTATGTTTTAGCTGGAGGAGCAGGGTTTGTGTTATGTTTTAGCTGTAGGAGCAGGGTTTGTGTTATGTTTTAGCTGTAGGAGCAGGGTTGTGTGTTATGTTTTAGCTGTAGGAGCAGGGTTTGTGTTATGTTTTTAGCTGGAGGAGAGGGTTTGTGTTATGTTTTTAGCTGTAGGAGCAGGGTTTGTGTTATGTTTTAGCTGTAGGAGCAGGGTTTGTGTTATGTTTTAGCTGGAGGAGCAGGGTTTTGTGTTATGTTTTAGCTGGAGGAGCAGGGTTTGTGTTTATGTTAGCTGGAGGAGCAGGGTTTGTGTTATGTTTTAGCTGGAGGAGCAGGGTTTGTGTTATGTTTTAGCTGGAGGAGCAGGGTTTGTGTTATGTTTTAGCTGGAGGAGCAGGGTTTGTGTTATGTTTTAGCTGGAGGTTTTCTTTAGCTCCATGTTTGGGTTCTGCCTTGGAGGAGTACTGTAGCAGCAACCTTGTATTTTTAACAGCTGGGCTGGGTGTTGGTTTAAAGCCTGTTTGGGACAGGAGATTGCTGGGTGTAGCCCTCTGGAGGTGGTGGGAAGGGCAGACAGACGTACAGTTGGGAAGGGTGCAACGTCACGGTATTCACAGGCACAGCAGACTGTGAGAGGTTGGGAGGAGGGTTAGGGATAGTAGCAGACGGCTGTATTGGGAGAGAATGGAGGTTGGTGGAGAGGTTAGCTCATGGCAGCAGTACTGCAGTGATGCGGGGGGAGGGGTAGTTAGC
>LR778269.1:43448544-43461044 GCA_902810595.1 Coregonus sp. 'balchen' | reverse complement strand
ATAGAAAGACATGAGGGACCCTTTTACCCCATCCTACCCTCACACAGCTCCATAGAAAGACATGGGGGACCCTTTTACCCCATCCTACCATCACACAGCTCCATAGAAAGACATGGGGGACCCTCTTACACCACCCCATCCTACCATCACACAGCTCCACAGAAAGACATGGGGGACCCTCTTACCCCATCATACCCTCACACAGCTCCATAGAAAGACATGAGGGACCCTTTTACCCCATCCTACCCTCAGTAACTAGGTCACCAATATATATGCAGATGCTCTGTTGGATGAGGAGATATGAGAAGCCTAAATTAGATACAATTAAGAATAGATACAACTTCCCTCTCTATGACTGCGTCCCAAATAGCACCTTGTTCCCTTTATAGTGCACTACTTTTGACCAGGGCCCATAGGGCTCTGCACTATGTAGGGAATAAGGTGCTATTTGGGATGCACGCCATGTTCTGCTCGAAATGTGATTAAAACCACTTGGACGCGTTTAGATTTTTCCCCGTGCTGACTCGTAGAAAACATTGGAGGTAGTAGTATAACCGGTATAATGTTTATGGCTATTTAATATTTACATTTTTAGTCATTTAGCAGACGCTCTTATCCAGAGCGACTTACAGGAGCAATTAGGGTTAAGTGCCTTGCTCAAGGGCACATCGACAGATTTTTCACCTAGTCGGCTCGGGGATTAGAACCAGCGACCTTTCGGTTATGACAGTTACAGTGCAGTAGAATGATCAGTATAATGTTTATGGCTATGACAGTTACAGTGCGTTGACTACAGCTGAGAAGGGCAAACCTTTAAAGCTTGGCTATGATGTAGTATTTATGATGTACTTATTCAAACCACAGGAAAAGAGATTGGCTAGAGGTGATTGGATGAATATATGACCTCAGAAACAGAAGAGGAAAATACAGTTTTTTTAGCTCAGTGTAAAATTAGTTTGGTTGATGTACACACTTTTCAGAGGTATTGTCTTGGAAAAACAGGGTTGGTAAGTGGCCTCCGTAACCAGGGGTCACTGGAGGGGACAAGGGCATAGAACAGCCTGGTAATAAAGTCAATGGACTTCACTACATCTTCCTCATCCTCCTCATTCTTCACTACACAGATCTGTGTTGAACATTTGATGGTGAAGAGGAAACAGAGCATATTTAGATTCCAACGCTTTCTTACATTCTTTGCTTCAGTGTCTCTCAGATATGTAAAAAAAAAAACACCTGTAGCGTTCAAAACGTTTTATTATTGTTTATCAGTATGAGGAAATCATTACTGTTGTGAGCTAGGTACTGTTTGTCCCTACAGTATTTTCCAGTTAAATTCATTAGCGTCCAATATACTCTGACGTTCATTAATTCATAACTTTACCAAACTTCTTAGGGATAAACACTTTTTGCGAACCCTCCTTCCTTTCCCCTCCATCACCTCAGGAACCCTCCTTCCTTTCTCCTCCATCACCTCAGGATCCCTCCTTCCTTTCCCCTCCATCACCTCAGGAACCCTCCTTCCTTTCCCCTCCATCACCTCAGGATCCCTCCTTCCTTTCTCCTCCATCACCTCAGGAACCCTCCTTCCTTTCTCCTCCATCACCTCAGGAACCAGCCTTCCTTTCTCCTCCATCACCTCAGGAACCAGCCTTCCTTTCTCCTCCATCACCTCAGGAACCCTCCTTCCTTTCCCCTCCATCACCTCAGGATCCCTCCTTCCTTTCCCCTCCATCACCTCAGGAACCCTCCTTCCTTTCCCCTCCATCACCTCAGGAACCAGCCTTCCTTTCCCCTCCATCACCTCAGGAACCCACCTTCCTTTCCCCTCCATCACCTCAGGAACCCTCCTTCCTTTCTCCTCCATCACCTCAGGAACCAGCCTTCCTTTCTCCTCCATCACCTCAGGAACCAGCCTTCCTTTCCCCTCCATCACCTCAGGAACCCTCCTTCCTTTCCCCTCCATCACCTCAGGAACCCACCTTCCTTTCTCCTCCATCACCTCAGGAACCAGCCTTCCTTTCTCCTCCATCACCTCAGGAACCAGCCTTCCTTTCTCCTCCATCACCTCAGAAACCAGCCTTCCTTTCCCCTCCATCACCTCAGGAACCCTCCTTCCTTTCCCCTCCATCACCTCAGGAACCAGCCTTCCTTTCCCCTCCATCACCTCAGGAACCCTCCTTCCTTTCCCCTCCATCACCTCAGGATCCCTCCTTCCTTTCCCCTCCATCACCTCAGGAACCCTCCTTCCTTTCCCCTCCATCACCTCAGGAACCAGCCTTCCTTTCCCCTCCATCACCTCAGGAACCCTCCTTCCTTTCCCCTCCATCACCTCAGGAACCCTCCTTCCTTTCCCCTCCATCACCTCAGGAACCCTCCTTCCTTTCCCCTCCATCACCTCAGGATCCCTCCTTCCTTTCCCCTCCATCACCTCAGGAACCCTCCTTCCTTTCCCCTCCATCACCTCAGGAACCAGCCTTCCTTTCCCCTCCATCACCTCAGGAACCCTCCTTCCTTTCCCCTCCATCACCTCAGGAACCCTCCTTCCTTTCCCCTCCATCACCTCAGGAACCAGCCTTCCTTTCCCCTCCATTGCCTCAGGAACCCTCCTTCCTTTCCCCTCCATCACCTCAGGAACCCTCCTTCCTTTCCCCTCCATCACCTCAGGAACCAGCCTTCCTTTCCCCTCCATACCCTCAGGAACCCTCCTTCCTTTCCCCTCCATCACCTCAGGAACCCTCCTTCCTTTCCACTCCATCACCTCAGGAACCAGCCTTCCTTTCCCCTCCATCACCTCAGGAACCCTCCTTCCTTTCCCCTCCATCACCTCAGGAACCATCCTTCCTTTCCCCTCCATCGCCTCAGGAACCCTCCTTCCTTTCCCCTCCATCACCTCAGGAACCAGCCTTCCTTTCCCCTCCATCGCCTCAGGAACCAGCCTTCCTTTCCCCTCCATCGCCTCAGGAACCCTCCTTCCTTTCCCCTCCATCACCTCAGGAACCCTCCTTCCTTTCCCCTCCATCACCTTAGGAACCCTCCTTCCTTTCCCCTCCATCACCTCAGGAACCAGCCTTCCTTTCCCCTCCATCACCTCAGGAACCAGCCTTCCTTTCCCCTCCATCACCTCAGGAACCCTCCTTCCTTTCCCCTCCATCACCTCAGGAACCCTCCTTCCTTTCCCCTCCATCACCTTAGGAACCCTCCTTCCTTTCCCCTCCATCACCTCAGGAACCCTCCTTCCTTTCCCCTCCATCGCCTCAGGAACTCTCCTTCCTTTCCCCTCCATCACCTCAGGAACCAGCCTTCCTTTCCCCTCCATCACCTCAGGAACCCTCCTTCCTTTCCCCTCCATCACCTCAGGAACCCTCCTTCCTTTCCCCTCCATCACCTCAGGAACCAGCCTTCCTTTCCCCTCCATCGCCTCAGAAACCCTCCTTCCTTTCCCCTCCATCACCTCAGGAACCAGCCTTCCTTTCCCCTCCATCACCTCAGGAACCAGCCTTCCTTTCCCCTCCATCGCCTCAGGAACCCTCCTTCCTTTCCACTCCATCACCTCAGGAATCAGCCTTCCTTTCCCCTCCATCGCCTCAGGAAATAATACAGAACAACAACAAGAGAACAGATGAACAGTGGGAACCCATTGGTTTAAGGATTCATCACGTGAGATGTTTTCAATGAATAACAAATACAACGTTGACTTGTGTCTGTGGCCTAGAAGGCAGGACATGAATAATGCATTGTTATTTCTGGCTAGGCATTGAGACAGGGAGGGTGGCACACTCACACACACACACACACACACACACACACACACACACACACACACACACACACACACACACACACAGACACACACACACACACACACACACACACACACACACACAGACAGACAGACAGACAGACAGACAGACAGACAGACAGAGAGACACACACACCACACACACACACACACACACACACACACACACACACACACACACACACACACACACACACACACACACACACACACACACACACACACACACACACACACGTCCTTTATGGAGACAGCCAGGGGAGGATGGTGTTAGTTCAGTGGTGTGTGTTTCAGTACAGTGGTGTGTTGTGCTGCTGGCAGAGGGGAGGAGGGAGAGGAGGTGCATGGCCCTTCCAGCATGATGATGTTGACAGTGTTTTTCCTGTTTGATCTCTGTTTCCCTCCACTCCCAACCTACTGTGTTGTAATCACTAACTCAACAAAACAATCCCACACCCCCCTAGGGTGGAGTCTGGAGAAAACATACACACCAGTGATCACTGCTCCTGTCACTCTGTTCCTTTCGCATTGTCTCTGTAAATCATTTATCAAGGGAGAAAGATATGGAATATGCAAATAATGTAAAGGTCCAAAAGGTGGATTAGTGTTTTCTGTTTCATCTGTCGGGAAAGCGGCAAGTTAAAATCCAATAGGTATTGTTAGGGGGAGGAAAGAATGTGTTGTTGAGGTTGTGAAATCTGCAGGCTTTCAGATTCTCCATCACCAGCTGTCATCACTAGGCCTCCCATGTCTGATAAGAGTGACAGCATCTTATCTGTTGTTAAAGCTTACATTTAGAGATATCCCAGACATGGTTTTTTAACTTGATTATAAAGTGTGTTTGCTACGCTATGGCTCTCAAGTACTAGTGCCTAGAGGTGGAGCTCCAGGCTTTTGGAGAAATTGTAAATTAGGTTTGAGATTTTCCCATTTGTTTAGCTCAATAATTTCAGTTAGCAGTATGAAAACAGTTTACTGTAGCTAATATGTTCAGATGAAGGTTGCTATGTGACCATATGGTTGCTATGCGGCCATATGGTTGCTATGTGGCAACAAGAAACATGCATGATAACCCTGTCATCAAATAATATTGTAAATTCATATTCACTGATATAAAAATACACTTGTCACACGGACAATTTGGTGTGACTGAAGGAAGGCGTGTGGCAATTTATCCAGGATTGAATTGTTCTGTGGTCGTGATATGCTAATGTAACATTCATGTATTCCTGAGGGCGGTATCCTCCCATAAACAGGGAGGAGATCTCCCTGTGTGTGTGTGTGTGTGTGTGTTGTGTGTTCTGTGTGTGTGTGTGTTGTGTGTGTGTGTGTTCTGTGTGTGTGTGTGTGTGTGTGTGTGTTGTGTGTGTGTGTGTGTGTGTTGTGTGTGTGTGTGTGTGTGTGTGTGTGTGTGTTCTGTGTGTGTGTGTGTGTTGTGTGTGTGTGTGTGTGTGTGCGTCCTCCGCTTAACTGTCTGTGTGGAAGATTTGGTCTCAGCCAGGCATCAAGTCCATCACTGGGTATGTTTTCACTTTAACCCATGCCAGATCCCTCAGAAAATGTGTTTTAAAATAGGATAGCTAAAAGTGAATAATTGATGAACAAAGTTTTTAAATATAATTAAATATTAATATATTGTTGGATGTTGGATGTTGGAGTAACATCAACAAAGAATTTGAACATTTTTTTGGGTGGGGTGGGGTAAGGGAGGGGGTAGAAGGATTACTTTATCCTATCCCAGGTATTCCTTAAAGAGGTGGGGTTTCAAGTGTCTCCGGAAGGTGGTGAGTGACTCCGCTGTCCTGGCGTCGTGAGGGAGCTTGTTCCACCATTGGGGTACCAGAGCAGCGAACAGTTTTGACTGGGCTGAGCGGGAACTGTGCTTCCGCAGAGGTAGGGGAGCCAGCAGGCCAGAGGTGGATGAACGCAATGCCCTCGTTTGGGTGTAGGGACTGATCAGAGCCTGAAGGTACGGAGGTGCAGTTCCCCTCACAGCTCCGTAGGCAAGCACCATGGTCTTGTAGCAGATGCGAGCTTCAACTGGAAGCCAGTGGAGTGTGCGGAGGAGCACACATGTCTGCCAGACATGCAGAGATGCGATTCGCCACCTGGTTATCAGAAGGGGGAAAGGAGAAGATTAGTTGTGTGTCGTCTGCGTAGCAATGATAGGAGAGGCCATGTGAGGATATGACAGAGCCAAGTGACTTGGTGTATAGCGAGAATAGGAGAGGGCCTAGAACTGAGCCCTGGGGGACACCAGTGGTGAGAGCACGTGGTGCGGAGACAGATTCTCGCCACGCCACTTGGTAGGAGCGACCGGTCAGGTAGGACGCAATCCAAGAGTGAGCCGCGCCGGAGATGCCCAACTCGGAGAGGGTGGAGAGGAGGATCTGATGGTTCACAGTATCAAAGGCAGCAGACAGGTCTAGAAGGACAAGAGCAGAGGAGAGAGAGTTAGCTTTAGCAGTGCGGAGAGCCTCCGTGACACAGTGAAGAGCAGTCTCAGTTGAATGACCAGTCTTGAAACCTGACTGGTTTGGATCAAGAAGGTCATTCTGAGAGAGATAGCAAGAGATTTGGCTAAAGACGGCACGCTCAAGAGTTTTGGAGAGAAAAAAAAGAAGGAATACTGGTCTGTAGTTGTTGACATCAGAGGGATCGAATGTTGGTTTTTTGAGAAGGGGTGCAACTCTCGCTCTCTTGAAGACGGAAGGGACATAGCCAGCGGTCAAGGATGAGTTGATGAGCGAGGTGAGGTAAGGGAGAAGGTCAACGGAGATGGTCTGGAGAAGAGAGGAGGGGATAGGGTCAAGCGGGCAGGTTGTTGGGCGGCCGGCCGTCACAAGTCGCAAGATTTCATCTGGAGAGAGAGGGGAGAAAGAAGTCAAAGCATAGGGTAGGGCAGCGTGAACAGGACCAGCAGTGTCATTTGACTTAACAAACGAGGATCGGATGTCATCAACCTTCTTTTCAAAATGGTTGATGAAGTCATCCACAGAGAGGGAGGGGGGGGGGGGGGATTCAGCAGGGAGGAGAAGGTGGCAAAGAGCTTCCTAGGGTTAGAGGCAGATGCTTGGAATTTAGGGTGGTAGAAAGTGGTTTTAGCAGCAGAAACAGATGAAGAAAATGTAGAGAGGAGGGAGTGAAAAGATGCCAGGTCCGCAGGGAGTCTAGTTTTCCTCCATTTCCGCTCGGCTGCCCGGAGCCCTGTTCTGTGAGCTCGCAATGAGTCGTCAAGCCACGGAGCAGGAGGGGAGGACCGAGCTGGCCGGGAGGATAGGGGTCATAGAGAGTCAAAGGATGCAGAAAGGCAGGAGAGGAGGGTTGAGGAGGCAGAATCATGAGATTGGAGGGAGAAGGCTTGAGCAGAGGGAAGAGATGATAGGATGGAAGAGGAGAGAGTAGCGGGAGAGAGAGAGCGAAGGTTGCGACGGCGCATTACTATCTGAGTAGGGGCAGAGTGAGTAGTGTTGGAGGAGAGCGAGAGAGAAAAGGATACAAAGTAGTGGTCGGAGACATGGAGGGGAGTTGCAGTGAGATTAGTAGAAGAACAGCATCTAGTAAAGATGAGGTCAAGCGTATTGCCTGCCTTGTGAGTAGGGGGGGACGGTGAGAGGGTGAGGTCAAAAGAGGAGAGGAGTGGAAAGAAGGAGGCAGAGAGAAATGAGTCAAAGGTAGACATAGGGAGGTTGAAGTCACCCAGAACTGTGAGGGGTGAGCCATCCTCAGGAAAGGAACTTATCAAGGCGTCAAGCTCATTGATGAACTCTCCAAGGGAACCTGGAGGGCGATAAATGACAAGGATGTTAAGCTTGAATGGGCTAGTGACTGTGACAGCATGGAATTCAAATGAGGAGATAGACAGATGGGTCAGGGGAAAAATAGAGAATGTCCACTTGGGAGAGATGAGGATTCCTGTGCCACCACCCCGCTGACCAGATGCTCTCGGGGTATGCGAGAACACATGGTCAGACGAGGAGAGAGCAGTAGGAGTAGCAGTGTTTTCAGTGGTAATCCATGTTTCTGTCAGCGCCAAGAAGTCGAGGGACTGGAGGGTAGCATAGGCTGAGATGAACTCTGCCTTGTTGGCCGCAGAACGGCAGTTCCAGAGGCTGCCGGAGACCTGGAACTCCACGTGGGTCGTGCGTGCAGGGACCACCAGGTTAGAGAGGCAGCAGCCACGTGGTGTGAGGCGTTTGTATAGCCTGTGCGGAGAGGAGAGAACAGGGATAGACAGAGGCATAGTTGACAGGCTACAGAAAATGGCTACAATAATGCAAAGGAGATCGGAATGAAATGAACTAAACATCTGGGAAAGCGAGAGAGCGGGGCCTCCCTCACTTACGTTTCACTGAAACACCCAAATATAACTCTCCCAACTTCCCCCTCAGAAACTATAATTGTTGTAAACTACAGCGGTTCAATGTTTTCTAGGAATAGACTAACTTAGTTTATTCAGCTAGTTAACTTGGTACAGTATTCTTCAGTGAAAACCGTCCAGGGCACCTAGTCATATGACGCCACAGCCAACTAGCATGCCGGACTCCAACAACACGGTTTAGCACCAATACTCAACCACAACAAACCACCAGTGTGTCAACACGCCAAGCAGATCATTTGTGTCCGTGTCTCACGTTGTGGGTTAGTCCCGACAGCTTGAGCGAGTCTGTCGTCAACTTATTCAGCCAGTTAGTTAGCTAGAATAGTTAGCATACTAGCTAGCCATTGCTTTCTGCCAACGAAGAAACCCCTCCTCCCACGGCACGAACACACAGAGAGAGCCAAGGTAACGTTAACTAGTCACCCATGTTCCGAATTCCCTTGAACGACTCTGGCTACCAGTATGTAAAAACAAAACACAAATGTAGGTTATAACTTACCCCTAGCTGCTACTGTTAGCTAGCCAAGTGCAAAGCTAGCCACTGAATTGACTCAGCCAGTTCGCGTCTGTTCGCTAGGTCGTTCCAGCTATTGTTTAGTAGCTAAACCAGGTAGCAACAAGCTAGCTACATTTCGAGTACAGTAGCCACTTACTACTTAACGTTAACGCTTCAAACAATGAAAAACAGCTGAATGGTAGGCATTATTGTATGTAATTATTGTAGGCAGCTAGCTGGCGTAATTACAGGTACTCTCAGGCGTGAAACTATCCACAATTGCTAATAGTTACCAGTAGCTACCCGCTAGCTAGTCCAGGTAGTGGGTTAGCTAGCTTCGTTCTTCACCGGGCTCAGCCGAATACAATACTTACCTACAATAATTGCATACAACAACCCACGATAACTACCTACAATACCTAACTACAATCTAAATAAATAGTTTAAGCTTTACTCGACAAAGCTTAAACTATGTATATAAGCCATATAAGCCAAGCTTACCTCCCGCCAGAGAGAGACACAACCTCACCTGACGACGAACCCCTCTGCAATGCATCACAGACACTGATACAATACTCTTACTATACTGGCTGCAGCATATATACTGATACAATACTCTTACTATACTGGCTGCAGCATATATACTGATACAATACTCTTACTATACTGGCTGCATCATAGACACTGATACAATACTCTTACTATACTGGCTGCTGCATATATACTGATACAATACTCTTACTATACTGGCTGCAGCATATATACTGATACAATACTCTTACTATACTGGCTGCATCATAGACACTGATACAATACTCTTACTATACTGGCTGCTGCATATATACTGATACAATACTCTTACTATACTGGCTGCATCATAGACACTGATACAATACTCTTACTATACTGGCTGCAGCATATATACTGATACAATACTCTTACTATACTGGCTGCATCATAGACACTGATACAATACTCTTACTATACTGGCTGCAGCATATATACTGATACAATACTCTTACTATACTGGCTGCAGCATATATACTGATACAATACTCTTACTATACTGGCTGCATCATAGACACTGATACAATACTCTTACTATACTGGCTGCAGCATATATACTGATACAATACTCTTACTATACTGGCTGCAGCATATACACTGATACAATACTCGTACTATACTGGCTGCATCATAGACACCGATACAATACTCTTACTATACTGGCTGCAGCATATATACTGATACAATACTCTTACTATACTGGCTGCATCATAGACACTGATACAATACTCTTACTATACTGGCTGCATCATAGACACTGATACAATACTCTTACTATACTGGCTGCATCATAGACACTGATACAATACTCTTACTATACTGGCTGCATCACAGACATTGATACAATACTCTTACTATACTGGCTGCAGCATATATACTGATACAATACTCTTACTATACTGGCTGCAGCATATATACTGATACAATACTCTTACTATACTGGCTGCAGCATTTATACTGATACAATACTCTTACTATACTGGCTGCAGCATAGACACTGATACAATACTCTTACTATACTGGCTGCAGCATAGACACTGATACAATACTCTTACTATACTGGCTGCATCATATACACTGATACAATACTCTTACTATACTGGCTGCATCATAGACACTGATACAATACTCTTACTATACTGGCTGCAGCATATATACTGATACAATACTCTTACTATACTGGCTGCATCATAGACACTGATACAATACTCTTACTATACTGGCTGCATCATAGACACTGATACAATACTCTTACTATACTGGCTGCTGCATATATACTGATACAATACTCTTACTATACTGGCTGCATCATAGACACTGATACAATACTCTTACTATACTGGCTGCAGCATAGACACTGATACAATACTCTTACTATACTGGCTGCATCATAGACACTGATACAATACTCTTACTATACTGGCTGCATCATATATACTGATACAATACTCTTACTATACTGGCTGCATCATAGACACTGATACAATACTCTTACTATACTGGCTGCTGCATATATACTGATACAATACTCTTACTATACTGGCTGCATCATAGACACTGATACAATACTCTTACTATACTGGCTGCATCATATACACTGATACAATACTCTTACTATACTGGCTGCTGCATATATACTGATACAATACTCTTACTATACTGGCTGCATCATAGACACTGATACAATACTCTTACTATACTGGCTGCAGCATAGACACTGATACAATACTCTTACTATACTGGCTGCATCATAGACACTGATACAATACTCTTACTATACTGGCTGCATCATAGACACTGATACAATACTCTTACTATACTGGCTGCTGCATATATACTGATACAATACTCTTACTATACTGGCTGCAGCATATATACTGATACAATACTCTTACTATACTGGCTGCATCATAGACACTGATACAATACTCTTACTATACTGGCTGCATCATAGACACTGATACAATACTCTTACTATACTGGCTGCAGCATAGACACTGATACAATACTCTTACTATACTGGCTGCAGCATAGACACTGATACAATACTCTTACTATACTGGCTGCATCATATACACTGATACAATACTCTTACTATACTGGCTGCATCATAGACACTGATACAATACTCTTACTATACTGGCTGCATCATAGACACTGATACAATACTCTTACTATACTGGCTGCATCATAGACACTGATACAATACTCTTACTATACTGGCTGCAGCATATATACTGATACAATACTCTTACTATACTGGCTGCATCATAGACACTGATACAATACTCTTACTATACTGGCTGAGCATATATACTGATACAATACTCTTACTATACTGGCTGCAGCATATATACTGATACAATACTCTTACTATACTGGCTGCATCATAGACACTGATACAATACTCTTACTATACTGGCTGCATCATAGACACTGATACAATACTCTTACTATACTGGCTGCATCATATATACTGATACAATACTCTTACTATACTGGCTGCATCATAGACACTGAGAGATGTGGGAGAGATGAGATGAGGAGGGAAGGGAAGGGAAGGGAAGGGAAGGGAAGGGAAGGGAAGGGAAGGGAAGGGAAGGGAAGGGAAGGGAAGGGAAGGGAAGGGAAGGGAAGGGGAGGGAAGGGGAGGGGAGGGGAGGGGAGGGGAGGGGAGGGGAGGGAAGGGAAGGGAAGGGAAGGGAAGGAAGGGAAGGGAAGGGAAGGGAAGGGGAGGGGAGGGGAGGGGAGGGAGAGGGGAGGGGAGGGGAGGGAAGGGAAGGGAAGGGAAGGGAAGGGAAGGAACGGGAAGGGAAGGAAGGGAAGGGAAGGGAGGGAAGGAAGGGACAAGGGAAGGGCAAGGAGGGGAGGGGAGGAGGGAAGGGAAGGGGAGGGGAGGGGAGGGGAAGGGAGGAAAGGAAAGTAAAGTCGAAACAGGAAGACTAGTAGAGTGTATACTGTTGTTGCTTTACAGTCTCCAATGTTGTGTCATTAAAACATAGGCTTCCTAAGTTACAGTGTCTCCAAATGTTGTGGTCATTAAAACATAGCTTCCTAAGTTACAGTTCTCCAATGTTGTGTCATTAAAAACATAGTTCCTAAGTTAACAGTTCCTCCAATGTTGTGTCATTAAAACATAGCTTCCTAAATTACAGTTACTCCCTTGTTTGTGTCATTAAAACATAGCTTCTAATTACAGTTCCATTGTGCTTAAACATGTCTAAGTAAGTTCTCAATGTGGGGGGGTTTTTTTTTTT